>CM052801.1:60210139-60246800 GCA_028533885.1 Nasua narica | reverse complement strand
AAATCTGGAGGGGGATTCTGCTTCACCTTCTCCCTCTGTCCCTCCCCCTGCTTATGCTTTCTTTCACTCTCTCTCTCTCTGTCAAAGAAGTAAATAAGAGTTTTGAAAAAAGGAAACAATAAATGAAACTAAAAGGCAACCTATGGAATGGGAGAAAATATCTGTAAATGACATCAAATAAAGGGTTAGTACCCAAAATAAATAAAGAATATTTAAATCAAAATAAATAAAGAATTTATAAATCAAGAGCCCCCAAATAAATAATCCAGTTAAAAAATGAGCAGAAGACATGAATAGACATTTTTCCAGAAATAGATACATACAGATTTTTCCAGAGATAGATACATACAGATAGCCAAGCGACATATGAACAGATGCTCAACATCACTCATCATCAGGGAAATACAAATCAAACTATAATGAGTTATCACCTCACACCTGTCAGAATGGCTAAAATTAACAGCACAGGAAACAACAGGTGTTGGGAAGGATGTGGAGAAAGGGGAACCCTGTTGCACTTTGGGTGAAAATTCCGACTGTTGCAATCACTGTAGAAGATAATAGGGAGGTTCCTCAAAAAACTAAAAATAGAAGTACCTTATGATCCAGTAATTGTACTACTTGGTACTTTCCCAATGAATACAAAAATACTAATTCAAAGGGATATATGTACCCCTTTGAGTAATACAGCATCATTTACAATAACGAAATGTAGAAGCAGCCCAAGTGTCCATGAATATATGAATGGATAAAGAAGAAGTAGTATGGGATGCCTGGGTGGCTGGCTCAGTCAGATAAGTGTCTGCTTTCAGATCAGGTCATGATCCTAGGGTCTTGGGATCAAGTCCCTCACAAGGCTCCTTGGTGAGCAGGAACCCGCTTCTCCCTTTGCCTGCCACTCCCCTGATTGTGTTCTCTCTCTCTCTTTCTTACAAGTAAATAAATAAAATCCTTCGGGTCCCAGGAGTTCAGCTAGTTAGATATCAAACTATTATGAACACCTACAAACTCAACAGGATATTGAAAAGAACAAGAGCAGCAATATTAGAAACAGAAAAGTGACCACTTTCTGGAAGGTAGGACATGTGGAGAAGTGAATCTGAGGTAATATACAGGAAGATAGAGCCCTGGGGGGGAGGGCTGGCTCCCAACAAGTGATAGAACAGTGGAGCACAAAATTGGAACATTTAGAAGTCTACTCCACTGAGGTACGTCGCTCCAGAGGCTAAGTGGGGGGCGAAGCCTTAGCTGAGACAGTGTGGTCTCAGGACCTGCAGGGTCACAAAAAGACTGGGTGTTCCTGAATGTGGCAGTGCACCCAGGGATCGGAGCAGGGAGGCCGGCTTCAGAGACGGAGCTGAGGGGCAGGCTCTCAGCTCAGGGTTACCTTAAACTGTGATCTGAGGCAGAGTCAGGCCACTGCTCTTCGAGTAGGGACCCCACAAGTGACAGATCCAGAAAGAATCCTTCCTTCCTCCTCTGGGAGGAGTGGCGTGGGAGCATGATGCAGGAATCTGCTGGGTTTGAAGACTCCAAATGGGGCCATGTGCCAGAGACAGAAATGCTCGGTCATAAGCTGGGTGAGAGTGAAGTGTGGCCAGAGACCAAAAAGATGGGAATGATTGACTGCTTTTCTCTGAGGGCTCCCTGAGGAGTGGGGCCCCAGGCTCTCAGCTCCTCGAGGGCCAGAGAAGGGAGGCCACGATCTTCATTCCTGTCCTCCAAAGCTATATGGAAAGCATTCAGGGAACAAAAGCTCCTGAGAGCAAACCCAAACAGATTACGTAGCCTGGCCCCTGGCAAGGGTGTTGCAATTCTGCCTCAGACAAAGAAATTTGAGAATCACTGCAACAGGCTCCTCCCCCAAAAGATCAGCAAGAACATCCAGACAAGACCAAGTTCACCAATCAATGAGAACTTGGAACTCCAGAGCTAGGGGAATGAAACACATGGAATTCATGACTTTTCCCCATGATACTTTAGCCTTTCAAAGATGAATTTTCTAATTTTATTTTTTTCTTATTCTATTTTTAAAAACTTTTCTTCTTTTGTACTTTGTTTTTAACTATTTTACATTATCAATACCTTTTTAAAAATCTTTTTTAAATTTTCATTGTTATAGTCATATACTATGCCTTTCTTGTATTTAGCCTTATTTTTTTTATACACAGGGGTTTCTCTTTCTTTAAAGTTTTGGGATACAGTTTCTTCTAACAGATCAAAATATACCCTAAATCTACGGCATGGATTTGTTCTAGTCTCCAGCCTGGTCGCATTCTTTTCTTTTCTTTTTTTTTTTTTCTTTTTTCTTTTTACTACAAACTTCTTCTCAATCTTTTTTAATTTTCATCTTTACAAAAAAAAATTCATCTTTACAGTCATATTCCACCCCTTCATGTGTTTACCCATATTTTTGTGTATATATTTATAAGTTTTTGTTTCTTAAAAATTTTGGAAGGCGGTTTCTTCTAACAGACCAAAATACACCAAAAATCAAGTGTGTGGCTCTGTTCTATTCACCAGTCTAAAATATGTAATACACACACACACACACACACACACACACACATATATATATACACACATACATATATATATAAATTCTATATTCTATATATTCTATATATATTCTATATATATATGAATTCTATATATATTCTTTTCTCCTTTTTATTCTCCCTCCCCTAGTATTGGATCTCTTCCAATTTGGTTAGTGTATATTTTTCTGGGGTCATCACTATTCTTTTAGCATTTTGTTCTCTCATTCATCTACTCTTATCTGGATAAAATGACAAGGTGGAAAAACTCACCTCAAAAAAAAAAAAAAAGAACAAGAGACAGTACCAATAGCTAGGGACCTAATCAATATAGACAATAGTAAGATGTCAGACCTAGAGTACAGAAGTTTGTTGTAAAAAGAAAAAAGAAAAAAAAAAAGGAAAGAAAAGAATGTGACAGGGCTGGAGACTAGAACAAATCCATGCCGTAGATTTAGGGTATGTTTTGATCTGTTAGAAGAAACTGTATCCCAAACTGTATCCCTGAACATTAACCAGCTGATGAACCAGCTGGTTCATCATTCTGAACCATTCAAGGTGCTAGCTGGGCTTGAAAAATTCCTGGGAGATAGTATAGAATCCCTTTCTGGAGAAAGAAAATCCCTTTCTGGAGAAATAAAAAAACTAAAATCTAACCAAGTTGAAATAAAAAAGCTATTAATGAGGAGCAATAAAAAATGGAGGCTCTTATTGCCAGGATAAATGAGGCAGAAGAGAGAATTAGTGATATAGAAGACAAAATGATGGAGAATAAAGAAGCTGAGCAAAAGAGAGATAAACAACTACTGGACCATCAGGGAAGAATTTGAGAGATAAGTGATGCCATAAGATGAAACAATATTAGAATAATCGGGATCCCAAAAAAGAAGAGAGAGAGGGACAGAAGGTATATTGGAACAAATTATAGTAGAGAATTTCCCTAATTTGGTGAAGGGAACAAGCATGAAAATCCAGGAGGCACAGAGAACCCCCCTCAAAATCAATAAAAATAGCTCAACACATTATCATCTAATAGTAAAACTTAAAAGTCTCAGTGACAAAGAAAAAAATCCTGAAAGCAGCTTGGGACAAGAGGTCTGTAATGTACAATGGTAGAAATATTAGATTGGCAGAAGATCAATCCATAGACACCTGGCAGACCAGAAAGGACTTGCATGATATATTCAGACAACTAAATGAGAAAAATATGCAGCCAAGAATACTATATCCAGTCAAGCTGTCATTGAAAATAGAAGGAAAGATAAAACGCTTCCAGGACAAACAAAAACTAAAAGAATTTACAAACACCAAACCAGCAATACAGGAAATTTTGAAACAGGTCCTCGAAGCAAAGATAGAGCCTAAAAAGTAACAGACCAGAAAGAAACAGAGACAACATAGAGTAACTGTCACGTTATCAGCAATACAATGCACTTAATTCATATCTTTCAATAGTTACCCTGAACGTAAATGGGCTAAATGTCCCAATCAAAAGACAAGGTATCAGATTGGCTACAAAAGCAAGACCCGTCAATATGCTGTCTGCAAGAGACTCATTTTAGACCCAAAGAAACCCCAAGATTTAAAGTGCAGAGGTGGAACACGATTTATCATGCTAATGGACATCAAAAGAAACCTAGGCTGGCAATCCTTAAATCAGACAAATTAGATTTTAAGCCAAAGACTATAATGAGAGATGAGGAAGGACACTATATCATACTTAAAGGGTCTAGCCAACAAGAAGATCTAACAATTTTAAATATTTATGCCACTAACATGGGAGCAGAAAATTATATAAGCCAATTAACAACAAAATCAAAGAAACACATTGACAATAATACAATAATTTTAGGGGACTTTATCATCCCCCTCAGTGAAATGGACAGATCATCTAAGGAAAAGATCAAGAAGGCAATAAGAGCTTTAAATGAGAACACTGGGCCAGAGAGACTTCACAGATATATTCAGAACATTCCATCCCAAAGCAACAGAACACAAATTCTTCTCTAGTGCACAGGAAACATTCTCCAGAATAGACCACATCCTGGATCACAAATCAGGTCTCAATCGTACCAAAAGATTGGGATCATTCCCTGCATATTTTCAGACCACAATGCTTTGAAACTTGAACTCAATGACAAGAGGAAAGTTGGAAAGAACTCAAATACATGGAGGCTAAAGAGCATCCTACTAAAGACTAAATGGCTTAACCAGGAAATTAAAAAAGAATTTAAAAATTCTTAGAAACAAATGTAAATGAAAGTATAACTGTTCAAAATCTTTGGGACACAGCAAAGGCAGTCCTGAGAAGAAGCAATACAAGCCTTTCTTAAGAAACAAAAAAGGTCTCAAGTACACAATGTAACCCTACACCGAAAGGAGCTGGAGAAAGAACAGCAAAGAAAGCCTAAACCCAGCAGAAGAGATATAAAGAAGATCAGATCAGAAATCAATGAAATAAAAACCAAAAGCACAGTAGAACAAATCAATAAAACTAGGAGTATTATCTTTGATAGAATTAATAAGTTTGATAAACCCCTGGTGAGACTTATCAAAAAGAAAAGAGAAAGCACCCAAATTAATAAAATCACGAATCAAAAAGGAGAGATCACAACCAACACCAAAGAAATACAGTTATAAGAACATATTATGAGAAACTATATACCAGAAAATTTGACAACCTGGAAAAAAATGGATGCATTCCTAGAGACATATAAACTACCAAAATTTAACCAGGAAGAAATAGAAAACATAAACAGACCCATAACCAATAAGGAGATTGAACCAGTCATCAAAAATCTCCCAACAAACAAGAGCCCAGGGACAGAGGCCTTTCCAGGGTAATTCTGCCAAACATTTAAATAAGAATTAATACCTATTTTCCTAAAACTCTTCCAAAAAATAGAATGTAAGGGAAACTTCCAAACTCATTTTATAAGGCCAGCATTACCTTGATCCCAAAACCACAAAAAGACCCCATCAAAAAGAATTATAGACCAATATCCTTGATGAACACAGATGCAAAATTTCTCATCAAAATATTAGCCAATAGGATCCAACAGTACATTACAAGTACTACTCACCACGACCAAGTGGGATTTATTCCGGGGCTTCAAGCTTGGTTCAATACCCACAAATCAATCAATGTGATACAATACATTAATAAAAGAAAGAATAAGAATGATATGATACATCTCGATAGATGCTGAAAAAACATTTGACAAAGTGCAGCATCCTTTCTTGATTGAAAACCTTCACAGTGTTGGGATAGAGGGTACATACCTCAATTTCATAAACGTCATCTACGAAAAACCCACAGTGAATATCATTCTCAATGGGGAAAAACTGTGAGTTTTTCCCTTAAGGTCAGGAACACAGCCGGGCTCTCTACTATCTCTACCGCTATTCAACATAGTACTAGAAGTCCTAGCCTCAGCAATTAGACAACAAAAAGAAATAAAAGGCATCCAAATTGGCAAAGAAGAAGTCAAACTCTCACTCTTTGAAGATGATAGGATACTTTATGTGGAAACCCAAAAGACTCCACTTCAAGACTGCTAGAACTCATACAGGAATTTGGTAAGGTGTCAAGATATAAAATCAATGCACAGAAATCAGTTGCATTTCTATAAACCAACAGCAAAGCAGAAGAAAGAGAAATTAAGGAGTTGATCCCATTTACAATTGCACCCCAAACCATAAGATACCTAGGAATAAACCTAACCAAACAGGCAAAGAATTTATACTCAGAAAACTATAGAGTACTCATGAAAGATATTGAGGAAGACACAAAGAAATGGAAAAATGTTCCATGCTCATGGATTAAAAGAGTAAATATTGTGAAAATGACTATGCTACCTAAAGCAATCTACACATTTAATGCAATCCCTATCAAAACACCTTCAATTTTTTTAAAGAAATGGGACAAATAATCCTAAAATTTATATGGAACCAGAAAAGACCCCGAATAGCCAGAGGAATGTTAAAAAAGAAAATCAAAGCTGGCAGCATCAGAATTCCAGACTTCAAGCTCTAGTACAAAGCTGTAATCATCAAGATAGTATGGTACTGGCATAAAAACAGACATAGATCAATGGAACAGAATAGAGAGCCCAAGGGCACCTGGGTGGCTCGGATGCTTAAGCGTCTGCCTTCAGCTCAGGTCATGATCTCAGGGTCCTGGGATTGAGCCCCGCATTGGACTCTCTGCTTAGCAGGAAGCCTGCTTCCCCCTCTCTCTCTGCCTCCCTCTCTGCCTACTTGTCATCTCTCTCTCTCTGTCAAATAAATAAATAAAATCTTTAAAAAAAAAGAATAGAGAGCCCAGAATTGGATCTTTGACAAAGCAGGAAAGAATGTCCAGTGGAAAAAAGACAGTATCTTGAACAAATGGTTTTGGAAAAATTGGACAGTCACATGCAGAACAATGAACTTGGACCATTTCCTTACACCACACATAAAAATAAGCTAAAAATGGATGAAAGACCTCAATGTGAGACAGGAATCCATCAAAATCCTTGAGGACAACACAGGCAGCAATCTCTTTGACTTCAGTTGCAGCAACTTTTTCCTAGAAACATAGTCAATGGCAAGGGAAGCGAGGGCAAAAATGAACCATTGGGACTTCATTAAGATCAAAAGCTTTTGCACAGTAAAGGAAACAGTCAACAAAACCAAAAGATGAAAGAAAGAATGGGAGAAAATATTTGCAAATGACATATCAGAGAAAGGGCTAGTATCCACAATTATGAAGAACTTATCAAACTCAAGAGCCAAAAACCAAATAATCCAGTCAAGAAATGGGCAGAAGACATGAACAGACATTTCTGTAAGGAAAACATCCAAATGGCCAACAGACACATAAAAAAGTGCTCAACATCACTTGGCCTCAGGGAAATACAAATAAAAACCTCAATTAGATACCACCTTACACCAGTCAGAATGGCTAAAATTAACAATTCTGGAAATGACAGAGGTTGGCAAGGATGCGGAGAAAGGGGAACCCTCCTACACTGTTGGTGGGAATACAAGCTGGTACAGCCACTCTGGAAAACAGTATGAAGGCTCCTCAAAAAGTTGAAAATAGAACTTCCCTATAACCTAGCAATTGCACTACTGCGTATTTACCCTAAAATACAAATGTAGTGATCTGAAGGGGCACGTGCACCCAAATGTTTGTAGCAGGTATATCCACAATAGCCAAACTACAGAAAGAACCTAGATGTCCATCAACAGTTGAATGGATAAAGAAGAAGTGGTAAATATGTGCAATGGAATACTATGCAGCCATCAAAAAACCCCCAAAGATCTTGCCATTTGCAATGACATGGATGGAACTAGACGGTATTATGCTAAGCAAAATAAATCAATCAGTGAATGACAACTATCATGTGATCTCTCTGATATAAGGAATTTGAAAGGCAGGGTGGTGGTCATAGGGGGCAGAGAGGGAAAAAAAATGAAACAAGATGGGACTAGGGAGAGAGACAAACCATAAGAGACTTTAAATTTCAGGAAACAAACTGAGGGTTGCTGGTGGAGTTAGGGGGAAGGGATAGGGTGGCTCACAGATGATTCACAGATCTGTACCCCTGAAGCGAATAATATATTATATGTTAATAAAATTTTTTTTTTAATTTTAAATTTTTTTTTAAAAAAGAAGTTGTATATGTATACACAAGGAAATATTACTCAGCCATAAAAAATGAAATCTTGCCATTTGCAACAACATGGATGGAGCTACAGTATTATTCTAAGCCAAATAACTCAGTCAGAGAAAGACAAATACCATATGGCTTCACTCATATGTGGAATTTAAGAGACAAAACAATTGATCATGGGAAAAAAAAAAGCAAAGCAAGAGACAGACTTTTACATATAGAGAAGAAATTGATACCTACCAGAGGAGAAGCAGGTGGGGGATGAGTAAATAGGTGATGGGGAATAAGGAGTGCACTTGTTCTGATGAGCACTGGATGCATTATGTGACTGTTAAGTCACTAATTGTACACCAGAAACTAATATTACACTGAATGTTAACTAAATAGAATTCAAGTGAAAACTTTTTTAAAATGATATAATCACTGCAATATGTGCAGAAACATATTTTGACAAAGTATAACATCCTTTCATGATAATAACACTCAACAATTAATTTTAGAGGGGATATACCTCCACATAATAAATATTTTCTATGAAAAACCCACAGCAAACATCATACTCAATGAGGAATAACTGACAGCTTTTACTCTATGGTCAGGAATAAGACAAAAATGTCTACCCTCACAACTTTTGTTCAAGATAGTATTGGTAGTCCTAGCCATAGCAATCAGACAGGATAAAGGAATAAAAGACATCCAAATTGGCAAGGAAGAAGTAAACCTTTTACTATTTGCAAATGACATGATACTATTCATAGAAACCCCTAAAGACTCCAGTGAAAATTTACTAGGAACTGATAAATTTAGTAATTTATTCAGTAATGTCAGTATGAATTCAGTAATGTCACAGGATGCAAAATTAATGGACAAAAATCCATTGCATTTCTATAAACTGAGAATGAAGAAGCAAAAAGTGAATTTAGGATAAAAATCTCATTGAAAATTGCACTAAAAAGATAAAATACCTAAGAATAAATGTAACCAAAGAGGTGAAACACCTGAACTCTAAGAACTATAAAATGATGAAAAAAATTTAACACAAGGAAACAGAAAGACTTTTCATGCTTATGGATGGAAGGGCAGATATTGTTAAAATATCCATACTACTAAACCTATATGCATATTTAATGCAATCCCTATCAAAATACCAACAACAGTTTTCACAGAACTAGAACGAACTATCCCAAAATTTGTATGGAACCATAAAAGATTTCATAGCAAAAGCAATCTTGAAAAAGAAAAACAAAACTGGAGGTATCACAATTTCAGACTTCAAGTCATATTACGACACTGCAGTATTCAAAACAGTATGGTACTGACAAAAATAGACACAGAGATAAATGGAATATAATAGACACCCCAGAAATAAACCTACTATTATATGGTCAACTAATCTTTGATGAAAGAAGCAAGAAAATATAATGGAAAAAAAAGAATGTCTCTTCAACAAATGGTGTTCAGAAAACTGTACAGCTACAAAAGACTGAAACTAAACCACTTTTTTTTTACCATACACAAATATAAACTCAAAATGGACTATAGACCTAAATTTGAGACCTGAAACCATAAAAATCCTAGAAGAGAGCACAGGCAGCAATTGCTATGATATCAGCATAGCAACATATGATGAGACAAGGAAACAAAAGCAGAAACAAACTATTGGAACTACATAAAAATAAAAAGCTTCTGCACAATGAAGGAAACAACCCATGAAACTAAAAGACAATCTACTAAATTGAAGAAGATATTTGCAAATGGTATATCTAATACAGAGCAAAGCATATAAAGAAATTCTACAACTCAGTATTCAAAAAACCAATAATACAATTTAAAAAAGGCAGAAAAGAGGAAGAGATATTTCTCCAAAGACATTAAGGTGGCCAACAGACACATGAAAAGATACTCAACATCACTCATCATCAGGGAAATACAAATCATAACCACACTGAGATATCACCTCACACTTGTCAGAATGGCCAAAATCAACAAGACAAGAAACAACAGGTACTGATGAGGATGTGGAGAAAGGAGCACTCATGAACTGTTGGTGGGAATTCAGACTATTGCAATCACTTCGGAAGATGGAGGTTCCTCAAAAAATTAAAAATCGAACTACCCTATGATCCTGTTATAGCACTACTGTGCATTTACTCGGTGAATACAAAAATAGTAATTCAAAAATTTTCTTTGTTTCACAATCATCACAATTTTCCTTTAAATAAAAGTCTTCTATCATGCTCAGATTAATGATTGGATTCACCATACACACACAAAGTAAAAGGAAAGAAATGTAAAAGTTTCTGTAATATAAGTATTTTATAAAACAGGATACAACTTTACTCAATTTCATATGCAAACTCTGAAGCTTCCAACAAAGACAAAGAAAGAAAGAAAGAAAGAAAGAAAGAAAGAAAGAAAGAAAGACCCCTGCTTACTCATCATCTTATCTAATTCCCTCATTTTATAGATGAGAAAATGGAAACATAGGAAAGGTGATCTGTCCAGGGTTATACAGCTAGTTAGTAGCACTTTTATTAGTGGTTTGCTAGATCAATGTCTTTGAACCCCTGCTTTGTTTTCTTGAAACTATACTAGTTCACTCTTATTTAATAAGAAGCAAGAAAAAGTAATAAATTTTATATTAAATATTCTTACTTTTCTGTTGTTGTAATGCATGGACATACGTTAACCTGAACACAAGAGAATAAAGAAGCAATAAAGTAGCCCGTATTAATCAGGACACTCCTATAATAACAATTTAGGTTTCACTCATTTCTCTTACCCAATTTCTCTCATCGTGTTAGGGGCCCCCAGGGTGAACAACATCCATATATCTCTGAAACCTAAGAATGCATTTTATCAGCTCTGTGCCTACATTCCTTTATCAGTGGAGCTTCACATGCTTCCGATGTGATGTCAAATATACATACTTGTTTTGTATCAGTACTTCAGAAAAGATTTTTCTACCAATTCACCAGGGCTAGTAGATTTACTTCATAACTTCTTGTAGTAATACTTGTAAAAGACTAAAGGTGAAATGCTCTGTTTTTATTCCTGATTTCCTTGAAGAATAATATGAACAGTAAATAAGTGAGGTCTGCAAATAAGATGAAGTCACAAAAAGAATTTACATGTGGATCACCATAGATGAAGTATAAGCATTTACTATCTTGAATTGTGGTGGATCTAATAGCTTGTAGCCTATGTGATTAGAATTTCTATCAAGTAAATACGCAGTCCTCATTCTTAGAGGTGTTTGACTCATACCATTTATATTTTGGTCTGGTTCATTAAACATATCATTTATTGGTTATTAAAATGCCCTTAAGTATTTTTCCATTAAAGAAAATATAAAAAGTGATATATGCAGCTTGTTTGTAAATTGATACATGTCATAAAGACAAGAGTTGTAATTTGTTTCCAAATAATACTTCTTTACTATCAGAACTGGTTATAGCTTTCAAAGCTTTATCACAGCAAAAAAAAATTAAATCTGGTAGTTGTACTGGTTTAGAAACACAAAACTCCCTTCATAAAATCTATTGTCCTAGATAGTGTGTACTACCTGTTTAGCTTTTGGTCGAAGTGTGCACTTGTGCAGGTTGACAAATAAAAATGGACCAATCAAGAAAAAAAAGCTTCCTGGCCCACATGAAGTTACCTATTTCATGCTTTATTTTCCCAAAAGCCATTTCTAAGAGCAGGGCAGACAAGACTAAAGACAAATGGTGAATCAAAGGAAGGATAAAATGAAATAAAAATGAAGGACAAACATGATAGGATATTTGCAAGGAACATCTTTTTGATATTTTATCTGTTGATCATAAACAAAAATCAAAGCCCAGGGCTTATGGCTATAGATCACCAAACCTAGTCTTGACTTAAAATTGTCTGCTTGAACTATTCCTCCCCAAACACCAATGTTTCCTCTTCCTAAACAAAATATTTCTTACCATAAAAATAGAGTTTTCTCATTTCAGGAAAAGATCAAGTATGGATGAAAATACTTTGCAATACTAATGACTTTTTTCATCATATTTCTCCTTTGAATACACATAGCTTCTTTCGTTTCTGGAATGTCCTTTATTGCTTTCAACATTTTCCTTGCCTACAATGCTAGAGGTATGCGTACGTGATTCTAAGACAAATAAGGACCTTGTAATTTAAGAGCCATTAATTTGCATAAATAAGCATTTGTTGGGTTTTAAGTACTTTATCACTAAATTCACCACATATTTGGTGCTTTTTTATTCCAAATAATATTTTTAGAGGAATTTTAATATCACTTAGACTCCATTATCAAAAATGAATGCCAGCAATATTCTTAAGAGCTGCAAATTCTGCTACTTCACCTCCCACACCATAAACTCATTCACCTTACCCATCCTAATGGGGCTAGATTAATGAAGATTTCAAAAGTGCAACATTTGGTGAAAATTACAGAAGTACTTGAAGGACTGGTTATTTGCAGATTCACTAGCAAATGATGTGATTTTGGCTGTTGACTAGAATGTATGTAATATCCCGCTATATTGTCTCCAAGATGCATCGCATTCCACTCTCTGTTATACACACCAATGAAGAGGAGCAATAAAACAGATAATACAAAGTAGCAGGTGATTTGCTGATCTCCTCATTAACCTGGAGAGTAGAGATAAAGGGATATGGGAGGTGCCACAGGAGAGAAGTACAAGTTTTTTTTTTCCTTTTAAGGGTAACCATAAAAAAATCAAACACAAATAACTGGTCCTTGAGAACTTCCCACATTGTACATAACCTGGTTTTCCCAGGAGCTAGCATCCATGCTCATCTTCTAGCTGCCCAAGCCCTCAATAGAGCTATTATTCCTCTTTTCTCCAAAGATCCTTACACTCTGCATGTTTCCTTGGTCTCATACCCATCCCAAAGCAAAGTATGCTCTGTGTTCCATTTATTTCATCACTAATTTGTGCTTTCCAAGGTGACATATACATATATTGCCATTCTGCTCTCAACATGTCCATAGGATACCACATCAATTAGATATTCCTTTCTCAACAGTTTAGGCAGCCATCACCACTTTAATAAAATGAAAAAGCATGTTACAAAAATTATATGACTTAGATATTTTCATAGCTTGATAAATGTATCATATAAATGTTAACAGTGAACCAATAGAAACAATTTTAATAAAGTCAGAAGGAAAAAGGATTTTTGCAATTGCTGCATTTATGTAGCATTAAAAAGGGGATCCTGAGAACTAAAGTTTTCAAAAGTCTTTGTGTAGTCCAGCTGGAGGGTAACAATGTTGACTTATTTTAGAATTTGCTATGTTAAAATAAGGATATTAAAGTAGGAATTTTAGGAATGTTAAAATATGTTAAAATATGTTTTATTTTAACATATGTTTCAAATATGTTTATTTTAACATATGTTTCAAATATGTTTATTTTAACATATGTTTAAAATATGTTTTATTTTAAGGATATTAAAATAGGAATAAGGATATTAAAATAGGTAAGTAATCACTGAAATTAAAAAAATAATCTCAGTTCAGGGGCACCTGGGGGGCTCAGGCGTTTAAGTGTATGACTTGATTTGGCCCAGGTTATGATCTCAGGGTCATGGGATTGAGCCCAATATCAGGCTCCACGCTGAGTGGAGAGTCTACTTGAGATTCTCTCTTTCCATCTCCCGTTGCCTCTGCTGCCCTATCTCTCTCTCTCTGTCTCAAATATATAAATAAATCTTTTTTTTAGAAGTTCAAAAGGTTATAAGTAAGTAGAAACAAAGAAAATACAACAAATAGAAAATATATAAGATAATTTAAATAAATGCGAATATTTCAGTAATCACTGAATCATAATCATAAATGTAATCAGTAATCATAAACTAAACTGTCTAGCTCAAACACAGAGTGGTCTACTGAACTTTCTTTTAAAAAACCAATTATGGGGGGGGAAGCTAACATGTCAGCATAGTAGGTGGACCATAGGTTTGCCTCATTTTTTAAACACAGCTAGATAAAAAATAAAATCATTCTGAATACTCAATAAATTGACCTAAGAACTGATTGAACAAACTGCACAACTAGAGGCAGAGAAGAGGCCACTTTGAGAAAGGTAGGAAGCATGGAGATGTAGTTTGGGAAAAAAGGATCATGGGTACAGTGGAGGGAAGGGAGCACTGGTTGCAGAGAAAAGTGAAGGAGAGTGAAGTGCACAGGAATATGCACAAAGAGAATACTTACCCAAAATTATCAGCTGGGAAAATGAAAGGGGCTGAATGTTGTGAAGTTTTGCAATCAGAGGGGATCAAAGTCTACAGTTTTAGAGGTCTCCAGTCTTGACTAGGATAGAAACCTGAAGATGCTACCCTATTCCTGGAAAAGAGGCAGGCAAACAACACCAAGGCAAACTGTGTGATCTGAGTATCACCTAAGGGGCACAGGGAGAAACTGTATATATATGTTCAAGTGTAGCTGTGAGAGATGGCATTGCTTCTCTGTGGACAAAAGAACCAGTAGGCCATTTGCCTCTCCCACTGTTCAGCATGGACACAGAGACAGCTGCTGAGGGTGGATAACCCAGTCACTGGCCATTTAGCATGCTTGCTCCAAATCCCATCCCCCAGTGCTCTGGGATGCCCATTCTTCTGGGCCAAACCTGCATCAGTCTCAGTGCTGCAAGACCCTTTCCCAAAAAACCAGTGCAGGTCCCCACCCCACCAGGTCCCGTGAAGTTTGGAATTTTAAAAATCATCAGGCCTGGGTTGGAGAGAGCCCAAGGTGTGCTGTGCTGCTCCAGACAAGAAAGTGACCCAGAGACAGACAGTGTGAAATCAGCAATCTGGGAAATACTTGTGACACATGAAGAAAAATGATTTGCTTCTCTGAAAGCCCCTCCCTGAAACTCCTCCTCCCCTCAGCACAAACCAACTTCAGTAAACAGCACCAACACTGGCTGCCTAACCTGCTTACACCAAGTCATTACCCCCTGTGTTCTGCTTATACTGCTTTTCTCCAGAAAGTAGGCCTAAGAACCTGTGCAAGAGGCACCTCCCAAAAAAGAACAGCACAAAACCCTGCACAAACTAGTCTACTGACTATAAAGTTCCACAAAGCTTCAGTTCTAGTGGAAATAGCATTAGGTCTCCTTTAACAAGCAGACCAGAGCTGACCTAGTTAAAACTCACCACTCTGGTCAAGATCCAAACACTCCCCACTGCAAAGAGAAACTCTGCAAATGGTAGTCCTGAGGCATAAAGCAGCCAAAAAAAGTAACAGGGTGTATGCAGCACACACCAGAGACACTCCCTGAAGTGCCAGGCCCTCGACATTATATGACTTCTTCATAAAGACATTACATTCAGAAGCAAGGAGGATAACAGCTTTTTGTTGTTGTTGTTGTTTATTTGTTTTTTTAAGAAGACAGAGACCTAGACAAAAATGCCAAGACTGAGGAATTTATCCCAAAAGAAAGACTAAAGAAAGGTCATGTCCAGGGATCTAATCGAAACAGAAATAAGTCACATGCCTGATCCAAAATTTAAAGCAACAATCATAAGGATACCAACTTGGCTTGAGAAAAGCATGGAATACATCAGGGATACCCTTACCACACAGGAAAGAAAAAACTAAACTAAACTAAAAAACATCAGGCTAAAACAAAAATTTTAATAAATGAGATTCAAAACTTACTGAATGTGGGGTACCTGGGTGGCTCAGTCATTGAGCATCTGCCTTTGGCTCATGATCCCAGGGTCCTAGGATCGAGCCCCACATTGGGCTCCCTGCTCCACAGGAAGCCTACTTCTCCCTCTCCCACTCCCCCTGTTTATGTTCCTGGTCTTCCTGTCTCTCTTTCTCTCTGTCAAAAAAAATAAATAAATAAAAATCTTAAAAAAAAAAACTTACTGAATGTAAGGACTACATGGAAGGAAGAAGCATTGGAATGTATAAGTGATATAAAAGATAAGGTTATGAAAATAAAAAAAATTATGAAAATAATGAAGCTGAACAAAAGAGAGAAAGATTTTGGATTATGAAAGTAGAGTTAAAGAATTCAATAATTCCATCAAATATAATAGCATTTGTAATATAAGAGTCCCAGAAGAAAAAGAGAAAGAAAAGAGGGCAGAAAGTTCACTTGAGAAAATTATAGCTAAAAACTTCCTTAATCTGGGGAAGGAAACAGATATCCAAATCCAAGAGGCATAGAGAACTCTCATCAAAATCAAAAAAAGCAAGTCAACACCAAGACATATTATAGTGAAAACTGCAAAATATAGTGATAAAGAATAATATCCTAAAAGCAGCAGGACAGAGGAATTTCCTAACTTTCAAAGGAAGGCCCATATGACTAGCTACAGATCTCTCCAAAGAAACATGGCAAACAAGAAGAAAGTGGCATGATATATTCAATGTGCTGAATGGGAAAAATCTGAGGAAAAGAATACTCTATCCAGCAAGGCTATCATTTAGAATAGCAGGAGAGATAAAGAATTTCCCAGACAAACAAAAACTACAGGATTTGTTGGGCATTAAATCAACCTTGAAAGAAATATTGAACAGGACTCTCTGAGTTGGAAGGAAAGACCAAAAGCAACAAAGACTAGAAAGGAACGGAGAATATCTCCAGAAACAACAACAAAACAAGTAATAAATGGCACTAAATAATATCTATCAATAATTACTCTGGATGTAAATGGACTAAATGCTCTAATCAAGACATAAAGTGTCAGAATGGATTAAAAAATAAAAAAAATAAAAGTACAAATAAAAATAAGACTCATCCATATGCTGCCTATAAGACTCTTTGTAGACCTGCAGATTGAAAGTGAGGGGATGGAGAAACATTTATCATGCAAATGGATGTCAAAAGAAAGCCAGAGTAGCAATACTTATATAGGACAAACTCGATTTTAAACTGAAACTGCAACAAGACCTATAAACAGCAAAGAAACTGAATCAGTAATCAAAAATCTCCCAACAAACAAAAGTCCAAGGCCAGATGACTTCCCAAATGAATTCTACCAAACATTCAAAGAAGAGTTCATACCTACTCTTCTCAAACAATTCTCAAAAATAGAAATGAAAGAAAAACTTCCAAACTCATTCTATGAGGTCAGTATTACCAGGATTCCACAAACAGACACTAAAAAAGAGAACTATAAGCCAGCATCTCTGATGAAAATGGATGCAGAAATTCTCAACAAAATATTAGCAAATTGAATCCAACAGTACATTAAAATAATCAGTCACATGATCAAGTGGGATTTATTCCAAGGCTGCAATTTTGGCTCAATATTTGCAAATTGATCAAAGTGATATACCAAGTTAATAAAAGAAAGGATAAGAAACATGATACTCTCAATAAAGACAGAAAAAGTAGTTGACAAGGTACATCTTCCATTCTTGATAAAAACCCTCAACAAAGTAGGGATAGAGGGAACATACCTCAAAATCATAAAGGCCATATACAAAAAACCCACAGTTAGTATCATCCTCAGTGGGGGAAAATTGAGAGCTTTTCCTCTACACTCAGGAACAAGACAGGGATATCCACTCTCATCACTGTTATTTAACACAGTATAGGAACTCTTAGCCTCAGCAATCAGACCACAAAAAGAGATATAGGCATCCAAATTGGCAAGGAAGAAATCAAACTTTCATTATTTGCAGATGACATGAGACTTTACATAGACAACGCAAAAGACCCCACCAAAAGATTACTAGAACTGATTCACAAATTGAGTAAAGTCTCAAGGTACAAAATCAAAGTATAAAAATCTGTTGCATTTCTATACACCAATAATGAAGCAGCAGAAAGGAAATGAAGGAATTGATCCCACTTATAAGTTCACCAAAAAACATAAGATACATTCAAATAAACCTAACCAAACAGGTGAAAGATCCGTACCTTGAAAACCATAGAACACTGAAGAGAGAAATTGAAGATAACATAAAGAAATGGAAAAACATTCCATGTTCATGGATTGGAAGAACAATTGTTAAAATGTCTATACTACCCAAAACAATCTATACATGTAATACAATACCTATCAAAATATAACCAGCATTTTTCAGAGAGCTAGAACAAACAATCCCAAAATTTGTATGGAAATACAAAAGAACCTGAATAGTGAAAGCAAACTTGAAAAAGAAAAGAAAAGCTGGAAGCATCACAATTTCAGACTTCAAGTTAAATTACAAAGTGATCAAGACAATATGGTACTGGCACAAAAACAGTCATATATATCAATGGAACAAAATAGAAAACCCAGAAGTGAACCCACAACTATACGGGCAATGGAAAAAAGTCTCTACAAAAAGTGGTGTTGGGGAAACTGCAGAGCAACACACAAAGGAATGAAACTGAACCACTTTCTTACACCATACATGAAAATAAATGCAAAATGGATGGAAGACCTAAATGTGAGATCTGAATCCATCAAAATCCTAGAGAAGAACACAGGTGGTAACCTCATTTACATAGGCCATTGCAACTTCTTGTTAGTCCCATGAAGCAATGGAAACAAAAACAAAAATAAACTTTTGGGACTTCATCAAGATAAAAATTTTCTGCACAGCGAAGGAAACAATCAATAAAACTGAAGGGCAACCTACAGAATGGAAAAAGATATTTATAAATGACATATCTGATAAAAGGTTAGTATCCAAAATCTGTAAAAAATTATCAAACTCAACACCCAAAAAACAAATAATCCAGTTTAAAAGGGGGCAGAAGACATGAATAGACACATGAACAGACACGTCTTTTTCAAAGAAGACATACAGATGGCTAACACATGACAAGATGCTCAAATCAAAATTACAATGAAACATCACCTCGCACCAGCCAGAATGGGTAAAATCAACAACACAGGAAACAATAAGTGTTGGTGAGGATGTGGAGAAAGGCAAATCCTCTTAAACTGTTAGTGGGAATGCAAACTGGTGCAGCCACTCTGGAAAACAATATGAAGGTTCCTCAAAAAGTTAAAAATGGAACCACCCTAGGATTCAGCAATTGCAGTACTAGGTATTTACTTAAAGGTTACAAACAAATACTTATTTGAAGAGATACATGCACCTGATGTTTACAGTAGTATTATTAACAATGGCCCAGTTATGGGAAAAGCCCAAATGTTCATCCACTGATAAGTGGATAAAGAAGAGATGGGATATATATATATATCATATATATAAAATATTACTCAGCCATGAAAAACTTGTCATTAGCAAGAAACAAAGCAGATAAACATAGAAAGAAACAAAAGAGACGCACCCCAGAAAATAGACTCTTAACTATGGAGAACAATCTGAGGGTTTACTTACAGAGAAGTGGGCAGGAGGATGGGTTTAATGGGTGATGGTATTAAGGAGAACACTTGTGATAAGCACTGGGTTTTGTATGTATGTGATGAATCACTAAATTCTACACCTGAAACTAATATTACACTCTATGTTTAACTAAAGGAATTTTATTTTTTTTTAAGATTTTTATTTATTTATTAGAGAGCGAGAGACTGAGAATGAGAGGGGAGAAGGTCAGAGGGAGAAGTAGACTTCCCGCAGACCCAGGAGTCCGATATGGGAGTCGATCCCAGGACTCCGGGATCATGACCTGAGCCAAAGGCAGTTGCTCAACCAACTGAGCCACCCAGGCACCCTAACTAAAGGAATTTTAAATGAAAAAAAAAATTTAAAGATTTTAAAAATAGAAATGTAGAACAAAAATTTAAACAGTGAAAATCCAATTATATACTTTATAAAAGAGTATATAAAGAGTGAAAACATCATGTTATGCAACAGTAAACTGAGGATTAGGGTTAGCCAAAAAAGTGGCTGTAGATACATTACTACAAGACAAAATAGACTTTAACAACAAAAAAAAAATTTAAGAACCCTCCCTTAGAAATAATGAGGGTCACTACATATTATCAAAGACTTAATTAACCAGAATCATAAAGCAATTGCAAATGTCAATTAATCTAGTAACAATGTCCATCAAACATAAAACAGTGAAAGAATTATAGAGAGAAGTTGAATAATATACCATCATAATGAGAGATTGCATCATAATTATCTTCATAGTTGACAAATTAAGCATTTTTTAAAAATAAACAAGATTGTAAAAGATTTCAACTGTAAAATCTGAAATGTGAAAGAAGTGGTATCATACAGACCACAATCTTTGAGTCTAATAAATAAAAAATCATTTACTTTATTTTTTAGAGTTTATGTTGTCATTTAATTTTTCCAGCTTAATTAGGTATGATTGACAAATGCAAAATGTATATATTTAGAGCATACTAAGGGATGGTATGATATATGTATACATTGTGAAATCATTGCCATAATCAACTTAATTAACACATTTATCACCTCACATAGTTATTTTTTTGATGTAATAAGATCACTTAAGTTCTAATCTTTTAGCAAATTTCAAGTACTCAATGCAGCATTATTAACCATAATCAATATGCTGTACATCAGATTCCCAGAACTTACTTATGGTATAACTGAAAATTTGTGCCCTTTGACCATTATTTCCCTTCTTTTCCCACCCCCTCATGAACATTGTTCTATTCTCTAGCCCTATGAACACAACTTTTTTAGATTTATCACACCTGTTAGTATGGCTATTATTAAAAAAAAAGAGATAACAAGGTCTGATGAAGGAGGATAGAAAAAGAAACACATGTACACTGTTAATGACAATGTAAATTGGTATAAACATAATGGAAAACAGTATGAAATTTCCTCAAATAATTAAAAATAGTAACACCATATAATGCAGCAATCCCACTATTAAGTACATATCTAAAGGAAATGAAATCACACATATTTTATATATAATAAGAAAAACCCATTACTGAAAAGTGAAAATAAAATTATTAAGTAGCTCATATATCAAAGAAACTTCATAATAAAGATGTGAAAATACTTAGAACTGAATGATCTTGAAAACATTATGGGCCCAAACACATGAACACCTAAAGTGATGTTTTAAATAAATTTCATAGCCTTAAATTGCTATATTATGAAAGAAGAAAAATTGAAAATAATGATTAAACCATTCATCTCAAGAGTTAGAAAAAGAATAGCAAAGGGACACCTGGCTGGCTGAGTGGGTTAAAGCCTCTGCCTTCGGCTCAGGTCGTGATCGCAGGGTCCTGGGATCAAGCCACACATTGGGCTCTCTGCTTGGTGGGGAGCCTGCTTCCCCCTCTCTCTCTCTGCCTGCCTCTCTGCCTGCTTGTGTTCTCTCTCTCTATGTCAGATAAATAAATAAAATCTTAAAAAAAAAAGAATAGCAAAATCAAGGGAAAGTAATATTTACTTATTTTTTAAAAGATTTTATTTATTCATTTGAGAGAGATACAGAGACAGAGAGAGAGAGCACAAACAGGGGGAGCAGCAGAGGGAGAGGAAGAAGCAGACTCCCCACTGAGCTGGGAGCCTGACATGGGGCTCTATCCCAGGACCTGAGATCATGACATTAGCCAAAGGCAGATGCTTAACTATCTGAGCCACCCAGGCGCCCCGGGAAAGTAATATTTAATGAAATAGAAAAAAAAAACATAAAATAAACAAAATCAACAAAGGTATAAGTTGGTTCTTTGATAAGATATTTAATGACAAAATTTAATGGAATTAAGGAAAAAAAGAGAAGTAAACAAACAAATATTAGGAATGAGAAAAAGGGTACAAAAATAAAACTAGGAATTAAAAGTGTAGCATAACTATAGATGTCCATATTAAACAGATAACAAGAGGTTAGTATATATAACTTTTTGATAGTAAATTTGAAAACTTAAATGAGTAAATTTATCAAAAAGTATAATTTATCAAAACTGACTCAAGAAGAAATAGAAAACCTGAATAACCTTATAGCTATTATATAAATTTTATTGACAATTTAAAAAAAATCTTACAATGAAGAAAATACCCACTCTAAAATGTGTCTAGAGAAATTCAAGAAACACATTATTTCGGTCATATGCTCTTCCATAAAATAATAAAAGAAAAACATTCCTAATTTCTTTTATATGGCTGAATTAATATTTATACTAGACTGAGATAAGAATAATTCAAAAGACCTGCATGCTTTTGGTAAAACTGTTCATTTCCACTACTTTGCAAAAAAAGAATGTTTACCCTCATAGATGAATAATATCAATCATCTAATTACAATGTCTGATAGTTTTATTTTGAAAAATAGGAAAAAAATTTTAAATTGTAAACTTGAAACCAAGTTTCAGTCTGGGCAGCCTATAGTAGTGAAATAAAATAACCACCTTGTCATTTAACTAGAAAATGGTGATTAGTTCCTTTCTTACTGCCCTCAGTGGTTAATTAAATCCTTTAGTACTATTCTTCTGAAGCTCATTTCCCTTATCTTGACTCCTGCCTTCACTTCATTTTTAAGAGATAATACAGAGGTTAATGAGTCTAACATCTCTCAACATCAATCCCTCACTGTCATAATTTATCTACAATTCAACATATAATTAATCTCTTTCCATTACAGAGAAAGCAACTAAGATAGTCCTTCTACCTGTGCTGTTTCCCATTTCCTCCTTCATTCCATCAATTATTACCATTTTGTCCTATAATTTCAACATTTCTTTTTCCCCTTATTCCTTCCTCTCCACAATTTCAGTTCATAACACCATTATCCAGTTACTCATTTAGGAAAACTGAAACCAGGGAGAGGTTCTCGACACCTCATCCCACCTTGCTCTTTCCCTTCCCTCTACAAATCTATACAAAACCCTAGCCTTGTTGCTAATTTTGTTGCCTGAATAATTCTCACATTTTCCCTTTCTTTCCATTCTCACAACCATGGGTTTGACACAGGCTTTCATCATCATTCACTTCTAGATTGATATAGTACCACCTAATTTAGAGTATGGTCCAGAGGAAGAGCATAGATCTTAGAGTCAGGCTGTATTCAGATGCCAACAATATTTTTTTACTATAATTTTAACTTTGGGGAAAGGAATCTTTCTAAAACTTATTTTCTTCAGCTATAAAATGGAGATGATAATGATTGGTCTTTTTTTTAAGATTTCATTTATTGGGGTGCCTGGGTGGCTCAGTGGGTTAAAGCCTCCGCCTTCAGCTCAGGTCATGATCTCAGGGTCCTGGGATCTAGCCCCGTATCTGCTCTCTGCTCAGCAGGAAGCTTGCTCCCCCCTCTCTCTCTGTCTGCCTCTCTGCCTACTTGTAATCTCTCTCTGTGTCAAATAAATAAATAAAATCTTTAAAGATACTGTGCCTTGCACGTAGTAGGAACTCCAGGAATATTAATTCTCTCTCTCTTTATAGCTGATTCTTCTCTAGTCCTTTTTCTACACTGCTATGAAAGTGACCTTAACAAAAAGCTGATCATGTCACTTTCCTAATAAAAATCCTTTGGAGGTTTCAATTTGCCCACATGTTAAAATTTAAATTCTATTAACATGGAATATAAGGCTCTTCATTGACTGACCCTCCACCCCTGTTTTCACTTCCACTTCAAATTTATGAGCTCCTTGAATACATGAACAGAGTTTGTCTTTTCCATCATTAAATCGCTAGGGTCTAACAATAGTGCTAGGTTCAAAATAAATACTGTTAGAAAAGAATAAATATTCATTCACATGCATGTCTAAATTTTGAATGGAATTCACTTCATAGTTATAAAATAGTTGATATTTGGAAATTCCATGTGTGGATTTTGCTATCAAATTAAGAAAAATGACATTTTTATTTTGATATGTTTGTTATTTGCAATCATAGGCATCATCAATTTTGATTTACTCTTAAGTTTCCTAAACTGACAGGATAATATCAAACGTTAGGAAAATCATATCTAAGGAAATCAGGAAGGGATGAAATCGACGGCATGTAATACAGGAATCAAATGAAAAAGCAACATAGAAAATATCTCAAATAGTTTAATTTTATGTGATAATCATTGTAGTTTCGCTTTATATTTTAAAAGGATTTTCTTTCCAAAGATCTCAAAATACTTTGAATCTATTACTTTGTTTTTTACTAAGAACGTTCCTGACAGATGAAGAGGAATTATAACTTAGGTAAATAAAACTTGCTTTGGACCCTTCACATTTTTTTTAATGTCAAATGTTTCTATTTTTACTATATTCAGATTAGTGAGCATTATTGGTGAAAATCATAAACCTAGACATATTGCTACCACTATATTCATGGTTACCATTGATCCCTAAACCACTTTATAATATCAATTTCTTTGTCAACTCATATAATTCCATAGCTACTTCAAATCTTCCCCATTGTTCTAAAATACCTATGACTTCTCATCTCCAAATCTTTTGGCCTCTATCAATAATCTTCCCTTTTCCTTTGAGAGAGAGAGAGAGAGCCAGCAAACCTTCAAACCTATGTGTACATAACCATCCCATTTTCTTTTTTGTAACAAAATAAGAGGAGATCCTTCTACTTAAAATCAAACCCTCCACCTTTCCTCTGGTTCCCAACCCTTTTATGATTCTCAGGAGTTTCCGACTTGTGATTATTTCCTCTCCTTTTTTTATCATCATTTTCTCATTTTCTACTGAGTCCTTTCCATGTTCATTTATATATGTTCAAGTCTTAAAAGCACCTTAATCCCATTCTCCTCCCAATATCATCCACTCTGTCCCCCACATTTCCTGAAAATGTTGCTTATATTTTTATTACAATTTTCTTACATTCCAGCCACTCCTCAACCCAATTCAAATTAGTTTCACTCAGTCATTTCATTAAAAATCCATAATAAGATCATTAATGACTTCCATGTCACCAAACCCAATATACATTCTATCTCATCTTATTTGACCTTTCCATAGCAATTAACAACATTAAATTAACCACACACTTCTCGTAGAAACACTATCTTTCTTTGCTTCCTGGAATAGGTGCTATGTACATAATACCTGGTACTTCTTTTTTATATTAGAAAACATGGATGATCTTTTCTTAGATTTATTTTCTTTTAAAAAATTATAATATTCTAATTATATCAACAGGGTGATGTAGAAGCATCTGACTCCCCTTCAGTGTCCATTATTGTTAGGATAAAACCCAAATTCCTAACATGGATTCTTACAGGTTTATCAGCTGGAAACTTCCCTTTACTGCAGCCTTAACTTATGCCACTCTGCCTCATACTTTGGGCTCCAAACATACTGACTTTATTGCAGAGTCCTGAATGGGCCATATTCTAGATTCAGAGCATTCACATGTGCTAGCTCCTCTGTCAAAACTTTCTTTTCACTTACACTTTCACCTAGCTAAATTCTTACTGATTCTTATACTTCAGTTTAAGTATAGCTTCTTCAAAAAGGCCTTCCCAAAGTCTAAAACCAGGTTAGTTCCACCTGTCATATGCTCCTACTGCAATCTATAATTCTTCTTAATTACACTATTGACACTTTGAGCTGTCTACCCCACCAACTGTTCTGTTTGTTGCTATATCTATAATACCTGAAGAGTCCTCAGAATGTAGCAGATACTTAGTAAGTACCTGTTGATTGAATTTATGACCCCAAAATTTCAGTTTTTCTTTTTTAATAGATAATAAAATATGTTCATGTTACACTCTCATAAAGCATTTTTTTATATAAACCATCACAATAAACCACAAATCTCAATGAAGACAGAAGAAGCAAGTTGACTTCAATGTATTTTTCTCCTCTACTTCTATAAATTATGATGTGAACATTGCTACCATGACATTCTATAACCTTGAATGAATATGGTTTGAAATATCTACTTAATTACTTCTTCTGTTTTTTTAAAAAAAATTTTATTTATTTATTTGACAGAGAGAGAGATCACAAGTAGGCAGAGAGACAGGCACAGAGAGAGAGGGGGAAGCAGGCTACTGTTGAGCCGAGAGCCCAATGCAGTGCTCAATCCCAGGACCCTGAGATCGTGACCTGAGCCGAAGGTAGAGACTTTAACCCACTGAACCACCCAAGTGCCCCTATTTCTTGTTTTATATCTGAGATTCTAACATCTAAAAGAGCTCTCAGACCAAAATCATGAGTGTGAAGGGTTTATATCATCTAATGCAACTTAATCATATCAGTTCTAAGTAGGAAACTGCTGTCCCTCTCTTTCTCTGTCTCAGCATCAAACCTTCTAGGTCTCTCCCTGAGCCCGATCTCAACAGAGTTAATAATGCCACTATCTAGGCTATATTGGAACTTTGTGCATACTTCTGATATTGCATATATTATTGTTTGTTTACATCACTTAAACCTACTTCTTAGACTGTGATCTACTTGAGGAGAGGTACTAATCTTTATTCACTTCTATATGTCAAATGTGTAGCACAGTGTCTGGTAAACACTAGATGCTCATATCACAATCACTGAATTATTAAAATAGATTAACATGCTTTCTTGTTTACATTTAATTCTCATATAATGAATGATGGTTGGGTAAGTTTGTTATGGTGATAGTGGTAGTTATTACCTTAAAAAAATGAATGGAATCAGCACTCCTAGTCAAAATATAATAAGAAGAAAATGAAGTATTAAAATGTTGGGTACCAAGGAGAACTATGTTAAATAGTGAACTGCATGTGGAAATCTAATTTTAACTCCCCCAAACCCCACTAAAAATGCAGAGAAAATTGTTTTTAAAAACATAAACTCAAAAATCTGAGAACTGTAGAAGAGATAACAACAATGTCCCTTGACATATGAATGGATAAAGAATATGTGATATATATACACACACATATATGTGTATTATACACACACACACACACACACACACAATGGAATACTACTCAGCCATCTAAAAATGAAATCTTGCCATTTGCAATGATGTGGATCGAACTAGAAGGTATTATGTTAAGCAAAATAAGTCAGTCAGAAAAACAATTATCATATGCTCTCACTCATATGTGGAATTTAAGAATCAAAAGAGGATCACAGGGAAAGAGAGGGGAAAATAAAACAGGATGAAATCAGATAGAGACAAACCAAAGGAGACTTTTAATCATAAGATACAAACTGAGGGTTGGTGGGGGGAGGGGTGGGAAGATGGGGTCACTGGGTGATGGACATTAGGGAGGGCATGTGATGTAATGAGCACTGGATATTATATAAGACTGATGAATCACTGAACTCTACATCTAAAACTAATAAGACATTATATGTTAGTTAACCAAATTTAAAGAAATAAATAATAAACAGAATAAGTGAATACAGATGACCTGAATGACATTTCAGAAAAATAAATAGCTATGCAATATATGAAGGAAAAAGCAGATGGATTAGTGTTAGCTGACTTAACAAAGCTGAGATGGTAGTGACTATAGCCAGCAGCAGAGAATACTAGGAAGTAACCCAATTTATAATTCAGTACCTCCATAAGTTTTAAGAATTGGCAACACCAGGCACCTTTGAAACTGGGAGTTAAGGGAAAAAGAGAATAAATTAGGAGTTTTGGGTGGAATATTTTGAAAAGCAGTTTAATCTAGAAAAATCCTCTTCTCATTCCTCAGAGTTAGGTAACTGTCCTCCTACCTCCACAGAAGTATGGAGGTTTATTCTCCAGCTATGGGTAAAAAAAAAAAAAAGGTAACTGAACTGGAAGACACTGGGCACAGTGGACTTGGACACTACTTTAAAAAAAGGGATTAAGCAACCATATGCATAATTAATTGAATGCTTCCCTTACTATGCTTGCAGAACACTAGCAGCCAATCTTCCATCCTCCAGGCAAGATATTGGAAAAGTTCCCTATGTAGAACTTGCTGACTCCAAGACAAATACCTAAAGGTGCAGCTAGCAGGAGGTTACAAATGAATAGTATGGTCACACACTTAGTAAACAAGCTATATCCTAGGCTCTGAGTTATAATCAGCACTCTCAAACATGAACAGATAACCAAGAATTGGTAAATCCTCAGGCAAGTATCCAACACATAAGTTAGAGACAGGAATAAAAGCTAAAAAACAAATAGAACTTACAAAAAAAAAAGAAATAAAAAATAAAATACAGAACGAAGAAACTTGAAGTGAAGACTATATAAGAAAACTTTATAAAACAATCAATGATATATTCAGAAAGATGAAGTATTACATATATATGACACAATAATAAGATAATTTAAAAAGGCATATTCAGAGGACAGAAGAAATTTTGGATACTCAGTGAACAATAGCAGATAGAGATGTTTCAGGTAATTAATTTTAAAACTTGTGTTTTTCTGAGTTTTTAATATTTATGGTAATTGCCAATTTTTAATATTTGTAAATTTGTGATTCATTCTATCATTATAAATAAATACTCCCATTTTATTTCTTACTTTTGTTTTGTAATTTTGTGTTCATTTTCCTGAGGTGGACCCCTAAAATTGTATGAAAAATTCAGACCCCTCAAACTTGCATCTGTTCCAATGGCAAACATATTTCCAATCACGCACATCAAAACTATTGGAATTCTTCTTTACTTCTCCTATTTCCCTCACACCCCACATCCAAACTGTCAGGAAATCTTGTTAGCCTTGACTGCAAAATACATGCTTAATCTTACCACTACTATGAACTTGATCCAAACCATCATCATTTGTCTCGATTCTTGCAAGAGACACTTAACCTATCTCCTTGTTTTCACCCATTCCCTCACTGTGTATTCTCAACACAATAGTCAGAGAATTATCTTCTTAAAACCTAAGCCAGATAATATCATATTTCTACTCAAAACCTTCCAATATCATTCCATTTACTTGAACTGGCTGCACACTTCTTCTCTGACCTCCTATGAAACCATTTTCTCTTCAGTTCACTCTGATCCAGTCACACGGATCCCTTTACCATCCCTAAAAGATGCCAGGCATGATGCTTCCACTTTAAGGACTTTATAGCAACTGTTCCCTCTTCTTGATATGCTCTAGATATTGGCAAGACAGTCTCCCTAACCTCTTTCAAGTCTCTGTTTACATATTATTTTCTCAAGGAGGCCTATCTTGACCATCTCATTTAAAATTCCAACCCAGTCTACTCCTGTCTTCTGGCCTGGCACTATCAAACTTGCTATCTCTGCCCTCTTGGCTTAAGAGCGCTTTTTACCTTCTAACATATTATATAATGTATTCATCACACTTGTGGTTCATTGTATGTCCACTGCAATTAGAACAGCTACATGAGAGTAGAAATTTTGCTTTATTCATTTATATATCACTGATTTAGATAGATAGATATATAGATAGAGGCAGATTTATATATGCATATGTATACATATGTATATATGTTATACACATATGTATGTGTATATATAAATCAGGGATGTATTTTATATATATTATCATTTATATTATATATAAGTATATATAATTATATATGATATATCAAAAATTAAAAATAGCTTCTCGGGCACCTGGGTGGCTCAGTTAATTAAGTGTCCAACTTTTGGTTTCAGCTCAGGTCATGATCTCAAGTCAATCTCAGAACTATAAGATTGAGCACCTGTTCAAGCTTCATGTTCAGTGCAGGGTCTGCTTGAGATTCTCTCATTTTCCCTCTCTCTCCCCCTCTGCACTTTCCCCCCCCACACACACTCTCACTCTCAAATAAATAAATAAAATCTTTAAAAAAAAATAAAAATAGCTTTTGGGCACCTGGGTGGCTCAGTTGGTTGAGCAACTGCCTTCAGCTCAGGTCATGATCCTTGAGTTCCGGGATGGAGTCCCACATCGGGCTCCCAGCTCCACGGGGGGTCTGCTACTTCCTCTAACCTTCTCTCCTCTCATGCTCTCTCTCACTTTCTCTGTCTCTCAAATAAATAAATAAAATCTTTAAAAAAATAAAATATAAAAATAGCTTTTGGCACATAGAAGGTGGTCAATAAATATGTGATGAATTTGAATATAATATACAGATACATTAACATAAACATATATACATATATCTCTATGCTGTGAAGATGTAACTGCTCATGTACACACACATATGCACATGCTGTAAAAGCATATGGTATTTCTGGAAGGATACTCAGAAAGAAATAACACTGACTGCTTCTGAAAAGAGGGGCTGGTTAACAGGGGAAGAAGGTAGAAAGAATAATTTTTCCATATGCCCTTAGGTACTATTCAAAATTTGAACCATATAAGTGAACTACTTTTTTCATAAAAGAATAAAAAACAACTTGGGTTGAATTTCATAGCATAATTTTTCCACATAGTAGAACCCCAGAAATATGGGTTTTCAAACTTAATTTTTTACTATTATGTAAATGTTGTCAATGTTTAAATACACACACACATATAGGACTCAATGAGTCATTGAGAAGGACAGAGCATTAGGTCTTCAAAAGTTTGGCTATAATAAGAAACATGGACTTGGAAATCAGCTGACTGGAACACTAACACAATTCAATATATATTGATAAATGAAAAAGAAAAAAATCAAATAGAACTAGGAGCTAAGATGTCAGTGTAATAGGAGGACCTTATGTTTGCCTTATTCCTTGAACACAGCTAGATAACTATCAAATGATTCTGAGTAACTAAGAAGCTGACCTGATAACTGATAAAACAAACTGCACAACTAGAGGGAGAAAAGAGGTCATATCAAGAAAGTTAAGAAGTGTGGAGATGGAGACATGGTTTAGGAGAGAAACAGATTGAGGGTGCTGCAAAGGGAAGGGATCCCTGATTACAGAGAAAGGTGAGAGTGGAACACACAGGCTTACATGCAAGGAGAACACTTCCCCAAAGCTATTGGCTGGGAAAATGAAAGAGGCTGAATTTCATGAGCTTTTGCAGCTAGTGGGGCTCAAAGACTGGACTTTGAGAGGTTGGCAGGCTTGGTTGGGATAGAGACATGTGGGCACTGCCCTATTCCTGGAGAGAAGTCAGGCAAGCACAATATGTGATCTGAAGATAGCCAGAGATCCACAGGGAGAGGCTATTCATTCCTCTTGAAGTGCACCTGTGAGAAGTGCCAATCCCAGAGTCATCTCCCCCATACAAAAGAGCCCACAGGCACCATTTCCCTCAACCAGCCCTCAGCATAGGTGCAGAGAAACCTGCAGAGGTCAGCTAAATGAGACAATGGCTGTTTAGCCCGTTTTATTTCAAAACCCATGCCTCTGCAGTCTGGTGTGATGGCCCTTCTCAGTCAAACCTTCATCAGTCCCAGTGTGGCAAGATCCTCCACCAGAAGACCAGTGCAGGTACCTGCCACACCATATCCCTAAACTTCAGAGTTCTAAAAATTGTCAGGCTTGGCTAGGATACAGCCCAAAGTGCACTGTGCTGTTTCAGACAGGCAAGCAACCCAGAAAAAGACAACATGAAAAATGCCTGTGATGCACAAAGAGAATGATTTTTCTTCTGGGAGTGCTTCTGTAAAAGCAGCAAGAATGGAGAGCCTTCTCCAAAGACAAAAGAGCAGACTGGTGCCATTTCCCGCCCCAACCCTTCAGCATAAGCCAGCTTCAGTAAACAACACACTGCCAACACTAGCCACCTAACTTGCTTACCCCAAGTCTCACCCCCCTCCCTGAACTCTGCTGGTATTGCTTTTCTCCATCAAATGTGCCTAAGGACCAGTGCAGCAGGCCCTTTCCCCAGAAAACCATTATGCACACAAACCACATCTACCAACCATAGAGTTCAGCAAAGCTTTAATTCCAGTGGAAAGAGCATCAGGATTCAATTAACAATCAAACCAGAACACACCTATATAAAACTTACCACAGTCTGACTCAGGTCCAAATACTTCCCACCATAGGCAAGAAGAACCTCTGCAGATTACTGACCTGAGGGATAGAGCAGCCAGAACACAGCAGCAAAGTGGATTCAGCACACAGCAGAGACACTTCCTGAAGCATTAGGTCCTGGACACTCTATGATCTGTTCTTCATAAAGCCATTACTCTCAGGAGCAGTAAACACAACAGGCATTTCTAATACAAAAAAGAAGACAGACACCTAGACAAAGTGCCAAGACAGAGGAATGCATCCCAAAAGAAAGAACAAGAAAAGGTCATGCCCAGAGATGTAAGCAAAACAGATATAAGTAACATGTCTGATGTAGAATTTAAAGAAACAAGCATAAAGATATTCACTGGACTTGGAAAAGCATGAAAGACATAAGTAAGACATTTATTGCAGAGATAAAGGAGTTAAAAACAGTCAGAAATGAAAACTGCAATAACTGAGATTTGAAACCATCTGAATGTAGTGACCACAAGGATGGAAGAAGCAGGGGCGCCTGGGTGGCTCAGTGCGTTAAAGCCTCTGCTTTCGGCTCAGGTCATGATCTCAGGGTCCTGGGATCGAGCCCCACATCGGCTCTCTTCTCAGCAGGGAGCCTGCTTCCCTCTCTTTCTCTGCCTACCTATCTGCCTCCTTGTAATCTCTCTCTCTCTGTCAAATAAATCAACAAAAAATATTAAAAAAAAAGGATGGAAGAAGCAGAGGAATGAATAAGTGGTATAAAGATAGAATAATGGAAAATAATGAAGCTAAAAAAAAGAGAAAGAATTATGGAAGATAAGAGTAGACTTAGGGAACTCAGTGACTTCATGAGACATGATAATATTCATATCACAGGAGTATCAGGAAAAAAAGAGAGAGAAAAGGGGGCAAAAGGGTTATTTGAGGAAATTAGAGCTGAAAACTTCCTGGGATCTGGGGAAGAAAACAGACCTCCAAATCCAGCAGGCACAGAGAACTCCTACCAAAATCAACAAAAGTGGGCCAACACCAAGACATGTTGTAGCAAAATTTGAGAAATACAGTGCTAAAGAAAATATCTTAAAATCAGCAGGACAAAGAAGTCCCTAACTTATAAAGGAAGACTCATAATGCTAGCTATAGCTTTCTACACAGAAACAGAGCAAGCCAAGAGGAAGTGGTATCATATAGTCAATGTGCTGAATGGAGAAAATCTGCAGAAAAGAATACTCTGTCCAGCAAGGCTATCATTTAGAATAGAAGGAAAGATAAAGAGTTTCTCAGACAAACAAAAACTAAAGAATTTCATGACCATTAAATGGTCAGCTCTACAATAAATACTAAACAGGATGATTGAGTGGGAAGGAAAGACCACAAGTGACAAAGACTACAAAGAAACAGAGATAATCTCCAGAAACAACAAAACAAGTAATAAAATGGCACTAAATAATATCTATCAATAACTACTCTGAATGTAAATAGACTAAACACACCAATCAAAAGATATAAGATGCCAGAAAGGATTAAAAGACAAGATCCATGTATATTCTGCCTGCACAAGACGTTTGAGACCTAAAGACAAATGCAGATTGGAAGTGAGGGGATGGAGAATTTATTCTGCAAATGGAAGTCAAAAGAAAGCCAAAGCACCAATATTTATATCAGACAAACTAGATTTTAAACCAAAGACTGTAACAAGAGATGAAGAAGGGTACTATATCATAATAAAGGGGACCATCCACCAAGAAAATCTAACAATTATAAATATTTATGCATCCAACATGGTAGTACCCAAATATATAAAACAATCAATAACAAACAAAGGAACTCATTGATAATAATGCTCTAAGAGTAGGGGATGTTAACATCCCACTTACATCAACGGACAGATCATCTAAGCAGAAAATCAAGAAGGAAATAATGACTTTGAATGACATACTATACCAGATGGACTTAAAGATATATTCAGAACATCTTAAGCTATAGCAGCAGAAAAATATTCTTTTCAAGTGCACATGGGACATTCTTCAGAATAGATGACACATTAGGTCACAAATCAGGCATCAACAAGTACTAAAAGATTGAGATCACACCATGCATCTTTTCTGACCACTCTATGAAACTTAAAGTCAAATTTGAGAAAAAATTTGAGAACTTTTATCTCAAATGAAAAAACAAATACATAGAGGTTAAGCAACATGATACTAAGTAATGAATGGATAAACACAGAAATCAAAGAAGAAATAAAAAAATACACGAAAACAAATGAAAGTGAAAATACAATGGTCCAAAACCTTTGGGATGCAGCAAAAGTGGTCGTAAGATGGAAATACATTGCAATAGAAGCTTACCTCAAGAAGCAAGAAAAAAATCTCAAATAAACAACCATACCTTACACCTATATAAGCTAGAAAAAGAAAAACAAATGAAGCCTAAAGCCAGTGGAAGGAAGAAAATAATAAAGATTAGAGTAGAAATTATTGATATGGAAACTTTAAAAAAAATAGAGCAGATTAAAGAAATCAGGAGGTAATTCTCTGAAAAAAAAATAATTAAATTGATAAATCCTTAGCTCAACTTATCAAAAAAAAATCCAAATAAATAAAATCACAAATGAAGGAGAAGAAACACCAACCAACACAAAGTACAATTACAAGGGAATATTATGAAAAACTATCTGCCAATAAATCAGGAAATCTGGAAGACATGGATAAATTCCTAAAAATATATAAACTACCAAAAGTGAAACAGGAAATCAAAAACTTTAACAGAATCATAAACAGTAATTAAATTGAATCAGTAATCAAAAAATTCTCAACAAAAGTCCAGGGCCAAATGACTTCATAGGAGAATTCTACCAAATATTAATACTTATTCTCAAACTATATCCAAAAATAGAAATGGAAGGAAAATTTCCAAACTCATTCTATGAGGCCAGCATTACCCTGAAAGCCAAAATCAGATAAGATTCCATTAAAAAAGAGAACTACAGGAGGAGAAGCAAGATGGCAGAGAAGTAGGAGGTTGAGATAGAGTCGGATCCCAGAAGTTCATCTACGTAGTTATCAAATCAGTCTAAAAGCCAGCATACTTAACAGGAAAGAGAAGAGAGGAAGAAGAGCAATTCTAAGAACAGAAAATCGACCACTTTCCGAAAGGTAGAATGTTCGGAAAAGTGAATCCAATGCCATAGGAAGAGAGACCGCGGGGGGAGGGGCTGGCTCCCAGGAGCCGCAGAGCTGCGGAGCACAAAATCGGAAATTTTAGAGTATGCTCCGCTGAGGGACATCCCTCCAGAGTCTAAGCCGGAGGTTCAGCCCTTGAAGGAACAGAGTGGTTTCAAGACCCACGAGATCAGAAAGAGACCAGGGGTGTCTGAGTGTGGCAGAGCTCCCAGATATCGGGGCAGAGAGGAAGGGGGCAGAGAGGGAGCCTCGCAGTGCGTTTTCAACTGGGGCTTACCTTAGACCATGGCCGCGGCCCTTCGAGCGGGGACCACATAAGGCATGCCGGAGAGACCCCCTCCTTCGTCCTCAGGGAGGAGTGGCGTGGGAGCGTGCAGCAGGAATCTGCTGGGTTTGGAGACTATAGACGGTGCCATGCACCAAGATAGAAATGCGCCGCCACCAGTGGCTGAGTTCGGAGCTTGTGCGGGGACCCGGGAGATGGGAGTGATTGACTGCTTTCCTCTGAGGGCACGCTGAGGAGCAGGGACTACAGCGCTCAGCTCCTCCAGCCAGAGGCTGGGAGCCGCCATTTGCGTTTCCAGCATCCAGGGCGGTACGGAAAGCACTAAGGGAACAAAGACTCCCAAGAGCAAACCTGAGCGAATTGCTTGGCTGCTCCCTGGGCAAGGGCGGGGCAATTCCACCTCAGGCAAAGACATCTGAGAACCAAGTTGAAAAGGCCCCTCCCCAGAAGATCAGTGAGAATATCCAGCCAAGCCCAAGTTCATCAATCAGTGAAAACTGTGGAACTCCAGAGTACTTTTCGCTCTCACTCATCTGTTCTTAGCTCGATAAAATGACAAGGCAGAAAAACTCACCACAAAAAGAAGAACAAGACACAATACCCACGGCTAGAGACCTAGTTAGTACAGACATCAGTAATATGTTGGAAATAGAGTTCAAAATGACAATTATCAAGGTGCTAGCTGGGCTTGAGAAAAGCATTGAAGAGATCAAAGAATCCCTTTCAGGGGAAATAAAAGAAATAAAATCTAACCAAGATGAAATCAAAAAAGCTATTAATGAAGTTCAAACAAAAATGGAAGCTCTTAATGCTAGAATAAATGAGACAGAAGAAAGTATTAGCAACATAGAAGACCAAATGACAAAGAATAAAGAAGCTGAGAAAAAGAGAGACAAACAACTATTGGTCCATGAGGGAAGAATTTGAGAGATAAGTGATACCATAAGACACAACAATATTAGAATAATTGGGATTCCAAAAGAAGAAGAAAGAGAGAAAGGGGTGGAAGGTATATTGGAACAAATTATTGTAGAGAATTTTCCTAATCTGCTGAGGGGAACAAGCATCAAAATCCAGGAGGCACAGAGAACCCCCCTCAGAATCAATAAAAATAGGTCTACACCCCATCATCTAATAGTAAAATTTACAAGTCTTAGTGACAAAGAGAAAATCCTGAAAGCAGCTCGAGACAAGAAATTGGTAACATACAAAAGCCGGAATGTTAGATTGGCAGCAGACCTACCCACAGAGACCTGGCAGGCCAGAAAGGACTAGCATGATATATTCAGAGCCCTAAACGAG
>CM052801.1:60129015-60209639 GCA_028533885.1 Nasua narica | reverse complement strand
ACTACTCGGTGTTTACCCCAAAGAAGCAGATGCAGTACAAAGAAGGGCCACATGGACCCCAATGTTCCTAGCCGCAATGGCCACAATAGCCAAACTGTGGAAAGAATCAAAATGCCCTTCAACAGATGAATGGATAAGGAAGATGTGGAACATCTATGCAATGGAATATTATGCCTCCATCAGAAAGGGTGAACTTTTCAATTTTGACACATTTATTTATAATCTTCCTAAAATATATGAACCCATTTCTCTGTCTTGTATTCTCAACATAATCAAATCTTCCTTTGAAGACCCACAGTTTTGTAAAGCTTCAGGTTCATCATACTGAACATCAGCAATCCCTATAGAGGACAGCAACAAAACGTCTTTAGTCAGTGTTCACTCTAGGATATGCCCTGGAGGTTAGATTTGTGATTAAATATCTTATATCTAGTTTATTTTTATTGTAACTTGCCTTTTAAATCTAAAAGTTATGTTTCAAAAATTAAAAATTATTTACATGATATAAGACTTCTGGCAAGTAGAATAAGTTCATTTAAAACTTTGTTAAAATTAGAAAGCTTAATCATCACATTGTATTCTCAAAAAGTTCTTTGAATTTCTTATCAAAATGCTACATGATATGCTTTAAACATTTAGCTTTTAATTCCAGTTAATTTTTTTTTAATTTTAACAATGTCTTTTTTTATATTAGAAATTGAAAGCTGGGAATATTATTTCAGAGGAATAAGGAATAATTCTCCCATGAAGTCACATTAGTCATGAAAGTTTATGAATTTATTATCTCAGTTTGAGAATATTTCCCTCAATGGAAAATAAAATGATGGAGGAAATTAAAATAAAACAATAAAAGCAAAAATAAATAAATAAAAGCTATCAATCACTTCATTCTTCTCTTGCCTAGTACCCCATTTCCAGTTACTTGTCCAGAAAAAGAAACAAAGCAGAAGGCTAAATGAGTAAACTATCCTTCTGCCACCCTTGCTAACAGAATCAGTCTCTGGAAGAAACACAATGAAACAAACTCATGGCAGCTCAAAAAAGAGACAGCCTTGACATATACCTTCTTGAATTCAAGAACTAAATTTCCATAGCAAGAAAAATATTGGAATGAAAAATATTGGAATGACCAATGCTCATTTAAAATGTCCCCTTCTAGAAATAATTCATATCTTACTTTCTCCATTAATAACTGTTCTAATCTTCTGGTCTTGATATTATTTTCCTCTTTTGAAATTCTAGAGGATTTATTAACCATGTGATTCATTTATTAATTATTAGTTCATTGCCTTTTGACATTTTTTGATTCAATTTTTTATTTATATGATCATAAAATTAAATGTGATGTTCTTAAAAAAAAAATCAAATTCTACAGGGTGAAAAAAATCAGTCATATCCAAATACTAAGAAATAATCTCTAAGAGGACTTGGATAAATTTCTTTTCATTTTATACATTATAAATATATAACTTCTTTAATTTTTAGAAGTGGAACACATTCTGCTCATTATCATATTTTTCATTTATCATAAAAACATAAACAATTTCCCATGTCTCTTAACCCTAGAGAACAACAGTTCTCTAGAGTTACCAGAGGGGAGGTAGGTAGAGGGAGTGGGCTAAATAAGAGATGAGTAGTAGGAGTGCATTTGTTCTGATGAGCATAGGGTGTTGAATCACTGTATTGAACATCTGAAACTAATATTACCTGCATCTTAACTAACTTGACTTTAAATAAGAACTTTAAAAAAAAGACTTGAAATCATGAGTACTTTCTCAGCACAACAGAATTACATTAGAAATCAGAAACAAGAATCTACAAAATTCTCAAATATTTAGAACTTAACCAAGATACTTCTAAATAATTCATGAGTTAAAAAAGAAATTGCAAAGAAACTGAGAAAACCAAAAATTATTCTATTTGAACGGTAATTAAATAAAATGTGTCAAATTGCAGTCCTTAGAAGGAAATTCATAGTTTTAAAAGTTATATTAGAAAAAAAGTTATATTAGAAAAGAAAAACATACAAATATTCCCATCTCAACAAGCTAAAAATATGATATAATGGAATACTATTAAAAAATAAAAAGAAATAAACTATTAATATACCTGACAAAATGAATGAATCAGAAAATAATAATGCTAAATGAACGAAGCTAGCCAAAAATAGCACACACAGCATTATCCCATTTAGATGAAACTCAGGAAAGTGCAAATTAATTTAGAGGGACAAAACACAAATTATCTGTTGCTTGGGACATACAGAATGTGGAATGGATGCAAAGTGGCACAAATTATCTTTTGGTGATCATAGAAATGGTATGTATCTTGAGTGTGCTATTATTTTCATGGGTATATATGCCTGACAAAACTCAAAACTTGTAAAATTGTACAAATTTAATGGATTCAGTTTACTGTGCATAAATTATGCCTTAAAATAGTTGATTTTTTTAAAGAGAAGATAATGGCAGCATAATTTTTTACCGTTTGTATGTATAACTTTATGTTCAAGTCTTATTGGATATTTGAGGGAGCTTGTTTAGTAAAAATAAATCATATAAAATATGCAACTTCAATTAAAAATTCTAAGCATTATATGAATGCAGCCCATGGATGCATGCATCAGAAAGAACTGAAAAATTGAGAGACAGTTTTAGCACTAGAGAACCAAATGGAGTGAGAAAACAATGTTTTTTTGGCCAACATGTTGACATTCAGCCAAAAAAAAAAAAAGGCCATATTTCTCTTTGGCATCAATGAAGAACATTCTGGCAAGTACTTTACTTAACCATTTGTATGTCTTAGGTGTAGGATAGTATAGATAGGTTATTTATTGGATGGTTCATATAGTCCTGGGAATGCTAGGATGGCAAATATGGTGTTTGAAATTAGTCCATGAAACAAATTGCCCTGGAAGAATTTATGAAAGTTTTTAAAGATTGTGGTACTGAGTGAGTTTTGCTTGAAGGCAGAGAACTAACACCCTACTTTATTAACCTGATATTCACAAACCTTATTAGCGGTGTCCCTGACACCACCTAAGTTTCTTGTTAAAGATTTTTGGCTATTTGAGAAAAACTGGGCAACAAAATGTCTTCCCCTGAGTTCTTTGCTAAAGGAAGACTACAAATCCCAGTCATTACTGTTTGTTCATTGGAAAAATGGCAGATATATTTACTGTTTTCTGGCACTTGTAGAAATCTTAGTTACAAATAAATTATTTGGTTACATCACAGAGGAACAAATGGACTGAAGAAGATCAAGGCTATGAATCAATGCTCCTAAAGTCCATTTCTGATGGCAAAATTAGGCACCCATGAGAATTTTGGCTTTTCTTCACTCTTTTCCCTTTTCTCCTCTTTGTCCTTGAATAGGCACCTGGTACTTTTAAAACTCCAATCCTTTTTTTCAAATAAAGCATCTCAAAATATAGCTCTACCAGTTTCTAATTGCATTTAATTTTTTTCACTTTTTTTTAACATATAAGGTATTACTTGTTTCAGGGGTACAGGTCTGTGACTCATCTGTCTTACACAATTCACAGCACTCACCATAGCACATACCCTCCCCAATGTCCATCACTCAGCCACCCTATCCTTTCCAACCCCCTCTCCTCCAGCAACCCTCAGTTTGTTTCCTGAGATTAAGAGTTTCTTATGGTTTGTCTCCTTCTCTGGATTCATCTTGTTTCATTTCTCCCTCTCTTCCCCTATGATTCTTTGTCTTATTTCTCAGATTCCTCATCTCATTGAGATTATATGATAATTGTCTTTCTCTAATTGACTTATTTTGCTTAGCATAATAGCCTCTATTTCCATCCATGTCATTGCAAATGGCATGATTTTGGGAGTTTTGATGGCTGCATAGTGTATATAATGGAATATTATATATATATATATATATATATATATATATATATATATATATATATATCACATCATATATATGTATATTTATATACACATACATCTCACATCTTTATTCCTTCATCTGTTGATGGGCATTGAGGTTCTTTCTGTAGTTTGGCTATCATGGACATTGCTACTACAAACATTGGTGTGCACATGCTCCTTCAGATCACTGTGTTTGTATCTTGGGAGCAAATACCCAGTAGTACAATTTCTGGGGCTTGGGGGACTCTATTCTCAACTTTTTGAGGGACCTCCATACTGTTTTCCAGAGTGGCTGTGCCAGCTTGCATTCCCACCAATAGTGTAGGAGGTTTCCCATTTTTCTGCATCCTCACCAAAGTCCGTCATTTCCTGGCTTGTTAATTTTAGTCATTCTGACTAGTGTGAGGTGGTATCTCAAAATTGTGGTTTTGATTCGTATTTTCCTGATGCCAGCTGATGTTGAGCACTTTTTCATGCGTCTGATGGCAATTCAGATGTCTTCCTTGCAGAAATAACTGTTTGTGTCTTCTGCTTATTTCTTGATTGGATTATTTGGGTTTTGGCTCTTGAGTTTGATACGTTCTTTATAGATTGTGGATACTAGCCCTTTCTTTGATGTGTCATTTGCAAATATCTTCTCCCATTCTGTCACTTGTCTTTTGGTTTTGTTGACTCTTTCCTCTACTGTGCAAAGGCTTTTGATCTTGATGATGAAGTCCCAATAGTTCATTTTTGCCCTTGCTTCCCTTGCTGTTGGCAATGTTTCTAGGAAGAAGTTGCTGTGGTTGAGGTTGAAGAGGTTGTTACTTGTGTTCTCCTCAAGGATTTTGTTGGATTCCTGTCTCACACTGAGGTTTTTCATTCATTTTTAGTCTATTTTTGTGTGTGGAATAAGGAAATTGTCCAGTTTCATTCTTCTGCATGTGGCTTTCCAATTTTCCCTAAACCATTTGATGAAGAGACTATCTCTTTTCCATTGTTGAAGACTAGTTGACCATAGAGTTGAGGGTCCATTTCTGGGCTCTCGATTCTTTTCCATTGATCTGTGTGTCTGTTTTTGTACCAGTTCCATACTGTCTTGATGATTACAGCTTTGTAATAGAGCTTGAAGTTTGGAATTCTGATGCTGCCAGCTTTCGTTTTCTTTTTCAAAATTCCTCTGGCTATTTGGGGTCTTTTCTAGTTTTATACAAATTTTAGGATTATTTGTTCCATTTCTGTGAAAAAAGTTGATGCTATTTTGATAAGGGTTGCATTAAATGTGTAGATTGCTCTCAGTAGCATAGACGTTCTCACAGTATTTGTTCTTCCAATCCATGAGCATGGAACATTTTTCCCTTTTATGAGTATTCTATAGTTTTCTGAGTACAGATTCTTGGCCTCTTGGATTAAGTTTATTCCTAGGTATCTTATGGTTTGGGGTGGAATCCCAAATGGAATGGAATGAACTCCTTAATTTTTCTTTCTTCTGTCTCATTGTTGTTATATAGAAATGCAACTGATTTCTGTGCATTGATTTTATATCCTGACAGTTTACTGAATTCCTGTATGAGTTCTAGCAGTTTTGGAGTGGAGTCTTTTGGGTTTACACATAAAATATCATATCATCTGCAAAGACTTAGAGTTTGACTTCTTCTTTGCCAATTCAGATGCCTTTTATTTTATTTTGTACTTTAATTACTGAAGCTAGGACTTCTACTACTATATTGAATAACAGTGGTGTTCCCTACATTAGGGGAAAAGCTCTGTTTTTCCCAACCAAGAATTATATTCACTGTGGGTTTTTTATAGATGGCTTTTATGATACTGAAGTGTGTACCCTCTATCCCTATACTGTGAAGAGTTTTGATCAAGAAAGAATGCTGTACTTTGTCAGATGCTTTTTCAGCATCAATTGAGAGTATCATGTGGGTCTTGTTCTTTCTTTTATTAATGTATTGTATTACATTGATTGATTTACAGATGTTGAACCAACCTTGCACCCAGGAATAAATCCCACTTGGTCATGGTGAATAGTCCTTTTATTGTACTATTGGATCCTATTGTTTAGTATTTTGGTGAGAATTTTTGCATCCATGTTCATCAGGGATATTGGTTTGCAATTCTCCTTTTTGATGGGGTCTTTGTCTGTTTTGCGGATTAAGGTAATGGTGGCCTCTTAAGCTGAGTTTGGAAGTTTTCCTTCCATTTCTATTTTTTGGAAAAGATTCACAAGAATAGGTATTAATTCTTCTTTAAATGTTTGATAGAATTCCCCTGGGAAGCCATCTGGCCCTGGGCTCTTGTTTGTTGGGAGATTCTTGATGACTGCTTCAATTTCTTTACTGATTATGGGTTTGTACAGGTTTTCTATTTCTTCCTGGTCCAATTATGGTAGTTTATACACCTCTAGAATTCATACATTTCTTCCATATTGTCTAATTTCCACTTTCGGTTTCTGTTTCATTGATTTCTGCTCTGATCTTTATCATTTCTATTTTTCTGCTTTGTTTAGGCTTTGTTTGCTGTTCTTTCTTCATCTCTTTTAGGTGTAGGGTTAGATTGTGTATTTGAGGCCTTACTTGTTTCTTGAGAAAGGCTTGTATTGCTATATTCTTTCCTCTTAGAACTGCCTTTGCTGCATCCCAACAATTTTGAACAGTTGTGTTTTCATTTTCATTTGTTTCCATGATTTTTTTTTTAATTCTTCTTTAACTTCCTGGTTGACCCATTCATTCTTTAGTAAGATGCTCTATAGTTTCCATATATTTGAGTTCTTTTCGACTTTCCTCTTGTGGTTGAGTTTGAGTTTCAAAGCATTGTGGTTTGAAACTATGCACGGAATGATCCCAATCCTTTTATACCAGTTGAGACATGATTTGTGACCCGGAATGTGATCTATTCTGGAGAATGTTTCCTGTGCACTAGAGAAGAATGTGTATTCTGTTGCTTTGGGGTGGAGTTCTCTGAATATATCTGTGATGTCCATCTGGTCCAGTGAGTCCTTTAAAGCCTTTATTTCCCTATTGATCTTTTGCTTAGATGATCTGTCCATTTTAGTGAGGGGGGTATTCAAGTCCCCTACTATTATTGTATTATTGTTTATGTGTTTCTTTGATTTTGTTATTAATTGGTTTATATAATTTTCTGCTTCCATGTTAGAGGCATAGATATTTATAATTGTTAGATCTTCTTGTTGGACAGACCCTTTAGGTATGATATAGTGTTCTTCCTCATCTCTTATGATACTCTTTGCCTAAAATCTGATTTGTCTGATGTAAGAATTGACACCCCAGCTTTCTTTGGATGTCCATTAGTATGATAAATTGTTTCCCACCCCCTCACTTAAATATGGAGGTGTCTTTGGTTATAAAATGAGTCTCTTGCCGATAGCATATTGGCGGGTCTTGTTTTTTTGTTTTTGTTTTTGTTTATCTATTCTGATACCCTGTGTCTTTTGATTGGGGCATTTAGCCCTTTTCCATTCAGGATAACTATTGAAAGGTATGAATTTAGTGCCATTGTATTGCCTATAAGGTGACTGTTACTGTATATTGTCTCTGTTCCTTTCTGGTCTGTTCCTTTTAGGCTCTCTCCTTGCTTAGAGGACCCCTTTCAATATTTCCTGAAGGGCAGATTTGGTGTTTGCAAATTCTTTAATTTCTGTTTGTCTTGAAAGCTTTTTATCTCTCCTTCTATTTTCTTTCTTTCTTTCTTTCTTTCTTTCTTTCTTTCTTTCTTTCCTTTTTCTTTCTTATTTCTTTTTAAAGTTTTATTTATTTATTTTGACAGAGAGAGAGAAAGAGAGATCACAAATAGGCAGACAGGCAGGGAGAGAGAGAAGGGGAAACAGGTTCCTTGTTGAGCAGAGAGCCCGATGTGGGGCTCGATCCCAGGACCCTGAAACCATGACCTGAGACAAAGTCAGAGGCTTTAACCCATGAAGCAACCCAGACGCCCCTCTCCTTCTATTTTCAATGATAGCCTAGCTGGATGTAGTATTCTCGTCTGCATATTTTTCTCATTTAATGCTCTAAATATATCCTGCTAGTCCTTTCTGGCCCACCAGATCTCTGTGAATAAGTCTGCTGCCAATCTAATATCTCTACCATTATATGTTACTGACCTCCTGTCTCAAGCTACTTTCAGGGTTTTCTCTTTTTCACCAAGACCTGTAAGTTTTACTATTAGAAAACGGGATGTGGACCTATTTTTATTGATTTTGAGAGGTGTTCTCTGTGTCTCCTGGATTTTGATGCATTTCCTTCCACAAATTAGGGAAGTTCTCTGCTATAATTTGCTCCAATATATCCTCTGTCCCTCTCTGTCCTTCTGGGATCCCAATTATTCTAATACTGTTTTGCCTCATGGTATCACTTATCTCTCAAATTCTCCCCTTCTGACCCAGTAGTTGTTTATCTCTCTTTTTCTCAACTTCTTTATTCTCTGAATTTGGTCTTCTATATCACTAATTCTCTTTTGCTCCAATTGTCCTAGCAGTAAGAGCCTCCCTTTTTTATTACACCTCATTAATAGCCTTTTTATTTCAACTTGGTTAGATTTTATTTCTTTTATTTCTCCAGAAAGGAATTCTCTAGTATCTTGTTTTTTTCAAACCCCACTAGTACCTTTATAATAATTATTCTGAACTCTAGTTCTGACATATTACTACCATCCATATTGATTATGTCCCTAGCAGTCAGTACTGTCTCTCGTTCTTTTTTTTTTTTTTTTTCGAGGTGAGTTTTTCCACTTTGTCATTTTGCCTGGAGAAGAATAGATGAATGAGCTCAGAAAAATATAGACTAAACTATTCAGAAGAGACCTAAAACTGCAGGGAAAAGACATCAGGTTGGGGAATAGAACAGAGCCACATGCCACACACTTGATTTTGGGTGTGTTTTGGTCTGTTAGAAGAAACTGCCTCCCAAAATTTCAAAGAAAGGAAAAAAAAAATATATATATATATGTAAATACAAGGAAGGGATGAAATATGATTGTAAAGATGAAAATTGAATAAGATTCTAAAAAAGGAATTGATAAGATAAGAAGATAAGAAGTTGGTTGGGGCACCAGAGTGGTGCACTGGGTTAAAGCCTCTGCCTTCAGCTCAGGTCATGGTCTCAGGGTCCTGGGATCAAGCCCCACATCAGGCTCTCTGCTCAGTGGGGAGCCTGCTTCCCCCTTCCCTCTGCCTTCCTCTGCCTACTTGTGATCTCTCTGTGTCAAATAAATGAATAAAAGAAAAAAGATGAGAAGTTGGTTGAAAAAAGAAAGAAAATTTTAAAAAAGAGAGAGATTGAGAGAATGTATTCAGGTGGGAGACTAGAACAAAGCCATATACTAGATTTAAGGTATATTTATTTTTTTCTGTTAGAAGAAACTATATGCCAAAATTTTAAAGAAAGAAAAACTTTATATATATTAAGGTTAAATACAATGAAAGGATAGAATATGACTATAAAAATGAAAATTGAAAAAGATTTTTAAAAAGTTATTGATAAGATGTTGGTTAATATAGGAAAGAGGAAAACTTCAAATAACAGAAAAAGAAGATAAAGTTTTAAAAATTTAAGTTTGAAAGACTAAAGAATCATGGGAAAAGAGTCATGAATTCCATATGCTTTATTCTAGTGCTGAAGTTTTGAAGATCTCATTCATCAATAATCTTGGTCTTGGCTGGATGTTCTTGCTGATCTTCTCAGGGAGGGGCCTGTTGCAGTGATTCTCAAATGTCTTTGCCCGAGGAGGAGTTGCACAACCCTTGCCAGGGGCCAGGCTAAGTAATCTTCTCAGGTTTTCTCTCAGTAGCTTTTGTTTCCTGAAAGCTTTCCCTACAGCTTTGGAGGACAAGAATGAAAATGGTGGCCTCCTATTCTCTGACTCCAGAGGAGCCAAGAGCTTGGGGACCCCCTCTTCAGTGATCCCTCAGAGAAAAACAGTTAATCACTCCTGTCTCCCCAGTCTCCAGCTGGGATATCTGCTCACCTAGCCTATAACTGAGCATTTCTATCTCTGGCACACAGCCCCATTTGAAGTCTCCAAACCCAGCAGATTCCTGCAGTGCACTCCCACAGCACTTCTCCTGGTGGAGGAAGGGGGTGGTCTCCCCAGATCTGCCACTAGTGGAGTCCTTGCTTGAATAGTAGTGGCCTGACTGTGCCTCCGATCATGGTTTATGGCAACCCCAAGCTGAGAGCCCACTCTTTGACTCCACCTTTGAAGCCGGCTTCCTCGCTCTGATACCTAGGAGTTCTGCCACATTCAGACATCCCTGGTCTTTCTGTGACCCTGAGGGTTCTGAGACCACACTGTCCCAGTGAGGATTCAACCCCCCACTTAGCCACTGGAGCAACATCTCTCCATGGAGCAGACTTCGAAAAGTTCTGATTTCATGCTCTGCTGCTCTATCACTTGCAGGTAGCTGGCTGATAGAGGTTTCTTCCCCCCATGGTCTATCTTCCCAAATATTGCCTTGGATTCACTTCTCCACATGTCCCACCTTCCAGAAAGTGGTCGCTTTTCTGTTCATAGAATTGCTGCTCTTCTTTTCTTCAGTCTCCTGTTGAGTTTGTAGGTATTTAGAATGCTTTGATAACTATCTAGCTGAATTCCTGGGACCAGATGAAATTTAGGTCTCCTACTCCTCTGCCATCTTGCCCTTTCTCCACATTTGATTTTTTAACAGCACTCAATACATGTGGATAAATACTCATCATTTGAAGGTCTTTAAGCATCACTCATTGCAACACTATATTAATGACAGAAGATAATCTGGGTAAGAAAAAAAAATTTCTAATTTAACTATTTTTATTTGTTCTATGTAGAAATGTCTAAAGTCATGACAATGGAAATATTCAAGAAAGGTATATCTTATATTGTATAACAAATGAAATTTCCAACTCCTAAATGTTTATATTTGGAATAACCAAAAATTAACTAATTTTGGATACTAGTTCTTTAAGTGCTTTAGTTCAAGTACTGTTTTCAAAAATCAATTATTTACTTTTAAAATTAAAGAACAATTTTTCTCTGGAATAATAATCATCCTAGTGTGCTGAATTTACACTTGACTTTTTGATATTATATTATAATGATGTTAGCATTTAGTTTTCAAATTAGTGTTGAAGAAATCAATAGTAATAAATACTTGAAGTTCTTTTAGAGTTTTAAAATTTGATTAAAATAGAGAATTTTCATTTTTTCCCTTATTTCTACTTAGATACAGAAGAATTAGAGAATTTTAAAAGTAGAACCTAACAGTGTTAACAAAATCTTGGTTTCACTGCTGATTTTATCAGTGTACCCTTGCAGAATGTCAATTGCTAAACATATTCCATCCCTGGACTGGCACAGTACTAATAAATGGACTTTACCATCTGGATTTGTAGCATTTTAGTCAGGTCCTTTTAATTAGGTTCAAATTGGTGATCTCCAACTTTCCCTGCTTCTACCTTTTTCAGTGCCATTAAGACTGAACTCATTCCCTGTGCACTACAGTGTGCTCAAGTGGAACTTAAATTGAATAGTATTTTTCCCTAGATTTTCACACCTTACATATGCTAGAAAAAGTCATGTCATGCTTGCCCAGTAGTGCTTATAATTCAATTTTTGTTTTATTAAGATATGATGATGACCATTACATTAAAAAGTCAGGCAGCCTTAAGAGAACTAAATGAAAAATGGGACCATAGTTAGAGAAATTAAAGATCTCTGCAAGGTAAGGAAAAAGGAGTGGAAAGCACTTAAATTTTGCTCTTAACTTAAACACTGAAACAATGTGTATAATAAAAATATTAAAACAGTTTAAACTTTGTGTTGCACTCTCTTACAAAAATTTTTCCACAGGGCTTGTGAGAAGATAAAAAACTGCTCAAATTTGGCTATGTAAAATCTTTCCTGTTAATTCAAAATGCTCCTAACTCAATAAAGTTCTGACCTCTGGAACAGAAAGCTGATTGAACAATGGGAGCTCAGTTTTCTCGCTGTAGCAGGACAGTTGACAAGAAGTTGTATTACAGTACACCTGAGGGATTTTTTTGTTTGTTCTCGTTTGCTTGTTTTCTTGAAGGGGAAGTGTCAGTCACTCCCACAGAATAAGCTTACTACTTTCATAATATTCACCTCAAGATAGTCTCATATTCACATAAAATTGATTTCCAGGGAAGCAAGAGTTTTTTTTAGGGGGGGCGTGGAGGCAGAAAGAAGACTTACAGGATGAATACTCAGTTGTATTTCTAAGAAACATTCAAACATTATTCACTCTTTGTTCAAACAGATGCATACTTTTTTTTTTGATGGCTCCATCAATATGTGTATAGTAAATTTAATAAGACCAAAAGGATTGGCTCTTCCTAATTTGCTAAGACAGTCCTGGAAAGGGTGGGTTATAGATTTTTTGAGCCTCTGCTATATAGGCAACCTGGAATAAATTGAGCAGACAGATCATTCATTTGCATGTAATCTGGCATGCATAAATAGATTAAATTATACTGTTAAATTCAAACTAATAATTCTGGATTTCAAAAAAGAAGGACTTGAAAATTTTGCACCCATGGTGATTTTCTACACTATACTGAGGTTTGGACAAAACGAAACAGAAAAGCAACAATAACAACAAAACCTGGCCAACAGAGTTACTACCCAGGAATTCTATGTACTTTTTCCCTAGGTGGTTATAAATAGTACCTAGGATCCTTCCATATGTACCTTCAAGATTCAATTTCTCATTCTTTTGAATATCTGAATCCACTCCCTAGCACAAAGTATACAGATTTTGAGAATCTGTATGGTGTAACACCTGTTCACATTGACCAGAAGTTTGGGGTTGGAGCATTCACATTCAGATTAAATAACACAAAGGGGAAATTCTATAGCCCAAGAAAATAATTTTGTACTAAGTTTTGCTCACCAGAGTGTAACTGCTCACAGTTTCTGGATATTCTGCTTTCTAAGCACTTTATAAATAAATGTATGCTACAGGAGCTGCAAACTTTCATTTTCATTTCTTTTCTAGGTTTGGGGTAGGGTGTCATTTGGGGGCTAGCTTCAACTTTCATTACTTTAACCAATAGCTACAGTTTTGTTAGCAGTTTAAGTGACCCTGAAATAATTTATATATATTTTACAATCCTCTCCTAAGACAGTCAACCCAACCACAGATTATTAAATCCATTGAGTTTTTCCTTTTTACACATTTTCTTACTGCAGATGTGCTAAACCATTCAGCAAAAATGTAGGTTACTGCAGAACAAGTAGGGACCTGTAAAGCTGTAATAATTACAGGATAATACAGAACTAAAATAATTCTTTTGAATGTTGAGGTTTAATATCATCTGTTCTTCTCTTCCACATTCCCAGTGGAACAATTGACTCAATTTCTCCAGGCACAAGCCTTTCATAACCTTATACTTTCTGAGCTCTTATCCTGGCAGGAGTATATACCGTAGCATATTTCTCCCTGTCAACTGAAATACTCGATCACATTTTAACCCACCAGGCCATATTGTCCATCTCTATCTTCCAGCAGTATTTATAAGAACCAGTCAGCCAGAGGGATAACAACAATGTAAGTAAAAATTTTGACAAATTTTCCCTTTCCTGGGTCACAAGTTCAAATTTATTTAGGGTTTATTTCTTAGTAGATGAACTTAGCACCACAATGAGATCAAAAAGGAAAATCTTCAGAAGAGAATACAGGATTTCCAAGTCCCTAGACATCTGCATCATCTGCCAAAAAGCTATGCTTCTGCACAGTATTTCTAGGGTCAGGTTAACAATCAAAGATCTTAATCTCCTGTTTTAGATGCTAAATATGACAATATAGCCTTAACTAGAAGGCAACCACTTCCCCAGGTGTTTGCTGTTCCTCACTTGGCACAAATTTTTTCTCATCCCTGGTGAAGAAGTAATTATAAGGCTTTTGTTTCACAGAACAGCTGTGGTCTAACATTTCAGTACAAGTTTCTGAATAAAGAAGTCACCTTGTGATTTGTAGTCATGTTAGCCATAAATCTTGGTCATAGTTTAGGAATAGACTAAAAAATGTGTCAGTAATATATGTGATGCTATGATATCTCATTTAGCCATTATATGATAAAGTGTGACAGCTGCAGCCTGTGAGTAATCACAACATAACAATGAAGCTTTCCTATGTAAAAAAGAAGATTTCAGAGTCCACCATATGAAAAGAAGCTACTTTACAGATCAAGTAAAGTTTAGTTGCACATCCAACTTCTGCTTTTTGAAAGATGACAGAGGTTGCACAGATGGCTCTGTAGTGTCTGAGGTTTTTCCAGTTTCAGACTTCAACCGATTAATCATCATAACACTCCTGGATCAATATTAGTATTTTCATTTTTCAAGTAGTGCAAAACTAAGACAAAGATACATTTCAATATTCCTATGGAAAATGCATGGAAGAGGTAAAATGAGTGTGTGGGGGGATGTGGGTGTGTGTGTGTCTGCGTGTGTGTATGTATGACTTTTCAAATTATCCACATTTAGATAACTGGATAGAGCAAACAGAAAAGCTAGTTCTCATAAAAGAAGTATGAGAGGTGAGAATTTCACATCTAGCCTATCTTTATTGGCTTCCCTCTTTTTAAAACCTAATGGACTTCTTCCTGCTATACAATGTGATAAAATGGGTAAAAGTATTTCAAATATGCAGAGGAGCTTCACATTCATTGATCAGGGTTTATATATCGATTTGTAGTTATGAGAAACCCATTCTTTCCATTTCTCTCTGTTGTAATGAAAATAAAGTATATTCTAATTTGAACTGAAAGAAGATACGTAATGGCAGAGTGTTTAAATTTAGTCTCAGAATGTTGGTTAAATTAAGTCATGCTATTTCTTAATGTTCACAATAATAGCCAAAGCCAACACTGACATTCTCTAAAGTCATCCTAAAATTATAAGATTTATTATTAATTTTTGTATACATGCTCATTGTAGAAGTTTGAGTCTGAATAACTTCCTGAAATGAAATATAGATATTTTTAGGTTTATAAGAACTATATGCACACATACACACACAAATACACACACATTATATAAAACACTTACATGTTCCCATCATAAGGATGTTTACCAGGTTTGACCCAAGGTGAAACAAATTTATATTACTTTTGCTCTATATAAATATATAATCTGGAACAAAATGAGGCAAATATATATTAAGAACATTGAAAATGGAAAGAATTAAACGAGTTCAAAGGTGAAAAACATGAAAAATAAGTTGTAGATTTTTGGAAGAAGTAAAATTTGCAGGAATTTGAAGGTAGAGAAACAGGTTGTTGAAATGGGGCTTGAATGGCATTCCAGACATATGGCAGAAAAATGATTGAAATTTAAAAGAAAGACTTTATAACCTACAGAGATATGACTGGAAAAAATGGATATTTAATAAAAGGTGTATTTATAAGTGCTGGAACATTTAAGAGTGTAAGAAGATAATTTAAATGAAGATGAAAGTTATATAAAGAAGTCAAGTAGTCAACCTTTTTTGCTTCTGGTCAAGATGAAACATAAAATATCCCATAAAAATTGCCAAATACTCAAGTACTTAAAGACTTGTAAAACTTTTTTTTCATTTAAACAGGTAATTTCAATCATTTTCCAGGTTTCAATAATTTCTGACATGGCATTTACCAATGTATATTTTCCTATTATTATTGTCTGAGCTCCCTTTAGAGGGATAATGGAAATAACACATTTTATAGAATAATTTTATGAATTTTTAACTTTGACTAAATACATCTGCAAATCCCAAAATGTATACTATAAATTAGAACATTATTTGCTTTCAATTAATGCGAGAAGCTTGTTTGGACTCAAAATCTAGTGCCCATACATTACATTTTTCTTTCTAGTTTGTAAATGCACTGCTAATTTTATTCATCTTCTAAGATGATGCTAATGGCATAGGTGGTTTTCTTTTAGTTTAGACTTGAACAAATTTTGTACTGTGAGAACTGAAATCATTCCTCATTTTGTCCATCTGCAAAATGTAATCTTAGGACCTAAGATTGCAAGAGAGTAGAAAGATTTTAGGCTTGCCCTCCTTCCTCAAACATAGCTAACTGTGTTGAGAAAAGCATGGAAGGCATCAGGGAGACCTCTACTACAGAGATAAAGACCTAAAAGCTAGTCAAGACAAAAAGAAAACCAGGGGCACCTGGGTGGCTCAGTGGGTTAAAGCCTCTGCCTTCAGCTCAGGTCATCATCTCAGGGTCCTGGGATCAAGCCCCACATCAGGCTTTCTGCTCAGCAGGGAGCCTGTTTCCCCCTCTCTCTCTGCCTGCCTATCTGCCTATTTGTGATCTTTCTCTCCTGGTCAAGTAAATAAATAAAATCTTTAAAAAAATACAAAAAAGAAACTGCAATAATTGAGATTTGAAACCAACTGGATGTAATGAACACAAAGATGGAAGAAGCAGAGGAATAAATCAGTGATGTGGAAGATAAACTTATGGAAAGTAATGAAGCTGTACAATAGGGAAAGAAAAATCCTGAGTCATGAAAGTAGACTTAGGTAACTCGGTGACTCCATAGAGCATAATTACATTCCTATCATAGGAGTCCCAGATAAAGAAGAGAGAGAAAAGGGGGGCAGAAGTATTATTTGAGGAAATTATAGCTGAAAACTTCCTTAATCTGGGGAAAGAAACAGTCATTCAAATCCAGGAGGCAGAGAGAACTCCCATCAAAAGCGACAAAAGCAGGCCAACGTATTGTAGTGAAATTTGCAAAATATAGAGATAAAGAGAAATCATAGAAGCTGCAAGACAAAAGGAGTCCCTAACTTAGAAGGGAAGACTACTAAGGTTAGTAGAAACATGGCAAGCCAGAAAGAAGTGGTATGATATATTCAATGTGCTTAATGGGAAAAATCTGCAGAAAAGAATACTCTACCCAGCAAAGCCATCATTTAGAATAGAAGGAGAGATAAACCATTTCACAGAGGAACAAAAACTAAGAGTTTGTTAACCACTAAACCAATTTTGCAAGAAATACTAAAGGGGACACTTTGAGTGGGAAGGAAAGACCAAAAGTGACAGAGACTACAAAGGAAGAGAGAAAAATCTCCAGAAACAACAACAAAACAAGTAATAAAATAGCACTAAATTCATTTCTATCAATAATTACTCTGAATGCAAATGTACCAACCGCCCAATGAAAAGACATAGGTCTTCATCAGAAAGGATGAATATCCAACTTTTGTATCAACATGGATGGGACTAGAAGAGATTATGCAGAGTGAAATAAGTCAAGCGGAGAGAGTCAATTATCTTATGGTCTCACGTGTGGAGCATAAGGAAAATCATGGAGGGCATTTTGAGAAGAAAAGGAAGGGTGAATGGGGGGAATCAGAGGGGGTGATGAACCATGAGAGCCTGCGGACTCTGAGCAACAAACTGAGGGGTTTGGAGGGGAGGGGGTGGGGTGTTGGGCGAGCCTGGTGGTGGTTATTAAGAAGGGCACATATTGCATGGAGCACTGGGTGTGGTGCATGAACAATCAATCTTGTAACACTAAAAAAATAAACAATTTTGGGGAAAAAAAAAAGACATAGGGTGAAGACCCATCTATATGCTGCCTACAAGAGACTCATTTTAGACCTGAAGACACCTATAGATTGAAAGTGAGGGGATGGAGAAATATTTATCACACAAATGGATGTCAAAATAAAGGTGGAGTAGCAATACTTATATGGGACAAACTAGATTTAAGGACTGCAACAAGAGATGAAGAAGGATACTACATCATAATAAAGGTGTCTACCCAACAAGAAGATCTAACAATTGTAAATATTTATGCCCCCAACTTGGGAGCACCCAAAAATGTAAAATAGTTAATAACAAACATAAAAGGAACTCACTGATAATAATACAATAATAAGAGACTTTAACAACCCATTTACATCAGTGGACAGATCATCTAAGCAGAAAATCAATAAAGAAACAATGACTTTCTATGACACACTGGACCAGATGGGCATAACAGATATATCCAGAACATTTCATCCTAAAGCAGCAGAAAAATACATTCTTTTCAAGGCACATGGGACATTCTTAAGAAGAAAGCACATACTAGGTCACAAATCAGGACTCAACAAACACAAAAAGATTGAGAGCATATCTTGCATATATTCTGACCACAATGCTATGAAACATGAAGTCAACCACAAGAAAAAATTTGGAAAGACCACAAATACAAGGAGATTAAAGAATAGCCTACTGAAGAGTGAATGGGTCAGATGGGAAATTAAAGAAGAAATAAAAAAGTACATGGAAACAAATGGAAATGAAAACACAACCATCCAAATCCTTTGGGAAGCAGTAAAAGTGGTCATAGGAGAGGGGTATATAGCAATACAGGCCTACCTCAAGAAGCCAGAAAAATCTCAAATACCAGCCTAACTGTACATCTAAAGGAGCTAGAAAAAGAGCAACAAATGAAGCCTAAAGTCAGCAGAGGAAAGCAAATAATAAAGATTAGAGCAGAATAGATGATACAGAAACAAACAAAGGAAAATCAGTAGAACAGGTGAATGAAACCAGGAGCTCTTTGAAAAAATTAGTAAAATTGATAAACCCTTAACCAGACATATCAAAAAGAAAAAAGAAGGACCCAAACAAACAAAATCACAAGTGAGAGATTAGAAATCACCACCACCACAAAAATATAATTATAACAGTGTATTATGAAAAATTTTATGCCAGCAAACTGGGCAATCTGGGAGAAACAGATAAATTCCTAGAAGCAAATAAACCACCAAAATTGAAACAGGAAGAAATATAAAAAATTTAACAAACCAATAGCCAGCAAAGAAATTGAATCAATAATCAAAAAACTCCCCCAAAACAAAAGTCTGGAGCCAGATGGCTTCCCAGGGAAATTCTACCAAACATTTAAAGAAGAGATAATACCTCTTCTTCTCAAACTACTCCAAACAATAAGAAAAAATGGTAAACTTCCATACTCATTCTAGGAAGCCAGCATTACCCTGCTTCCAAAACCAGACAAAGACTTCACTTAAAAACAAAAACAAAAACAAAGAACAACAACAAAAAACTACAAGCCAGTATCCCTGAACATGAATGCAAAAAATCTCAACAAAATACTAACAAATCTAATTCAACAGTATATTAAAAGAAGTATTCACCAAGATCACGTGGGACTTATTCCTGGGCTGCAAAGTGGTTCAATGTTCACAAATCAACATGATATGCCACATTAATATAAGAAAGGATAAAAGCCATATTAACACTTCAATAGATGCAGAAAAAAAAAAACATTTGACAAAGTCCAGCATCAAGTCTTGGTAGAAACCCTTAACAAAGTAGGTTTAGAGGGAACATACATCAATGTCATAAAGGCCATATATGAAAGACCCATAGCTAATATCATCCTCAGTGGGGAAAACCTGAGAGCTTTTCCTCTATAGTCAGGAACAAGACAGGGATATCCTCTCTCACCACTGTTATTTAACATAGCACTGAAAATACTAGCCTCAGCAATCAGACAACAAAAGAAAATAAAAAGCATCCAAATCAGCAAAGAAGTCACACTTTCACTCTTTGCAGATAACATGATACTCCTTGTGGAAAACCCAAAGGACTCCACCAAATATTCCTGGAACTGATGAATACAGTAAAGAGGCTGGATACAAAATCAATATATAGAAATCTGTTGCATTTTCACACACCAACAATGAAACAGCCAAAAGAGATATCAAGGACTTAATATCATTTACAATTTCACCAAAAATCACAAGATACCTAGGAATACACCTAAGAAAAAATGTAAAAGATCTGAAAACTATAAAACACTGAAGAGAGAAATTGAAGAGAACACAAAAAATGAAAAAACATTTTATGCTCATGGATTGAAAGAACAAATATTATTAAAATGTCTAAACTGCCCAAAGCAATCTACACATTTAATGCAATCCCTATCAAAATACCACCTGCATTTTTCACAGAACTAGAATGAACAATCCTAAAATTTTATGGAACAATAGAATCCCCAAATAGCCAAAGTAATCTTGAAAAGCAACACAAATGTGGAGGCACCATAATTCTGGATTTCAAGTTATATTACAAAACTGTAGTGATCAAGACAGTATGGTACTGACACAAAACCAGACACATAGGTCAGTGGAACAGAGTGGGAAACCCAGAAACAAACCCACAACTATATGGTCAACTAATCTTTGACAAAGCAGGAAAGAATATTCAATGTGAAAAAGTCTCTTCAACAAATCTTCCAAGACTGAAACAAGAAGAAATTGACAACGTCAATAGATCAATATCTAGTAATGAGATTGAAACAGTGATCAAAAACTTCCCAAAAAACAAGAGTTCAGGACCTGACGTATTCCCTAGAGAATTCTACCAAACATTCAAAGAAGAAATAATACCTATTCTTCTAAAGCTATTTCAAAAATAGGAATGGAAGGAAACTTCCGGACACTTTTTATGAAGCCAGCATTACCCTATCCCCAAACCAGGCAAAGACTCCATCAAAAAGGAGAATTTCAGACCAATATCCCTGATGAATATGGATGCCAAGATTCTCAACAATATCCTAGCTAATAGGATCCAACAACATATTAAAAAGATTATCCACCATGACCAGGTGGGATTTATCCCTGGGATGCAAGGGGGGTTCAACATTTGCATATCAATCAATGTGATAGAACAAATCAATAAGAGAAGAGAGAAGAACCACATGGTCCTCTCAATGGATGCAGAAAAAGCATTTGACAAAATATAGTATCCGTTCCTGATTAAAACACTTCAAAGTATATGGATAGAGGGAATATTCCTCAACTTCATAAAAGCCATATATGAAAAGCCCACAGCAAATATCATTCTCAGTGGCAAAAGCTGACAGCCTTCCCTTTGAGATCAGGAACACGACAAGGATGCCCACTCTCACCACTCCTGTTCAACATAGTGCTGGAAGTCCTAGCAACAACAATCAGACAACAGAAAGAAATAAAAGGTATTCAAATTGGCAATGAAGAAGTCAAACTCTCTCTCTTCTCAGATGACATGATACTTTATATAGAAAACCCAAAAGACTCCACCACCAAATTACTAAAACTCATACAGCAATTTAGTAATGTGGTAGGATACAAAATGAATGCACAGAAATCAGTTGCTTTCTTATACACTAACAATGAAAATATGGAAAGGGAAATTAGAGAATCAATTCCATTTACTATTGCACCAAGAACCATAAGATACGTGGTAATAAACCTAACTGAAGAAGTAAAGGATCTGTACTTGAGGAACTACAGAACACTCATGAAAGAAATTGAAGAAGACACAAAAAGGTGGAAAAGCATTCCATGGTCATGGATCGGAAGAATAAAATTGTTACAATGCCTATACTGCCCAGAGCAATCTATACTTTTAATGCCATCCTGATCAAAATTCCACCAACATTTTTCAAAGAGGTGGAGCAAACAATCTCAAAATTTGCATGGAACCAAAAAAGACACCAAATCGCTAAGGAAATGTTGAAAAAGAAATACAAAGCTGGAGGTATCACGTTGCCCGATTTCAAGCTTTACTACAAAGCTGTTATCACCAAGACAGCTTGGTAATGGCACAAAAACAGACACATAGACCAGTGAAACAGAGTAGAGAGCCCAGAGATGGACCCGCAACTCTATGGTCAAATAATCTTTGACAAAACAGGAAGATAATATCCAGTGGAAAAAGACAGTCTCTTCAATAAATGGTGCTGGGAAAACTGGACAGCTATATGTAGAAGAATGAAACTCGACCATACTCTTACACCATATACAAAGATACACTCAAAATGAATAAAAGACCTCAATGTGAGATAGAAATCTATCAAAATACTAGAAGAGAACATAGGCAATAACCTCTTTAACATCGGCCACAGCAACTTCTTTCAAGACATGTCTCCAAAGGCAAAGGAAACAAAAGCAAAAATGAACTTTTGGGACTTCATCAAGATAAAAAGCTTCTGCACAGTGAAGGAAACAGTCAACAAAACAAACAGGCAACCCACAGAATGGGAGAAGATAGTTGAAAATACACTACAGACAAAGGGCTGATATCTAAGATCTAGAAAGAACTCCTCAAACTCAACACTCAAAAACCAGACAATGGGCAGAAGACATGAACAGACACTTCTCCAAAGAAGACGTACAAATGGCTATCAGACACATGAAAAAATGTTCATCATCATTAGCCATCAGAGAGACTCAAATCAAAACCACACTGAGATACCACCTTATATCAGTTAGAATAGGCAAAATCAACAAAACAGTAAACAACAAGTGTTGGAGAGGATGTGGAGAAAGGGGAACCCTCTTCCACTGTTGGTGGGAATGCAAGTTGGTGTAGCCACGTTGGAAAACAGTGTGGAGATTCCTCAAGAAATTAAAAATAAAGCTACCCTATGATCCTGCAATTGCACTACTGGGTATTTACCCCAAAGATACAGATGTAGTGCAAAGGGCCACATGTACCCCAATGTTCATAGCAGCAATGGCCACAATAACCAAACTGTGGAAAGAGCCAAGATGTCCTTAAACAGACAAATGGATAAAGAAGATATGGTTTATATATACAATGGAATATTGTGCCTCCATCAGAAAGGATGAATACCCAACTTTTATATCAACATGGACAGGACTGGAAGAGATTATGTTGAGTTAAATAAGTCAAGCGGAGAGAGTCAATTATCATATGGTTTCACTTACGTATGGAGCATAAGGAAAAAGATGGAGGACATTGGGAGAAGGAAAGGAAGGGTGACAGGAGAAATCAGAGGGGGAGACAAAACATGAGAGACTGTGGACTCTGAGAAGCAAACTGAGGGTTTTGGAGGGGATAGGGGTTGGGGGGTTGGGTAAGCCTAGTGGTGGGTATTGACGAGGGCACATAATGCATGAAGCACTGGGTGTGGTGCATGAACAATGAATCTTGGAACACTGAAAAAATAAAATAAAAGTTTATAGAAGAAAAACAACAAATGGTGTGTGGGAAAACTGCACAGCCACATGCAAAAGAAAGAAACTGAACCACTTCCTTACACCATACAAAAAAAATGCAGAATGGATGAAAGACCTAAATGCAAGATCTGAATCAGTCAAAATCCTAGAGAAGAACACAGATAATAACTCCTTTGACATAGGCCATTGCAACTTCTTACTAGATATGTCTCTTGAGGAAGGGAAACAAGGAAAAATAAACTCTTGGGACATTCAAAATATATGCTCTTACAAATACTGGGTGAATTTACCAAAGGGAAATGTTTATTCATATTAAAGTGTGCCAAGTAAGTCTAAATGCCAAGATAGAAACCTTGAGGGAAGATCAGAATACAGAGAAAAGCATGAAATCTGGTCTTCAATTTTCCACTTATTATTATTCATGTTATATTTCTTCTCAGTGTTATGTGGCTCTAAACAATTCTGTAATTGGAAATCAAACTCATCCATCAGTTAATGGTGGCATCTCTTAATGGTTTATAAATTTAGATAGCTGCTATCATATAGTAAGTGAAGTTGAAGCACATACCAAATTTGCATTCCATTCTATGTAGCATTAGTGGTGTATGTTGGACAACCAAAATGATATATGAAGGAAAGGTCACATCTAGCTAGAATTTATATTTAAATTTCATTTTTCCTAAAGGTGAGCTGGAGAGGAGTCAAATTTCAGTCCAGGCAGTGTTCATAATCTTTCAGCAGTTTGTTACTGGTCCTCTTGCTAGTAAAAGGTCTTAAGTGAAGAAAAGGTTTAAATTTATAGCAATAACTTATTTGGGGCTGATTTACTTTAAATTAGGAATTTGTATTAAAAAGTTTACTGTAGGGACGCCTGGGTGGTTCAGTTGGTTAGGCAACTGCCTTTGGCTCAGGTCATGATCCCGGCGTCTTGGAATCGAGTCCCGCATTGGGCTCCTTGCTCCACAGGGAGCCTGCTCCTCTCTCTGCCTCTGCCAGCCTCTCTGCCTGCTTGTGTTCTCTCTCTGTTAAATGAATAAATAAAATCTTTAAAAAAAAAAAAGTTTACTGTAACATAGTCATTATTGTAAACATAACCTTTCCTCATAAGAAATAATAAAATACTTAGTCTTAGGTCCAGCTTATTCACGTATTCAAATCTTTTCAAATTCTCATGCATTTTTGGCGACTCCATTTTATGTCTTAATATTTAACTTATTCTAGATAGTCTATTTCAGAAAATTCCATATAAGATCAAGAATCTGGTCATGGGATGGAAAATGAAACATTATGATATATACTTCCCCCACCTACTTTTTATCTACAGACGGAAATGCAACTTTATGGTATCCACTTCCTCCACTTTTATCATACAGAAAAGTGGGAAGCAATAGAACATCTACAAAAAAATGATATCATTTTACTACTGAGGAAGCATGCCTGACTTACTGAATAACCTGCACCAATAAGATGCTAATAAAATAGGCTTGGAAGGTATAAAATCAGGTTGGCTAAAAACTGGTCCCTGATAGAAAGAGAACTAGTATGTAAGACTGATATCTGTTGAAGACTTTTTCATTTAATGAGTAATTCATCATAATTTATATTAAAAATGAAATAATTTTCACTACTAGCCCCTAAGGGAGTTTATCCAGACAGTAGTTCTAGATCAAGGAAATTTTAAATCTGGTTAGCTCAAATATAGAATCCTCTCTCTTCTAATAAAAATATATAGCCTTTGTTTTTTGACTTATCTTCCTTTTCTTTTTTATCTAAGTTTGTTTTTTGTTTTTTGTTTTCAGTAGAAGGAAAGTGTTTTGGGTGACAGAAGTCACTTAATTATCTATGACTTCAATCAGTGGATAGATAACTTGAATTTTACTTTTCATCTGGTAGGAGGCTGGAGGATTATAAAACTCATGAGATGGGGGCATTTTTGCAATCTTAATAACAGTTTTTAGTTTGCGTTGTTAAAACATCCAAGTTTTCCTTAATCTGGATTCAGTCTGTAACAAGGATTGCATGTGGTTTTAGGTTTTCTATGCAGATACCATCAAGGTCTTTTGGATTTGGAGTGTCTTTCACTTTTCCAAATATAATTCTTACTTGTTAGGCTTAGAGAAGGTTTGAGAGATGATGTTGATAAAATTTTTTCTTCCTTTCTCAGGCTTACTTGAAAACATAAACCCATTACAGAGGTGAAATGCAGTGTCAGTTAAATGAGAATAGTATAAAACTTTCTGGCTGGGGAGAAATCCATAATGGTGAAGTGTTTTGTAACATGAGTGTCTGATTCATTCAGTATTTTACTTAGCTCAGCTGTGCATTCTTAATAATACTTATTGGGCTCTGAATGTTTGTGTAGTTTTGGGAATCATTGCTTTAGCCAGGATTTCTCAACTTCAGAACTACTGACATTTGGACTGGATAATTCTTTGTTGTAGGGAGTTGTCCCATGCATTGTAGTATATTTAGAATCATCCCTGCCCTGTACCCACTAGATGCCAGTAGCATCTCCCTCCCCAGTTGTGAAGAACAAAAACGTTCCTAGAAATTATAAAATGTCTCCTAGGGAGGGGAACAAAATTATTCCTGGTTGAGAACCACTGCTTTAGTGCAAAATACCTTGCAGTAGAATCTTTTTTTTTCTGCTGAAGAGTGGCAAACTTGGCATCTTTGACACCTGGAAAATATAATTTTTAATATTTTCCTTCTTTATAAGAGAACATGATTTTCAGTAATGATAATGAAGTGAAATTAATGGCCAGGAGACTAAGAATTTTCTTTCATTGATTACTGTTATTATTAATTAGACCCATTTAATTTTTTTGAGTAATAATGACAATAAAATATAAAAAATAAATATTAAAATATAGAAAAAGTAATATATTAATACTTCTTTCTAGTTTCACTGATATAACTGATGCACAGCACTGTATAAGTTTAAGGTATACAGCACAGCAATTTGAATTACATGTATTGTGAAATAATTACCACAAGATTAGTTAACATCTGTCAACTCATATAGATACAAAAAAAGAAGTTTTTCACTTGTGATGAGAACTCTTAGAATTTGCTCTCTTAATAATTTTCAAGTACACCATTCAGCAGTGTTAACTATAGTCATCCTCATGTTATCCCTAGTTCTTATTTATCTCATAACTGGAATTTTATAAGATATAATTTTATAATTAAAAAAGTAATATATTGAAGAAGAGGAGCTTGGGAAGGTGATAGAGTAGGAGAATCTTAAGCTCATCCTATCCCACATTTATTACTAGGTATCACTCATATTCACATAAATATACCAGGGAGCAATCCAAAGATTGGCAGAGGAAACTCTGCAATTAAATGTAGAGAAAGCTGTATCTGAGAGGTTAAGAAAAGTAGGAATGGTGTTTGGGAGCTATTCTCAGGAGGAAGGGAGCTGTGAGTGTGAAGAGGAGAAAGAAATGGTCCCTTGCACCAGAGACCCTACACAAGGGGATAAATCCCCATAACATCTGGCTTTGAAAATCAGAGGGACTGAATTCTGTGAGTTTGTATAACCAGTGGGTCTTGGTGTCTAGGGATTTAAAAATCAACTGGGCAAGCCAAAAGGGCCAGTGAGAGCCAGGTCCCCACACTTAAAGAGATAACACCCCACAGAGAAGCACCAGAGAAGCAACAATTTGCACACTGTAGTAGGAAATGAAGGGAAGATCTGTTTATACTGATTTTAAAGCATATTAGGGCCTTCTCAGGTACCACTTGATCTTAGTCAAAAGGTCGAGAAACTTCTCTGGGAACAAAGAGGCTGGTAGTCACTATTTTCTTTCTCCAGCCCCTCATATAAACACAGGACCACCTGTAGTAGGCTATGCTTTACAGACACTTGTTAACCAACCTGTTAGCAGTGTGCCCCACCCATTCATTCTCCTGAGGATTCTCCCCTCAAACCCCACCTGCCCAGGTCTCACTAACACCACAAAGAGCAAACAGAGTCCATGACATGCAGAAAATCAGGGCAAACAACTAGATTGAAAGAAAAAGAAACTCAAACACAACAGCAAGATGCAAACAACACACATATGAGACTCCCCTTAAGTGCCAGGGTCTGGAGAACAGGGACTGTTTCACTGCAGGAAACTACAGAATCTCTTTTTCATAAAGCCACTACTTTTGAGAGCAGAAAATATAGCTGACTTTCCTAACATAGAGAAACAGACACAGAGAAGTAGACAAAATAAAGAGACAGAGGAATATGTCTCAAATGAAGGAACAGGACAAAGTCATAGCAAGAGATCTAAGCAAAACAGAAGTAAGTAACATACCAAATGCAGAACTTAAATTAATGATTATAACAATGCTTACTGGACTTCAGAAAAAAGTGGGGGACATCAGTGAGACCCTTGACAAAGAGATAAGGAATAACATATCAGAGATGAAGAACTCAATAAATAACATTAAAAATACAATAGATGGCATAAATAGTAGGCTACAGGAAGCAGAGGGACATATCAGTGACCTGGAATAGAGTAATGGAAAGAAATCACGCTGAATAGGTAAGAGACAAATAAATACAGTGTAATAAGAATAGACTTAGAAAACTCGGCAACATCATCAAGCATAAAAACATTTGTATTATAGGGATCAGAGAAGGAGAAGAGAAAGTGGGGCAGAAAATCAACAACAAATCAAGCCAACCCCACGCACAAGAAGGGAAATAACCAAGATTAGAGCAGAGATCAATGAGTTAGAAATTAAAGAAAGAGTAGAATGCATCAATGAATCCAGAAGTTGGTTTTTTGAAAGCATCAATAAGATCGATAAGCCACTGGCCAAACTACTCCAGAAGAAAAGAGAGAGGACCCTAATTAACAAAATTATGAATGAAAGGGGAGAGATCATGACTAATCCTAAGGAAATAGAAACAATTCTGAAAAATTATCAACAGCTATATGCCAATAAGTTAAAAAACCTAGAAGAAGTGGATACATTCCTAGAAACCCATAATCTCCCAAGACTGAAACAGGAAGACATTGACAACCTGAATAGACCAATATCTAGTATCGAGATTGAAGCAGTGATCAAAAACCTCCCAAAAAACAAGAGTCTAGGACCTGATGGATTCCCTGGGGAATTCTACCATTCAAGGAAGAAATAATACCTATTCTCCTGAAACTGTTTCAAAAAATAGAAACAGAAGGAAAACTTCCAGACTCTTTCTATGAAGCCAGCATTACCCAGATCCCCAAACCAGGCAAAGACCCCATCAAAAAGGAGAACTTCAGACCAACATCTCTGATGAATATGGATGCCAAGATTCTCAACAATATCCTAGCTAATAGGATCCAACAGCACATTAAAAAGATTATCCACCATGACCAGGTGGGATTTACCCCTGGGATGCGAGGGTGGTTCAACATTCACATATCAATCAATGTGATAGAACAAATCAATAAAAGAAGAGAGAAGAACCACATTGTCCTCTCAATTGATGCAGAAAAAGTAATTGACAAAATTCAGCATCCATTCCTGATTAAAACTCTTCAAAGTATAGGGATAGAAGGAACATTCCTCAATATCATAAAGTCTATCTATGAAAACCCCACTGCAAATATCATTCTCAATGGGGAAAAGCTGACAGCCTTCCCTTTGAGATCAGGAACATGACAAGGATGCCCACTCTCACCATTCTTGTTCAACATAGTGCCAGAAGTCCTAGCGACAGCAATCAGACAACAGAAAGAAATAAAAGGTATTCAAATTGGCAACGAAGAAGTCAAACTCTCTCTCTTTGCAGATGACATGATACTTTTCATGGAAAACCCAAAAGACTCCACCCCCAAACTACTAGAACTCATACAGCATTTCAATAATGTGTCAGAATACAAAATCAATGCACAGAAATCAGTTGCTTTCTTATACACCAACAATGAAAATATGGAAAGGGGAATTAGAGAATTGATTCCATTTACTGTAGCACCAAGAACCATAAGATATTGGGAATAAACCTAACCAAAGAGGTAAAGGATCTGTACTCGAGGAACTACAGAACACTCATGAAAGAAATTGAAGAAGACACAAAAAGATGGAAAAGCATTCCATGCTCATGGATCAGAACAATAAACATTGTTAAAATATCTATACTGTCCAGAGCAATCTATACTTTCAATGCCATCCTGATCAAAATTCCACTGTTTTTTTTTTCAAAGAGCTGAACGAACAATCCTAAAATTTGTATGGAACCAGAAAAGACCCCGAATTGCTAAGGAAATGTTGAAAAAGAAAAACAAAGCTGGGGCATCACATTGCTTCATTTCAAACTTTACTACAAAGCTGTGATACTAAGACAGCATGGTACTGGCACAAAAACAGACACATAGACCAGTGAAACAGAATAGAGAGCCCAGAGATGGACCCGCAACTCTGTGGTCAAATAATCTTCGACAAAACAGGAAAAAATATCCAGTGAAATAAAGACAGTCTCTTCAATAAATAGTGCTGGGAAAACTGGACAGCTATATGTAGAAGAATGAAGCTTAACCATTCTCTTACACCATACACAAAGATAAACTCGAAATGGGTAAAAGACCTCAATGTGAGGCAGGAATCTATCAAAACCCTAGAGAAGAACATAGGCAGTAACCTCTACGACATTAGCCACAGCAACTTCTTTCAGGACATGTCTCCAAAGGCAAAGGAAACAAAAGCAAAAATGAACTTTTGGGACTTCATCAAGATGAAAAGCTTCTGCACAGTGAAGGAAACAGTCAACAAAACAAACAGGCAACCCACAGAATGGGAGAAGATATTCGCAAATGACACTACAGACAAAGGTCTGATATCTAAGATCTAGAAAGAACTCCTCAAACTCAACCCTCACAAAACAGATAATCACATCAAAAAATGGGCAGAAGACATGAACAGACACTTCTCCAAAAAAGACATACAAATGGCTATCAGACACATGAAAAAATGTTCATCATCTTTAGCCATCAGGGAATTTCAAATCAAAACCACACTGAGACACCACATTACACCGGTTAGAATGGCCAAAATCAACAAGACAGTTAAGAACAAACGCTGGAGAGGATGTGGAGAAAGGGGAATCCTCCTCCACTGTTGGTGGGAATGCAAGTTGGTGCAGTCACTTTGGAAAACAGTGTGGAGATTTGAGCACTGGCTGTGATGCATGAACAATCAACCTTGTAACACTGAAAAAATAAAATAAGCATATTTACGTTTAAAAAAAATAGAGCTACCCTATGACCCTGCAATTGCACTAGTGGGTATTTACCCTAAAGAAGCAGATGCAGTACAAAGAAGGGCCACATGTACCCCAATATTCATAGCAGCAACGGCCACAATCAACAAACTGTGGAAAGAACCAAAATGCCCTTCAACAGATGAGTGGATACAGAAGATGTGGTACTTCTGTACAATGGAATATTATGCCTCCATCAGAAAGGATGAATATCCAACTTTTGTATCAACATAGACAGAACTAGAAGAGATTATGCAGAGTTAAATAAGTCAAGCAGAGAGAGTCAATTATCTTATGGTCTCACGTGTGGAGCATATGGAAAATCGTGGAGGGCACTGTAAGAAGCAAGGGAAGGGTGAATGAGCGGAAATTGGAGGGGATGATGAACCATGAGAGACTGTGGACTCTGAGCAACAAACTGATGGGTTTGGAGGAGTGGGAGTGGGGGATTGGGCGAGCCTGGTGTTGGGTATTGAGAAGGGCACATATTGCATGGAGCACTGGGTGTGGTGCATGAACAATCAATCTTGTAACACAGAAAAAATAAAACAACATATTTGGAAGAAAAAAAGAATGGATTTTATTCCATTGTATGTACATACTAAATTTTCTTTCTGCATTTATTTGTTGATGGACATTTACATTGCTTCCTCCTCTTGATTATTGTTAATAATGTTGCAATCAACATGGGTGTACAAATACTGCTTCAAGACCCTCTTTTCAATCCTTTTGGATCTATACCCAGAAATGGGATTACTGGAACACATGGTAATTTTGCTTGCAATTTTTTGAGGAATCTCCATACTGTTTTTCTTAGCAGCTATACCATTTCACATTAGTACCAAAGTGCACAAGGGTTCCAATTCATCCATATCCTCATCAACACCTTTTTTCTATTTTGTTTGTTTGTTTTTTTGTAGTGGCCTTACTAATAGATGAGAAGTGAGGTCACATTATGGTTTTTATATGCATTTTCTTTTTTTATATATTTTTAAGTTTTTATTTTAATTCTGGTTATGTACCAGAATTTTTTTTAAGGTTTTATTTATTTGAGAGATAGGGAGAGAGAAAATGAGTGGGGGGAGGGTCAGAGGGAGAAGCAGATTCCTGGCTAAGCAGGGAGCCCTACTCAGGGCTCAATCCTGGACCTCAGGATCATGACCTGAGCTAAAGGCAGATACTTAGCTGACTGAACCACCCAGGCGCCCCCTATACTAATGTATTTTTAAGAGAAAAATATATATCTATATATTGGTGTATTGCAATAATAAATAATAATGTTTTAGTATAACAATTAGAAACAATTCAATAAGAAGTTAAAATATGGCAAGTTTTAATTTTAAATATATGAAATTTAGTAAAATATTTCACTTATTAACTAAAATCTCTACTTACCACACCAAATACCGAACTGGCTGTACTAAAACACCACATCCAAATACCTAAGGAGTGATATATTACAGCTTCCTCTCTGCTTCACAATTCAAGTAGTCACATACAATGATAGTGTTGATGCATCTCATGTCCAGTATTTTTGTTATTTAAATCATTGTACTGACATTGTTTACTTTGAAATTATTATTTAAATACAGGAATATGCAGAAGTACAAGGGTTGGAGATATGAACTCTATCAAAAGTGAGCTCAAATTATTCTAAACTGTTATGAATTTCCTCATGAAATGAATGTATGTAGAAAGATCCATATGTGCAGAGGCCAAGGGTATAATTGGAAGTTCTCTGAATTAAGTTCAATGTCAAATATAATTTTTATGAGTTAAGTAATAAAAATAAGTATTATTATTAAAAGTAATGAAAATAAATTATTAAATCTTAATGGTAATCATTGCAATTATTTTAAAGTTTGACCAGTGATTCTCAACCAGTGGTGATTTTGCCCCCCGGGGGACATTGGGTAATGTCTAAAAACGTTTTTGGTTGTCATAACGGGAGAGGGAGGTGCTACTGGCATCTAGTGTATAGTGCCTGGGGATCTGCTAAACATCCTACAATGCATAGGACAGCCCCTACGCCACAGCAAGAATTATCCAGCTTAAAATGTCAAAAGTACTGAGGTTGAGAAATCTTGACTCAGACTGATCAAAGATTTCTTTTTTTCCTAAGGGTAGTATTTTATCCCTGCCATTGTTTAAAGTACAAGTGCATGGTGATAATAAAAAATAGTGAACTTTAGTATATTTTAGTATTCTTTGTAAATTTTCTGCAGAAAGTGTACCCCTTGCCTTATTTTCTGAGTCTGAAATTGACTGTTGTTACTGCTCCTTCCTGGGTGAGATGCCCAATATAGCAAAAATCCAGGCATAGAGTTATTTACGTAGTTTTCATAGGCCTTGCTAATGTATTCAATGCCATCAACAGAACCAGACTTTTGAAGCTTCTGAGAAAATTGGCAACTCTGAAAAATTTTCCAATATGCTAAGGTTAATCTGAGATGACATGTGTCGAGCATTAGTGCAACAGGGTTTGGCTGTTCCCGAATGTTAATATTACATTATATTTAAAAATAAAACTCTTTTTGAAATTGGGAAGGCAGGGGATGTGTGGCAGAATTGGTAAGAAAAATTCACACAATTGACTATATGAACTTCAGGGAACACATATGAATCAAGAAATAGAAAATATCAGGAGGAGGAGCAAGATGGTAGAGAAGTAGGAGGTTGAGATAGAGTCGGATCCCAGCAGTTCATCTACATAGTTATCAAATCAGTCTAAAACCCAGCATACTCAACAGGAGAGAGAAGAGAGGAAGAAGAACAATTCTGGGAGCAGAAAATCGACCACTTTCCGAAAGGTAGGACGTTTGGGAAAGTGAATCCAAAGCGACGGGAAGAGAGACCACGGGGGGAGGGGCTGGCTCCCTGCAGCCTCAGAGCCCCGGAGCACAAAATCGGAAGTTTTAGAGTCTGATCCACTGAAGGACATCGCTCCAGAGGTTAAGCAGGCGGTTTAGCCCTCATGGAAACAGAGTGGTTTCAGGTCCCGCAAGGTCACAAAGAGACTGAGGGTGTCTGAGTGTGACAGAGCTAACAGATATCAGGGTGGAGAAGCTGGCAGCAGAGAAAGAGCCATGCAGTGCGTTTTCAACTGGGGCTTATCCTAGACCATGGCCGTGGCCCTTCGAGTGGAGACCCCACAAGGCATTCCAGAAAGACCCCCTCCTTCCTCCTTGAGGAGGAGTGGTGCAGAAGCACGCAGCGGGAATCTGCTGGGTTTGGAGACTCCAGACAGGGCCGCATACAAGAGATAGAAGTCCTTCACCACCGGTGGCTGAGCTCGGAACTTGGGCAGGGACCCGGGAGGGAGACGGGAGTGATTGACGGCTTTCCTCTGAGGGCGTGCTGAGGAGCAGGGACTCCAGCGCTCAGTTCCTCTGGCCAGAGACTGGGAGCCGCCATTTGCATTCCTGGCCTCCAAGGTGGTACAGAAAGCGCTCAGGGAACAAAGACTCCTGAGAGCGAACCTGAGAACTTGAGAGAATTGCTTGGCCCATCACCGGGCAAGGGCGGGGCAATTCCACATCAGGCAAAGACATTTGAGAACCATGTTCAAAAGGCCCCTCCCTCAGAAGATCAGTGAGAATATCCAGCCAAGCCCAAGTTCATCAATCAGTGAAAACTGTGGAACTCCAGAGTACTTTTCTCTCTCACTCATCTATTCTTAGCTCAATAAAATGACAAGGCAGAAAAACTCACCACAAAGAAAAGAACAAGAGACAGTACCGACGGCTAGAGACCTAGTTAATACAGGCATCAGTAATATGTCGGAAATAAAGTTCAAAATGACAGTTATCAAGGTGCTAGCTGGGCTCAAAAAAAGCATGGAAGAGATCAAAGAATCCCTTTCTGGAGAAATAAAATCCCTTTCTGGAGAAATAAAAGAAATAAAATCTAACCAAGATGAAATTAAAAAAGCTATTAATGAGGTTCAAATGAAAATGGAGACTCTTGATGCTAGAATAAATGAGGCAGAAGAAAGAATTAGTGACATAGAAGAGCAAATGACAAAGAATAAAGAAGCTGAGAAAAAGAGAGACAAACAACTGTTGGACCACGAGGGAAGACTTCGAGAGATAAGTAATACCATAAGATGCAAAAATATTAGAATAATTGGGATTCCAGAAGAAGAAGAAAGAGAGAAAGGAGTGGATGGTATATTGGAACAAATTATTGTAAAGAATTTCCCTAATCTGCTGAGGGGAACAAGCATCAAAATCCAGGAGGCACAGAGAACCCCCCTCAAAATCAATAAAAATAGGTCTACACCCTGTCACCTAATAGTAAAACTTACAAGTCTTAGGGACAAAGAGAAAATCCTGAAAGCAGCCTGGGACAAATCTGTAACATACAGAGGCAAAAATATTAGATTGGCAGCAGACCTATCCACAGAGACCTGGCAGACCAGAAAGGACTGGCATGATATATTCAGAGCACTAAATGAGGAAAATATGCATCCAAGAATACTATATCCAGCTAAGCTGTCACTGAAAATAGATGGAGAGATAAAAAGCTTCCAGGACAAACAAAAACTAAAGGAATTTGCAAACACCAAACCAGCCCTAGAAGAAATATTGAAAGGGGTCCTCAAAGCAAAGAGAGAGCCTAAAAGGAACATAGACCAGAACGGAACAGAAACAATACACAGTTAACAGTCACCTTACAGGCAATACAATGGCACAAAATTCATATCTGTCAATAGTTACCCTGAATGCAAATGGACTAAATGCCCCAATCAAAAGACATGGAGTATCAGAATGGATAAAAAAACAAGAACCATTGATATGCTGTTTACAAGAAACTCATCTTAGACCCAAAAAAACCTCGAGATTTAAAGTGAGAGGTTGGAAAACAATAATAGTAGGAAACGTTAATGCCCCCCTCACCGAAATGGACAGATCATCTAAGCAAAAGATCAACAAGGAAATAAAGGTTCTAAATGACCCACAAGACCAGATGGATATCACAGATATATTCAGAATATTCCACCCCAAAGCAACAGAATACACATCCTTCTTTAGTGCACAGGGAACATTCTCCAGAATAGGTCACATCCTGGGACACTAATCAGGTCTCAATCAGTACCAAAAGATTGGGATCATTCCCTGCATATTTTTGGACCACAATGCCATGAACTAGAACTCAATTACAAGGGGAAAGTTGGAAAGAACTCAAATACGTGGAGGCTAAAGAGCATCCTACTAAAGAATGAATGGGTTAACAAGGCAATTAAAAAAGAATTTAAAAAATTCATGGTAACAAAAGAAAATGAAAACACAACTGTTCAAAATCTTTGGGACACAGCTGAGGCAGTCCTGAGAGGAAAGTATATAGCAATACAAGACTTTCTCAAGAAATAAGAAAGATCTCAAACACATAACCTAACCCTACACCTAAAGGAGCTGGAGAAAGAACAGCAGGGAAAGCCTAACCTCAGTAGAAGAAGAGAAATAATAAAGATCAGTGCAGGGCGCCTGGGTGGCTCAGTTGGTTGGTTGACTGCCTTTGGCTCGAGTCATGATCCCGGAGTCCTGGGATCGAGTCCCATATCGGACTCCTGGCTCTACGGGAAGTCTGCTTCTCCCTCTGACCTTCTCCCCTATCATTCTCAGTCTCTCTCTCTCCAATAAATAAATAAAATCTTTAAAAAAAAAAAAGATCAGTGCAGAAATCAATGAAATAGAAACCAAAAAACAGTAAAACAAATCAACAAGACTAGGAGCTGGTTCTTTGAAAAAATTAATAAAATTGATAAACCCTTGGCCAGACGTATCAAAAAGAAAAGAGAAAGGACCCAAATTAATAAAATCATGAATGAAAGAGGAGAAATCACAACCAATACCAAAGAAATACAACCAATTATAAAAACAAATTATGAGCAACTATACACCAGAAAACTAGACAATCTGGAAGAAATGGATGCATTCCTAGAGACACACAAACTACCAAACCTGAACCAGGAATAAATAGAAAACCTAAACAAACCATTAACCACTAAGGAGATTGAAGCAGTCATCAAAAATCTCCCAAAAAACAAGAGCCCAGGGCCAGATGGCTTCCCAGGGGAATTCTACCAAACATTTAAAATTTAAAGAAGAATTAAAACCTATACTCCTAACATTGTTCCAAAAAATCGAAATAGAAAAGAAACTTCCAAACTCATTTCACTGGGACAGCATTACCTTGATTCCAAAACCAGACAAAACCCCATCAAAAAAGAGAATTACAGACCAATATCCTTGATGAACTCGGATGTAAAAATTCTCACCAAAATACTAGCCAATTGGATCCAACAGTACATTAAAAGGATTATTCACCATGACCAAGTGGATTTATTCCTGGGCTGCAAGCTTGGTTCAACAACCATAAATCAATCAATGCAATACAATACATTAATAAACGAAGGAAAAAGAATCATGTGATACTCTCAATTGATGCTGAAAAAGCATTTGACAAAGTACACCATCCTTTCTTGATCAAAACTCTTCATACTGTAGGCATAGAGGGTACATTCCTCAACATCATCAAAGCCACCTATGATAAACCCACAGCGAATATCATTCTCAATAGGGAAATGCTGAGAGCTTTTCCTCTGAGGTCAGGAACACAGCAGGGATGCCCACTATCCCCACTGCTATTCAACATAGTACTAGAAGTCCTAGCATCAGCAATCAGACAACAAAAAGAAATAAAAGGCATCCAAATTGGCAAAGAAGTCAAACTCTCACTCTTTGCAGATGATACAATACTTTATGTGGAAAACCCAAAAGACTCCACTCCAAGACTGCTAGAACTCATACAGGAATTCAGTCAAGTCTCAGGATATAAAATTAATGCACAGAAATCAGTTGCATTCCTATACACCAACAGCAAAACAGAAGAAAGAGAAATTAAGGAGTTGATTCCATTTGCAATTGCACCCAAAACCATAAGATACCTAGGAATAAACCTAACCAAAGAGGCAAAGAATCTGTACTCAGAAAACTACAAAGTGCTCATGAAAGAAATTGAGGAAGACACAAAGAAATGGAAAAACATTTCATGCTCATGGATTGGAAGAACAAATATTGTGAAAATGTCTATGCTACCTAAAGCAATCTACACATTCAATGCAGTCCCTATCAAAATACCATCAATTTATTTCAAGGAAATGGAGCAAATAATCCTAAAATTTATACGGAACCAGAAAAGAGCACAAATAGCTAGAGGAATGTTGAAAAAGAAAACCAAAGTCGGCGGCATCATAGTTTCAGACTTCAAGCTCTATTACAAAGCTGTAATCATCAAGACAGTGTGGTACAGGCACAAAAACAGACACATAGATCAATGGAACAGAATATGCAACACAGAAATGGATCCCCAAATCTGTATGTCAACTAATTTTGACAAGGCAGGGAATAATATCCATTGGAAAAATGACAGTCTCTTCAACAAATGGTGTTGGGAAAACTGGACAGCCACATGCAGAAGGATGAAACTGGACCATTTCCTTACACCACACATAAAAATAGACTCAAAATGGATCAAAGACCTCAATGTGTGACAAGACTCCATCAAAATCCTGGAGGAGGACACAGGCAGCAACCTCTTTGACCTCAGCCGCAGCAACCTCTTTGACCTCAGCCACAGCAACTTCTTCCTAGAAACATTGCCAAAGGCAAGGGAAGCAGGGGGGGAAATGAACTATTGGGACTACATCAGGATCCAAAGCTTTTGCACAGCAAAGGAAACAGTCAACAAACCCAAAAGACAGCTGACAAAATGGGAGATATTCGCAAATGACATATCAGATAAAGGGTTAGTATCCAAAATCTATAAAGAACTTCTCAAGCTCAACACCCAAATGACAAATAATCCAATCAAGAAATGGGCAGATGAACAGACATTTCAGGAAAGAGGACATCCAAATGGCCAACAGACACCTGAAAAAATGCTCAACATCACTCGGCATCAGAGAAATACAAATCAAAACCAGTGAGATACCACCTTACACCAGTCAGAATGGCTAAAATTAGCAAGTCAGGGAATGACAGATGTTGGTGAGGATGCAGAGAAAAGGGAACCCTCCTACAATGTTGGTGAGAATGCAATCTGGTACAACCACTCTGGAAAACAGTATGGAGGTTCCTCAAAATGCTGAAAATAGAGCTCCTTATGACCCAGTAATTGCACTACTGGGTATTTATCCTTGAGATAAAACTGTAGTGATCCGAAGGGTCACATGCACCTGAATGTTTATAGCAGCAATGTCCACCATAGCCAAACTATGGAAAGAACCTAGATGTCCATCAATAGATGAATGGATAAAGATGGTGTTGTGTATGTATACAATGGAATACTATGCAGCCATCAAGAGAAACGAAATCTTGCCATTTGCAACAACGTGGATGGAACTAGAGTGTATTATGCTAAGCGAAATATGTCTGTCAGAGAAAGACAATTATCACATGATTGCTCTGATATGAAGAATTTGAGAGGCAGGGCAGGGGGTCGTGGGGGATTGGGGAAGAGAAATGAAACAAGATGGGATGGGGAAGGAGACAAACCATTAAGAGACTCCTAAACTCATGAAACAAACTAAGGGTGGCTGGGATGTAGGGGGGTTAGGGTTATGGACATTGGGGAGGGTATGTGCTATGGCAAATGCTGTGAAATGTGTAAGCCTGATGATTCACAGACCTGTACCCTGGGGCAAATAATACATTATATGTTAATAAATAAATTAATTAAAAATAATAAGAAAAAAATTTAATTTAAAAATAAATAAATAAATAAATGCAGACAAGTTTTTAAATTCTTTTATCTCTGTTATGAGTTAGTTTATAGACAAAATTGGCATCCTTTTAAAAGTTTTTTCTTCATTCCCTTTCCTTTTTCATAAGTGTGGCCCAGAAGATAAACCTACTGTATGAAGTCACAGACTGAAAACCAAAACAAAAACAGGAAGGAGTTTACATAATTTAATATGATAAAGCCAAGATAAGAGAGAGATCAAATCACTTTCATCTCTTTGCAGGTGATGTTTGAACTTGCCAGTGTAGAAGGTAGTAATACATACTTTAAGCTATCTTCCCATAACTTCCTGTTTAATGAAACTGTAGTTTTCTGCAATGTGTTGATATAAATCTATTCTATTCTTCTGTTTTAAAACATTCAGTTTTTGATTCTCCTCTTTTTTTAACAACCATTTTTACATTAATTATTTTTTATTTAAAATTTTTTTATTAAAATGTTATCTTAGCTTTATATTTCTTTTCCTCTTTTCCAAAACTCAGACACCAGCCCCTTTGAAATTCCTTGAGTGACCACATAATTGCTTAAGTTATTTCTGTCATAAGCTTAAAAGCATCATGCATAAGTCATTCCTATTTTCTTCTCACTGCCTTTCAATTCAAAGTGTATACTCTCTTGGCAACACAGAATGATACATTTAAACAGAACACACTTTATGAGATGTCAGACTATTTTTTTTTATTTTATAGGGAATCAGATGTTCATGCCTTAAATATTGGCTAATCCTATGTACTTCTGAATGAAGGTTGTACAGAGCATGGTCCAAATAATGTCATCATAGTATGACGTTGGGTTAACTTAATGGTATTATTATCTTTAAATAAATGTTTCAATCCATCCTGTGGCTCAGATCATTTTCAGTTATAAAGTGTAAAGTAAAATTGAAATTGTCAAGTTCCATCAACAAATGTTAATTAATCATGGCTCAGTTTTTTAAATCTACTACTGACTATAACACTGAAGACATGCATTTTCTTTCTTGATTTTTCCTGTTATTGCCTTTACAAGTATCTTTATGATTTATAATCTCTGAGTTATTGAGCTTCTGAATATGGCTTCTGAAATAACTACAGTGTTTGGCTAAGTTGGGAGAAAAGAAAACATTTCAGATTTTCCTCAATAAATGGCTAAGTGTAAAATTTGAAACTTACACAAAATCCTGTGCATTTCTAAAAAATTTACTCTTTGCAAGTACAGAATAACTACTTAATCATTTTAAAACTATGAAGTGTAAAAACTACTCACTACATAATAGGTATGATTGATCTTCATTATTTATAGATTTTATATATGTGAATTTTCCTCCATATTAAAATTTATTTGTAACTCAAAACTCAGAATCGACATTCACTATGCCTTTTCTGTCATTTGTAGCCATGTTCAGTGGTGGAAAATTTGAGTCACCAATGTTCAGATTCCAAGCTGAAGTCAAACAAGGAAACACTTGACTTTCTTGTTTTAGCTCTTATACTGTAAACAAATGTCCTTTTTGTTATCTATTAGGTGTTACATTTTCCACACTTCTTTGTGCTTTTTGTTGGTGATTTTTTTATTTTAAATGGCCCCCAAGCATAATACTAAAGTGTTCCTAAGCTCTGAAAGGCTGTGATGTGACTTACTAAGAAAATATATGTGTTAGATAAGAATCATTAAGGCATGAGTTATAGTTTTGTTAACTATGAGTCCAATACTAGTTAATCAACAAAATATATTAAATAAGATGTATTTAAACAGAAACACAAGTAAAACAAGGTTATATATTATTTATGAAAATATTATGAGCAGAGGTTCACAGGAACCTAACAATGCATTTCCCTTAGAAGCAATGGCTCTATACATTACAAAACATAACTACCACAAAAAACAAGAATCAACTGTATTTTTAACCCTAGTTAGAACTACCAAGAAGTCAGATACAAAACTAAATTAATAAAATATCTTTCTATGCCAAGATCTCTGGGTAATAGGCCCTTGGACTTTTCTAAAAAGGCAGTTTTGAAATTAGGTTGATTTACCAATCTTCCTCACCTTAAACGCGCTCAGAACACTTACAGTAGCCTATCTTTGGATGAAATCATCTAACACAAAGCCTATTTTACAATTAAGTGTTGAGTATCTCATATAACTTATTGAATACTGTGCTGAATGTGAAAAACAGAATGGTTGAATGTGCATCAGTTGTTTTCCCTGGTGTTAGCTTGGCTGACAGGGAACTACAGTTCGTTGCCACTGCCCAGCATCATGAGAGAATATCATACTGTGTATCACCAGCCTGGGAAAAGATCAACACTCAAAATTTGAAGTACAGTTTCTACTAAATGAGTATTGCTTTCACACCATCATAATGTTAAAAAATCCTAAGTGAGATCATCATAAGTTGGGAATAATTTGTATTTTGATAAAGATCATTCCTTGTTTTCAGATAATAAAAATGTCTGTGGTCAGCAAATATATCTCTAACAATGCTTATAGAGAACAGTTAAATATTCTTTGTTACCTTTTTTCTCATGGATAATAACTTCATTACATTGTCAGCTGATTCAAATACATCAATACATTTTCATCTGGCTTTTCCCTTGGAATCTACTAATTTAATGTCCCAGTACTGTTTTACCCACCTCTTGGTCTCTCAGATAAGAATGCCTGTCTCAGCTCCACTTGGAAATCCACCACAGGTGCTTGCTGTTGATGAGATCCTCTTAAGTACAGGTGACACACTCAGTTGGTCAGTGAGACTGTCCTACTACATTTGACATGGATTTCCAATTCTGGGATGTGATGGTCTCTAGTTCATCTCAGGTATAAATGGTCCCTGGACCACTCCATCCATCTACTGACTAGTCCTTAGATGAGAGTGTCATCTCTAGCAGCTGCTCAGCTCCCCTTAGTTACTGTGTAAAGAATAACACAGAAACAACAAATATGTGACATTAGATTACCAAAATAATTGTTGTCAATGTATATTACCCCATAGAGTGAAACAAATTTTTAAAAGTCAGACATCACAGAGATTTTTCTTTGTCTAGTTTCCTAAATGCGAAAAGATACTGTATAATATAAATAAGGCCAAATGAAAATATAGCTAGAAGTGGTTTTGTGGTGGTAGTGAGTTGTTTGGTTGTTATTGGTTATCCTTTGAAGCCAATTCTGTTTCTTAGGGTAGGATATGTCTTAAGTATAATGCATTGCTAAATAATAAAACTAATACTCTTTTTTGGAAACAATTTATTCTAACTAGCATCTCAATTCTTACAGAACCAAATTTGTATATCTATGAAGTCTATGATATGCTTGACAAGTGACTTGGATCACAGGCAAACAGAGTAGTGTTCCATAATTTGCAGTTGAAGTGCAACAATACACACTAAGTAAGAAGGGCTGTGAAAAGAACAACACAAATATTTCCATCATCCTATAGGCAAAGCACAATAAGTGTTAATTAATGTGAGATTTATTGAGAAGTTATGAACCAAGGAGCCAAGAGGGTGGCCAGCTGGTCACTGCCTGATGTTTGAATTGCAGCACCCTAATGATTTTTACTTTCCTCCAGTACATTTCCCATATTCCCATTTTAAGTCACAGTGGTAATAGATTTTCTACCACTAAACTTCACCTACTCTTCATCAGAAAAGCTGCTTATTTGGCACTTATGCTAGGTATTTCCCCTAAATTTTTTTGGCTTTATTTTTTCCCATTGTGACTTTTAAATAATAAATGTAATTAGTTGCTTCATAAGTTTTAATATTTAAAACACTTTCATGATTGTGAAAAAGTCAGTTCTTACCATATCCATGAAAGCTAGACCAGCTTTGTTCTATTGTCTACCTCAGGTGCCTTCTTGTCAAAAATAAAAACCTTATGAATTCCTTTTACAGAAGGACCATACATATTTTGTATATCTTCAACAGACCAGGGTGTAAGTTTTGAGGACTCGATCCACAATTAAATAACTGAGACATGTGCAAACTTACTGCTAAGCATATGCTGCTTTGAACACTGGATTGGGTCTTATTTTATTAAGCTTGTATATAGTACATAACAAATTTCCATACACATCTAGGCAATCAAAAGAAAATCGATGACTATGAGAAAGGTAAGTAAAATACATTCCCTCCCAGATTCAAAGTGATATCTAATTGAGGAAAATTACCTTAACCAGGATTTGCTTATGATAGAAAATGTAGCTCTTGAAAGGTTTAATGATACTGAATTGGTACCCTTTTGAACTAAATTACTTCTTCAGAGAGCAAAATGATCTTCCTGGAAGAAGTAATTTAACTCAAACATATGAGCACTTTACCTCAAAGAAAGAGTACCAATTTTCTCTGGAACTTCATTCTTTAGTTGTGCACTCCCCTGCACAAAGAACTGGGCTGCAAACTCTTTGTCTACTACTGCATATATACTGCAAAATATGGCCAGTGTTTTCCTAAGTGACCATATTAGAATGTTAACTTTCTAAGGACAGGGATCTGCTCTCAGTGGGAAATTTAGGTTCTGGTAATTAAAATAGTGTGCTTATAAAACGTCTGACATTTTATGATGGGAAATTTCCTCATTGCTATGACTCTAGCACAATTAAAGGAAAAATAACTGACAACTCTTTATAATTAAGGCCTATTTTGGGGAATGGCTCACTCCTGCTCAATAAATTTATTCTCTGACCCCCCCTTGAAAAATATTCCAGCAATATTCCAGATCAAGCTAATCCCTTCACTTAGTCTTCTATAAACAGTTCTTATAGAGAATGGGCAAGATGGTAGAGAAGTAGGAGACCCTGTTTCAACCAGCCCCCTAAAGTGAGCTAAATATCTACCAGAACACTTCAAACACCCATGAAATCAGCCTGAGATGTAATATTACACACTTCTGGATCTCTAAGGGGGCAGAAGACAGCAGTGGAGCAGTAAAGCAGTATGGGAACACTCGGACTGATATCAGAGGATAAACAGAAGGGGAAGGGAGCCACCAGAAGCGACCCAAGGAAAGTAACACCCCAATTCGAAAGTGCCCTGTGATTGGGGACCAGCATTAACTTGGAATCTGGTTAAAAACACTCAAAAAGAACAAAATATCTTAAGGGGAAATTGATGGAATCAGGTGGTCATGGGGACGGACCTAAGCCCACGTTCCCAGGAAGGACACCACACCACAGGCAACCACCCATGTCAGAGAGAGACCAGCGGGAGGTCCACTCCATGGTCCATGAGCCTGCAGGTTTCTGCTGCTTGTACCACCACTCAGGCTGGGTGGACTCCAGCAAGTGCCTGAGAGAGCGTGGTATGGGCACCAGCTGGGGATCTCTTTAGGACCTCGGTCCACTGCATCCCACCATGGGATCTGAGCACTCCCAGCCCATGCCTGAGAGAATGCAGCATAATCCTATTCAGAATCCCTCCGTGGCCTGCACGACCGGAGGGATCTGAGTGCACCTGGAGTAGGCCTGGACCCCGGAGAGCAGTCCTGGCAATGGCAGCACCTGCAGTTTTAGTGGCATGGGGGTGCAGAGACAAGCAGAGGCCTTGGATGACCACCTGGATGGTGGCTGGGGATGCGGACCACCTGTGGGAGGCTGTGGTGTGCAATGGAGTTTGCAGAGCGGGAGTCTGTGTGTTCTAGATCACCCAGAGGGGAGCAGATTGAGGCTTCTCTCTGAGGCAGAGGTCTGGGTTCAGGCAAATTATTTGCCTGGGCCCTCCAAAATGCTGCAAAAAGCTGCAAAAGAACAAAAACCTTCAGAGAGCAAAAGCCTGAAAAAACAATTTCCACAGAACCCAGCCCCAGGGTAGCCAGCAGGGCAACTCAACACAAGCAAGGTTGACTGGAAAACAACATGTCAGGCCCCACCTCCAGAAGACAAACCAAAAGCAAGAGGACAATAACCACAGGGTCCTCATAAAACTGTAAAACCCCAACATCAGGGGGAAACAATATAACAAGCTCACAATATTGCCCTAAGACCTGTATATTTCATAGATACAAGTTTTTATTTTTCTTTCTCCTTTTTTTTTAATTCTTTCTTGTGATTTTTGGTCTTTTAATTTTTTGAAACTACTTAACATTACAACTAGAGGCTTAATACAATCATACACCCAGGAAGATCTGAAATAACCTTCCTCACTCACATCAAGGATTTATAACCACCATCCAATCTATTCTTCTGTCAGTGTTTCTGTGTGTTTGTTTTTGTTCTGGTATTATATAAATCTTATTCTTGGGGTTGATTCTGGCTGGGTTCTTTTATTTCATGTTGTTTACTTTTGTCAATCCTTATGTTTGTTCATGTTTGTTTATATGCCTTATAAATCTTATTTTGGGGGCTCATTTTGGCTGGGATTTCTTTCTTTTTCTTTCTCTCTTTCTCTATTTTTCTTTTTTCTTTCTTTTTGGTGATGAATTCTGATTGCTCCAAAACTTTACAGGGTTCACCTTGCCTAGATTGTGGTTGATATATTCAGCTATACATCCCCTCAACCACCTCTCATCAGAATGACTAGGATGAGGAACAAACAATGAAGGAAAAACCCAAAGACTGCACCCTTTCCCTCAGAACTATTGGATATGGACATAAACAGTATGTCAGAAAGGGAATTCAGGGTAACAATTATCCAGGCAATGGCTGAGATATAGAAAAACATTAATGACAACATAGAATCTCTAAGGGCAGAGAGCCAATATGGCTGATGTTAAAAATACTATCAGTGAGAGCCAATCTAATCTAAATAGTCTAACAGCTAGGGTAACTGAGACAGAGGACAGAATTAATGATCTAGAGGACAAGGTGATAAAGAAGAAGGATCAGGAAGAGACCTGAACAGCTTAGAAGCCATGAAGACAGAATTAGAGAAATAAATGACACCATGGAACATTCCAATGTCAGAATTATTGGGAATCCTGGGAGGGTGGAGAGAGAGAGAGGACTAGAAGATATAGTTGAAAAATGTTAGATGAAAATTTCCCTAATCTGGGGAATGGAATAAGTGTTCATGTCCTAAGGGCAGAGAGGACACTCCTCCCCATGATCAATGAGGTTAGAAAGACCTCCAGGCACATGATTGTGAAATTCATGAGTCATGAATGCAGAGAAGATGTCTTAAGGGCAGCTAGGGGGAAGAGATTCCTTAAGTATGGAGGGAGAAATATCGGAATAACGTCAGCTCAATTCACAGAAACCTTTGGCAAGCCAGAACAGTCTGGCAAGACATATTCAGGGCACTAAAATGAGAAGAACATGCAGCCAAGAATACTTTTTCCCAAGGCTGGCATTCAGAATGGATGGAGAGATAAAGAGCTTCCAAGACGAGCAAGGTTGAAAAGATTATGTGACCACCACACTGGCACTACAAGAAATATTAAGGGAGGTTCTATAAAAGAGGAAAGAACCCAAGAGTGACATAGAACAGAAATTTACAGAGCGAATCTGTAGAAACAAAGACTTCATTCATAGGCAACATGATGTCAATAAAAATTATCTTTCAATAATCACTCTCAACGTGAACTGCCTAAATGCTCCCATAAAATGACACAGAGCTGCAGGCTGGATAAAACAACAGGACCATATGCTGTCTCAAGACATGGATTTTGAACATAAAGATATATCCAGAATGAAACTGAAAGGATGGAGAATCATCTTTCATGCCAACGGGCCTCAAAAGAAAGCTGGGGTAGCAATTTTTTTCTTTTTTTTTAAGGTTTTATTTATTTATGATAATTAAAATATGATCTATAGAAATTTGTGGATATGATAACTTTGTAAAAATTGTGTAGTACCATCTATGTTGTATCACTAAAATACATTAAAAACCTAAAAAAAAGATTTTATTTATTTATTTAACAGAGAGAGAGAGATCACAAGTAGGCAGAGAGGCAGGCAGAGAGATAAGGAGAAGCAGGCTCCCTGCTGAGCAGAACGCCTGATGTGGGGCTCAATCCCAGGACCCTGAGATCATGACCTGAGCTGAAGGCAGAGGTTTTAACACACTGAGCCACCCAGGCGCCCCTGGGTTAGCGATTCTTAGATAAATTAGATTGTAAGCTAAAGACTGTAGTCAGAGATACAAAAGGACATTACATCATTCTTAGAGAATCTATCCATCAAGAAGATCTAACAATTGTAAATATTTATGTCCTCAATATGGGAATAGCCAACTACATAAGCCAACTGTTAATCAAAATAAAGAGTCATATCGACAAGAATACAATAATTGTAGGGAATTTTGGGGTACCTGGGTGGCTCAATTGTTTGAGTGACTGCTTTCAGCTCAGGTCATGATCCTGGAATCCCATGATCAAGTTCCACATCAGGCTTACTGCTCAGCAGGGGGTCTGCTTCTCCCTCTGACCTTCCCCTTCTCATGTTTGTGCTGTCTCATTCTCTCTCTCCCAAATAAGTAAATAAAATCTTAAAAATAATTGTAAGGAATCTTAACATGCCCCTCTCAGCAATAGATCATCTAAGCAGAAAATGAACAAAGAAACAAGAGGTTTGAATGACACATTGGGCCAGATGGACCTCAGAGATATATACAGAACATTCTACCCTAAAACAACAAAATACTCATTATTCTTGAGCTCACATGGAACTTTTTCCAGAATAGACCACATACTGGGTCATAAATCAGGGCTCAACCAATACCAAAAGATTGACGTTATTCCCTGCATATTCTCAGACCACAGTGGTTTGAAACTGGAACTCAACCACAAGAAAAAGTTTGGAAGGAATACAAACACTTGGAAGCTAAAGACCATCCTGCTCAAGAATGTTTGTATCAAGCAGGAAATCAAAGAATAACTTAAACAATTCATGGAAACCATTGAGAATGAAGACACATCAATCCACAACCTATAGGATATGGCAAAGTTGGTCCGAAGAGGGAAATACATAGCCACCCAAGCCTCATGCAAAAAAATCGGAAAAATCCAGAACACACCAACTCTCTCTACAACTTAAAGAGCTGGAAAATTGGAGGAGGCAAGATGGCAGAGAAGTAGGAGATCCTGTTTCAACAGGTTCCCCTAAAGTGAGCTAAATATCTACCAGAACACTCTGAACACCCAAAAAATCAGCCTGAGATGTAAGATTATAAACTTCGGGATCTCTATGAGGGCAGAAGACAGCAATGGAGAGGTAAAGTGGAGTGGGATAGCTTGGACTGATATCGGGAGTATAAACAGAAGGGGGAGGGAGTCACCAGAAGGGACCCAAGGAGAGTAATACCCCAAACTAAAGTGCACTTTGATTGGGAAACAGCATTAACTTGGAATCTGGCTAAAAGCCCTCAAAAAGAGTAAAAGATCATGAGGGCAACAGGTGGATTCAGGTTGGCAAGGGCACGGGCTTATACCCATGGACCCAGAACAGTGACTGCAGGCAACCACCCATGTTAGAGGGAATCCAGAGGAGCCTCCAGCCTGTGGCCCTTGTGTCTGTGGCTTTCTGCTCCTTACACCGCTGCTCCAGCCAGACACAATCCAATGGCAACTGAGAGAGCTTGGTATGCATGCCAGCGCTGATCCTCCGCGGCCCAACTCAGGGTCACAAAACACTCCCACCGGCGCCAGAGGGAGCCTGTGGGCTCCAGCTGTAGTCTTCCTTGGCCCTCCAAAAAGGGTTAGGACACCCAACGTGGGCCTGTACCCCAGAAAGCAGTCCTGGCAAAGGCAGCCACCAGAAGCAGGCTCCTAGGACCAATATCACATGTGGTTTTGGAGGCACAGGGGTGTAGTGACAAGTGAGGGCTTAGGGCAAACACTGGGACTGTGGCTGGGGTGCGCACCGCCTGTGGGAGGCTGGGGTGTGCAGCAGACTCAGTGGAGTGGGCGTCTTTGTGTTGTGGACCACGCAGAGGGGAGCAGAGGGAGGCTTTTTTATAAGGAGGAGGTCTGGGAATAGGCAGATCCTTTGATTGGACCCTCCAAAAAGCCGCAAAGAGCTGCAAAAGGCCACAAAAGAATAAAAACATCCAGAAACCAAAAGCCTGAAAAACTGGTTTCCACAAAGCCCAATCCCTAGATAGTCTGCAGGGAGATTCAATCCAAGCAAGACTGACTGAAAAACAATGCAGCAGGCCCCTCCCCCAGAAGACAAACCAAAATCAAAAGGACAACAATTACAGAGTGCCCATAAAACTGTATTTAAAAAAAACCTGTAAAACCCCATCATCAGGGGAAAACTATATATCAAGCTACCGGTATTGCCCCAAAATCTTTATATTTCATAGATACAACTTTTTTTTTTAATTCATTCTCACAATTCTTGTTTGTTTAATCTTTCAATCTACTTACCATTACAACTAGAAGTTTAAAACAACATATTTCATAATAAATTTTCAACTTGAAATTTTTTCATACATACACTAGTGTCTCTCTTTTTCTTCTCTTTTTCTTTTCCTTTTTCTTCTTTTTTAATATACATATAGATATAAGCTCCAAGGTAATCCTTCTTCCCTATTCAATACTACCCTTATATATAACCTAGATTTATGTTCCTTGTATCTCTGGAAAGTTGTGTCCTTTAACAAAAATAACAAGATATACCCAGGAGGAACCAAAATAACCTTCCTCACCCACATCAAGGATCTACAACTGCCCTCATTCTTCTCAAGCGCACATGGAACTTTCTCCAGAATAGACCACATACTGGGTCACAAATCAGTACTCAACCAATACCAAAAGATTGAGTTGATTCTTTGCATATTCTCAGATCACAATGCTTTAAAACTGGAACTCAATCACAAGAAAAAGTTTGGAAGGAATTCAAACACTTTGAGGATAAAGACCAACCTGCTCAAGAATCTTTGGATCAACCAGGAAATCAAAGAACTTAAACAATTCATGGAAACCAGTGAGAATGAAGACACATCGTTCCAAAAACCTATGGGATACAGCAAAGGTGATCCTAAGGGGGAAATACATAGCCATCCAAGCCTCACTGAAAAAGATTGAAAAATCCCAAAAACATCAGCTCTCTTTACCCCTTCAAGAACTGGAATATCAACAACAAATTAAGCCAACCTCATGAACAAGAAGGGAAATAATCAAGATTAGAACAGAGATCAATGAGTTAGAACTAGAGATACAGTAGAATGTATCAATGAAACCAGAAGTTGGTTTTTTGAAAGAATCAATAAGATTGACAACCACTGCCCAAACTAATCCAAAAGAAGAGAGAGGACACAAGTTAATAAAATTATGAATGAAAGGGGAGAGATCATGACTAACACCAAGGAAACAGAAACAATCACCAGAAATTATTATCAACAGCTATATGCCAATAAGTTAAGCAATCTAGAAGAAACGGATGCTATCCTGGAAACCTATAAACTTCCATGGCTGAAATGAGAAGAAATTGAAAACCTTAATAGACCAATATCTAATAACAAGATTGAAGCAGTGTTCAAAAATCTCCCAAAAAACAAGTGTCCAAGACGTGATGGATTCCATGGGGAATTTTACCCAACATTCAAGGAAGAAATAATACCTATTCTTCTGAAGCTGTTAAAAAGATAGAAACACAAGGAAAACTTCCAGACTCTTTCTATTAAGCCTTTATTACCCTGATCCCCAAACCAGACAAAGACCCCATCAAAAAGAATAATTTCAGACCAATATCCCTGATGAATATGGATGCCAAGTTTCTCAACTTGATTCTAGCCAATAGGATCCAACATCCATTAAAAAGATCATCCACCATGACCAGGTGAGATTTTTCCCTGGGATGCAAGGGTGGTTCAATATTCACAAATCAATCAATGTGATAGAACAAATCAATAAGAGAAGAGAGAAGAACCACATGGTCCTCTCAATGGATGCAGAAAAAGCATTTGACAAAATTCAGCATCCATTCCTGATTAAACCTCTTCAAAGTACAGGGATAGAGGGAACATTCCTCAACTTTTTAAAATCTATGAAAAGCCCACAGAAAATATCATTCTCAATGGGGAAAAGTTGACATTCTTGCCTTTGAGATCAAGAACACAATAAGGATTCCCACTCTCACCACTCTTATTCAACATAGCACTAGAAGACCTAGCAACAGCAATCAGACAACAAAAAGAAATGAAAGGTTTTCAAATTGGCAAAGAAGTTGAACTCTCTCTCTTCGCAGATTACATGATACTTTATACGGAAAACCCAAGACTCCACCCCCAAACTAGTAAAATTCATACAGCAATTCAGGATTGTGAATGTGGCAGTATACAAAATCAATGAACAGAAATCAGTTGCTTTCTGATACACTAACGATGAAAATATGGAAAAGGAAATTAGAGAATTGATTCCATTTACTATAACACCAAGAACCATAAGGTACCTTGGAATAAACTTAACCAAAGAGGTAAAGGATCTGTACTCGAGGAACTACAGAACACTCATGAAAGAAATTGAATAAAACACAAAAAGGTGGAAAAGCATTATATGCTCATGGATCAGAAGAATAATCATTGTTAAAATGTCTATACTGCCCAGAGCAATCTATACTTTCAATGCCATCCCCATCAAAATTCCACCAACATTTTTCAAAGAGCTGGAACAATCTTAAAATTTGTATGGAACCAGAAAAGATCCCAAATGGCTAAGAAAATGTTGAAAAAGAAATATAAAACTGGGGACATCATGCTACCTGATTTCAAGCTATATTACAAAGCTGTGATTACCAAGACAGCATGGTACTGGCAAAAAAACAGACACATAGACCAGTGGAACAGAATAGAGAGCCCAGATATGGACCTGCAACTCTATGGTGAAATAATCTTTGACAAATCAGGAAAAAATATCTAGTGGAAAAAAAGACAGGCTCTTCAATAAATGGTGCTGGGAAATTGAACAGTTATGTATAGAAGAATGAAACTTGACCATTCTTTTATACCATACATGAAGATAAACTTGAAATGGATGAAAGACCTTAATGTGAGGCAGGAATCTATCAAAACCCTAGAGAAGAATATAGGCAGTAACCTCATGACGTTAGCCACAGCAACTTCTTTCAGGACATGTCTCCAAAGGCAAAGGAAACAAAAGCAAAAATGAACTTTTGGGACTTCATTACGATAAAAAGCTTCTGCACAGCGAAGGAAACAGCCAACAAAACAAACAAGCAACCCACGGAATGGGAGAAGATATTCGCAAATGGCACTACAGACAAAGGTCTGATATCTAAGATCTAGAAAGAACTCCTCAAATTCAACCCTCAAAAAACAGATAATCACATTTAAAAATGGGCAGAAGACATGAAGAGACACTTCTCCAATGAAGACATACAAATGGCTAACAGACACATGAAAAAACGTTCATCATCATTAGCCATCAGAGAGATTCAAATCAAAACCACACTGAGATACCACCTTACACCAATTAGAATGGCCAAAATCAACAAGACAGTAAACAACAAATGCTGGAGAGGATGTGGAGCAAGGGAACCCTCTTCCACTGTTGGTGGGAATGCAAGTTGGTGCAACCACTTTGGAAAACAGTGTGGAGATTCCTCAAGAAATTAAAAATAGAGCTCCCTATGACCCTGCATTTGAACTACTGGGTATTTACCCTAAAGATACAAATGTAATGAAAAGAAGGGCCACATGTACCCCAATGTTCATAGCAGCAATGGCCATGATTGCCAAACTGTGGAAAGAACCAAGATGCTCTTCAACAAAAAAATGGATAAAGAAGATATGGTCCATCTATACAATGGAATATTATGCCTCCATCAGAAAGGATAAATACCCAACTTTTGTATTAACTGGGACAGGACTGGAAGAGATTATTTTGAGTGAAATAAGTCAAGCAGAGAGTGTCAATTATCATACGGTTTCACTTACATGTGCAGCTTAAGGATAAACATGGAGGACACTGGGAGAAGGAAAGGAAGGGTGAATTGTGGGAAATCAGAGGGGGAAACCGAACATGAGAGACTCTGGACTCTGAGAAACAAACTGAGAGTTTCAGAGGGGAGGGGGTGAAGGGTTGGGTGATACTGATGGTGGGTATTGAGGAGAGCAAGTATTGCATGTAGCAGTGGGTGTTGTGCATGAACAATGAGTCTTGGAACACTTAAAAAATTAAATTAAATTAAAAAAAAACAGTTCTTATAAATACCATTCAAAAGCCTCCCTTGATTTCACATACTTTGTACTGTAGACCAACCCTCTGTTCCAAGTACTGTTTTAGATTAGATGCCTTTTGAACAAACATTCTCAAATACTCTTATCTTATGGCTTTACTATTTGGGCTTTATTTTTTCTTGCACTTTAATGTTGCCCTTTTGCATATTTTAATAAGACACCTCTATTTTTTCTGGTGTGGTTGTTTTCGCTGTTGCTATTGCTCAGAAATGGATTTAGCAGGGGTCAGATGAAGATTATCACCTATATTTATTTCTTTACCACTAATATATATAAGCATTATATTCCCATCCAGGGTATTCACTCTAAATCTCTCCAAGTTATCTTTACTTTTTGTCTTCCTACCATGTTTGTAACCTGGCAAATCTTTGTTCTTTGTGATGTTTGTAATAATAATTAATAATAGTAATAATAATAATAATAAAACTTAATTCAGTATCAGCCTTGAATGTAACTAATTTTCCTCACTTGTTAATAAGAGATCTTTTACTACACTATGTACTAGACCTCACTAAAATATTTCCCTCAATATTGTTAATATCTGAAACAACTCTGACTTTTTCAATATTTTTAAGCCACCTGGTATTGTTACAATAAACTTTCTTCATTTTCTTGGTCACTAACAGATGCGTCACTGTTAATTATTTCTTTTTCAGACCTTTATAACCAATTTTACCACAATTCTGGTTTCTTTGGGCTGCTGATTCAAGGATTCTTTCCTTGTCCACTTCTTAACACAGTCAACAGTTCCAGGTCTTCCTCACACACTTCCTGTCAACTGCACAACAGGCTTCAGTTCAAGAGCTGAATTTAATTTACAGATCCATGTGTTTCTGTTTGTTTCAATGAACCTACACATTGTTAACTGTAATTTTTGCCATAGTTAAATGCATTCTTCACTTTGAGGGCAACTACTTTGTGTAACTAGAACCCACATTTACCTCTAAAAAATTAAATTCACTTTTTTCTCCTTTTCAACCTTGTAAGTTTTCAAGAAAGCCTGCTAGATAACAGAACCTGATTTCATTGTACATCAGGCACATTGCCTTCTCCACTGGATTGTAGCTTTGAAATGGCAGAACAATGAAAAAATCTACCATGCATATGTTTAATTCATTGCCTGATCTCTAAAACATAGATTTTGTAATTACACTAAAGGTGATCCATAACTTTGGATATACAGCACAATAATATTTAGAACTATAATAACTCTATATAGGGGTCCATGGTTAAAAAGCATAGTTTTGGTCTTAAATACATTTATTTCTCTATCCTTCTTTTGGCTTCCAAATTCTATTCTATTTGTCCATCTCTCAGTCCTGAGAGAGGAGGCAAATTAACTCCTTACAATTGAAGGGAACAGGAGACTCTAGGAGAAAGGAACCATTTTTTTCCAAAATAAGTTTTATTGACTGTGGATCTGAGTCAGTAACTGACTTAGCTGAAGTAGAAATTGTCATAGCTTATTCCCATAAACCCCTCCTTCTACCCACCACACTGCCCACCCACCCCTGAGCACACATCCAGTCCCTAGACATTATAAGACTTTCTTACCCTGTATTATACAAAAACTAATTCTAGAACTGTGACCTCTTTGAGAGTAGGAACCAGGTCAATTAATCTCTGCATCCCCAAGGCTTAACACAATGCCTGGGACATGTGTGGGCTCACTGAATAAATGTCTGTACAGGGATCAGTTAAATAATTAATTGAACTTTGAATTTTTCTGATGCTTTTACATTTTTTTTCTCTAATCTGAAAACTACAGTTAAGGGTGAATAGAGGGCAAAGCTTCAAAATCACCCTGGCCTGAATTCCTTCAATTTTTATTCTGTCAAATCAGAAAAAGATAATAATTCTCAGAATGTCAGGACCAACCAGTCCATTTAGTCTTATCTCTATTGTGGCATTACTATCTAAATAGAATATGCCTGCATTAACATTTCCATTAAATTATTTGTAAAATTCCAGACTTCCATTCAATGTACTATGATCAATAGGTTACTGAAAAACATTCACAATTGTTTATTGATACTGGCAGAAAAACAAAGATAAATCAACATACTAAAATTTATAATCATGTCTTCTTTTATGGGCTCTACATTTATCTGACAGTATTAATAAATATCCCCCTACAGGTATAATAATATCCAGAAAAATATTCATCAGAAAAAAAATTTTTTAAACAACCTTGTTGACAGTAAATGACAGACACATTTAAGTGAAAACTAATTTTATTAGAAAAATAATTCCATTGAATTCCTTTGCTTGGATGGCTTTAAAAATCACCATAGTTTCAATTACTCAAGGATTGTGATGGAATTTCACCTTGTGAAAAATGCAGGAAGTTAACCAAATTATTCATTTCTTTTAAATGGTGGATAACATGAATAAAAGTATTACTGTGTTATTTAAATCTAATTTAAAAAAAATTTACATGATAAAAATTGTGCTACTTCTTAATCAGAGTCACTCTGGTAGAACTACTGTAATAAAAGTTTTTCTTTTACTATACAATTTAGTTGTCCTGTTAGAAAACAAATTCTTCTATTTCCAAATTACAAATTGGTTCACACTTTTAACCTTTTCTCCAGTCATGAAGTTTGCCTGAGATGGAATGAAGAGGATGCCACCTGATAACTTCATTCCTTTTAGTTTGCATTTCTGTCATGCACAATTGTCAACCTTGTATTATGCTAGTCCCCAATCTAACACCAGTACTACACAGTGAGACAGTGCCAAAAGAAAGGTGGAACTGAACATGTTTCAGGCAGCTACCCTTCCCATGGGTTCCCATTCATCAGAGGGCACCAAGCCTACCTCTGCTTCTTTCTGCAAATGAAATTCCTTGCTCATTACCAAGAAGAAGCCAAGGCAGCATGAACAAGATATGCAACCTCAGGGAAAAGAAAGGAGATATGCAAGCTAAACAGTCTTTTTATATGTATCATTGAATCACATCGATTGCTGATATCAACTCAGAATGACAGAATGAAATTGCATAGATTAACAGAATAAAAAATTACAATTCTACAAATCATTTTAGATTATAGGATCAAATGACTGAAGGGTACTTTAAAGACCATTTGTCCTACCCTTTTATTTTGTCAGTAAGGAAACTGAGACTCAGGAAAGATAAGTGACTTGTCTAAAGTCACACACCCCATAAATGTCTCACCCAGAGCTAGAACCCCAGTCACTTAACTTCTAGCCTAGTACTTTTTCCACATCACCAATCTGGTTACAATAAATAAAGCGGATTGCTTCAGTGCAATCATTTCATCAACGCATTCATCCTTAGCCCCTTCTGCTCCTCAAAAATCTCATTTGCATACCTGTTATCTTTTCAATACATATTTACATTTGAATGTATTTTAGATTATAAAACTTTCCTTTTCCTCTTATTTTTTTTTTCTATTAGCTTCTACCAGTCCAAGTTTTACCAGCCTCACAACTCCTCTATTCCCATATGTTATAGTCGCCTTATCCATATCAGGTTAAAGTGTTTGAATACCCTACAGGACTAACAGAGCTCATAAAATTCAATGCCTAGTGTCACAGTTCATAGCGAACTTTCCACAGATATTGTTAAAAAAAATGAAAGATGACACAGCAATTCAGTTAATTAAAAATACACTTGTAATGAGGTTGAAAGAAACGTAAGCATTTTTAAACATGAGCATGGTAAAATATGGATGCTACGGGACTGTATGTAAAACTATTTAATCTTATAAATATTTCATATTAATTCCAGCCAATCACTTTCAAAATGTAAGGGAACTAGACGTTAATTGGTAAATTCTGCCTCACCAAGATAGGGCACTGCAAAGAGGATTCTATGTACTATCTTGATTTTAAATATTGTGTTAATGTGTACATAAAAGGTATATTTAGATTTTTATGTAGATGTTTAATTAGGATGGAAAATTAGATTATGTGTATAATAAATTACCACTGAATTATAATTACACATAAATCATCAAAGTATAGTTTTAAAAACTCATCAGAAAATGTAAGCAGAATAATAACAATAAATAATACAATGAGCAATAGTGTGATTGCCCTGAATCATGTATTAAATATATCAAAACTAAGTGACTATATAACACTAAGATAATTACATTTTCCCTTTTTCTGCTTCTTTCCTATCCTCTATCTCTATCTATATTTACTTTTTAGGATATCTGCCAATCCCATGACCCCACTTCTGACAATCTCCCAACAAGTGTGGGTGCTAACTATTATATGTCTACCATGTAAGTGATAGAACATCTGCCTCTAAGTCCAAGATGATTGGACGTGTAGAAACATTTGATGTAGGTCAGGCTGATTTTTCTTCTAGGCCCTCCCCTAATCCACAGCTGATCAATGAGAGTGAACATTTACTTCAAGATGTGCCAAGCAGAATCTTCTAGGAATTTGGACTTGTGATGAAGTGATGTGGGTCAGCCTTTGCTGTCTGTGTAAATGGAGAACATAGAAAATCATAAGCTACAAGGAGGCTATGTTTTTGTATATGCTGTATTTGTTGAAATCATAAAAGTTGATCTGGAGTGAGAAGGGTAAAAGAGAAAGAAAAACTTCCTGGTTTCTTGGCAGCTCTCTAATAATTGTTTCCAGTTGCCCATGAGGCTAAAGCTGCTTTTTCTACTTGGGTTTCCTTGATACACAGTATTTCATACAATAAATTCCCCTTTTCACTTAAGCTAATCAATGTACCTCTATTACTTATAATCAAATACATTATAACTAACACCCTTTTCTCTTTTTCCTTTTCTTCCTCTCTTCTTCTTATAAACATGAAAACACACATATACACACACATTCACACACATGCATACCAATTTAAATTATAATTTGAGAATTCTAGAATTCCATATGCTGGGTGACTTTGAGACCCTATCCTTTGCCACATTATACCTTTATTCTTTGCATCAGCTACAACATTTCTTAGGGATCTATAAAAACAACATGGAAGTGAGTACTGGGGATCACCTGTCCCCAAAGGATTGTAATACATTATCTAATTTCCCCTCTTTCACTAGCTTCTCACCTAATAAGGAATCATACCTCCTGATTTAGTCTTGCTCATATTTTTAATTATTCACTGAGCAATCTGTATTTATTGAAATTAATAGCTTCCAGTTCCAATGTATTAAATATATACCTTGAAGCTGTATCTTCTTAGGTATCTATGAGCAGCAATGTTGCTATCCATCTTTCTGTTAGCATGTAGAGAAAACATCCTTATCCAGTTATATAATTACAAAGACAGAAATGATATGCTGTGTTACAATTTGCATGGCATGTAGATTTGCTGGGTTGGTTGATTTGTTTTTTATTCTTGCAATTGATTCATAAATAATCAAATCAATACATTGTTCAGTCATCAAAGGTAGCCAAAGTACAAGGCCAACTAAGTTGTCATCCATGAGTGGTGTTGTTGGTTTTTCCAGCAGTGTAGATTTTTTTTGCTATATTTCATCATACACAATTTGAAGGTATTAACATCATATTTTCTTAGAAGACAATTACCTTAAAATCCTAGAAAAATAAAAAATTTTACACCCCCAAAAAAGCTAAATAATATTCATTTTGACTTTAAAAATATAGAGGCTCTAAGGGAGAGGGGTCTGTCAATTCAGAGGGGGCAAATGACTAAAAAAAAACTCAGTCCGTATCACTATCTTTACTTCTGTATTTGATTTGGTATCAAGTAGTTACTTAGCACTGGTGAATAATCTACACATGTACATTGTAAGCTGACTATGTGGGAAACTTTGTGCTTGGCTACGAGATAGATGCCAAATGTAAAAGATGTAGTTAGTACTTGTCCAAAAGAAGTTTAGAATTAGCTAAACTCTAGAAAGACATATTCAAATTAAACAGTGTGAGGAATATGATCTCACTGATATGTGAAATTTGAGAAACAAGGCAGAAGATAATAGGAGAAGAGAGGAAAAAAGTGAAACAAGACAAAACCAGAGAGGGAGACAAACCACAAGAGACTCAATCTAAGGAAACAAACTTAGGGTTGCTGGAGTGGAGAGGGGGTGGGAGGGATGATGTGGCTTGGTGATGTACATTGGGGAGGGTATGTGCTATGGTGAGTGCTGTGAATTGTTTAAGACTGATGAATAACAGACCTGTACCCTGAAATAAATAATACATTATAGGCTAATAATAAAATAAAATAAACAATGTGAGGAAAATTTGCTAAGTACCAAACTATTTGTAGAGATACTCAGTATAATATAAATCCTAAAAGAGAAAACAACATTATGAGCTCAAGCAAGCAGGAACAACTTCTGGGTGAAGTATGACTTAGGTCTATCTATTCATTCAACAAATCATTATTGTGCCAAGTATTGTGTTTAACTCTGGAGTTGCACCTGAAAGGACAAATAATAATTGCACTGGGAGAAAGGAAGATGAATAACATTCCTAAGACTGAAAAGTAGAAACAAAGACACAAACAAGGAGATATACAAACCATATCTTAGAAACATTGATTAGATTTATTTGTTTCTTAAAGGAAGTCATGAGATATATTTAGGAAAACTGTTTAAGGTGATATATAAGATTTTGGAAGCCAGGTTAAGGAGTTTAAACTTCACCTTTAAAGGAAGTGACAAGTCTCTCAAATGACAGTGACAAGCAAAATTTTGTACAACAACAAAAACTTATAGTAGTCCCCCCTGTCCACAGTTTCACCTTCTGCAGTTTCAGTTACCTGTAGTCCGCTGTAGTCCAGAAGCAGATGATTCTCCTTCTGATGTATCGTATTACCAGAAGGTCACTAGTAACCTAACATTAAATCAAAATGCTTACACATTCGCCTCACTTCATCTCATCACATAGGAATTTTATCATCTCACATCATCATAAGAAGAAAGGTGAGTATATTACAATAAGATATTTTGAGAGAGAGACCACATTCACATTTTTGTTACAGTATATTGTTATAATTGTTCTATTTGATTATTAGTTATTACTGTTAATTTTGACAAATTAATAATAATGTCATTTCCCAACTAGGAAAATTAGTCCTTCCTCACAAGCCTAGACCCTGAAGATGTTGGAAAACTAAAAGAAAATGTGGAAATAAACTTAATTAATACTAGGCACCAGGCTGAACCACTTAACACTTTTTCTATCCTTTCTATAAGTGGTTTACATGACTGTTTCTGAGAATACTCAGGGTATCGCTACAGAAAAATAACTCTCTTAGCTTGTGATGTGGGATAAGAGAAAAAACAATGAGTTGCCTTAAAGGGTGAAATAAGTGACTGGAATAAAATTTCCTCTACTTTTAGTAGACATTTTAGAGTGTTTACTCTGCAAAGTACTACACTGTATTGGAAGGAAGGAGAATAGAGGTATGCAAACATGACACAGGTATGCAAACACGGCACAGCCTCTGCTCTCAAAGGAGCTTGTGATAAGGTACAGATGATCATCTATCTATACATAAGACAAAATACTTAGGATTAGAGGAGAGGTAAAAGCAGTTCTGAAAGTTGTGAATCAAAATCCCTGTTATATGGTGTGGAAAGGTCACTTGTAAACCCTGTTCCAGTGACAAGGTCAGTCAGTACCAATTGGCTAGCCATGTGAAGTTGTGATGGCCTTATTGGTTAAAGAATATGATTTACAGGCTGTACTCTTCATTTTAAACACAAGAATTTATTTCTAAATCAATTACAGTTTGAAGAAAAATATAAATGAAGAGCTTTTATTTTAAAACTTAATTTTGAATGATGTCATGATTCAAAGCATCAGAAATGTCTTAAAAATTAAAAAAAAACCCTTCTTAACTCATATTTTACAACTCTAATATTTCAAGTAAATAGTTGGATGAAAGTAAGAAAGAAAGGGAATTCAGTAGCTTTTTGGCGGAAACATTTGGCACTCTTCCATGACTTGCTTGCTGCAAGAGCCAGAATTTGATCAGAAGGAACTGAACTCTTCTCCATGCTGCTCTGGTGGCCCAGAGATTCTGGCTTTGGACAGCACCATCTGGACCAGTGTGAACAACAAAGTCAAACCTCCCATGTGCATTTGCCTGGCTGGGTAAATCAACTTCAGAGCAAGGACACAGGCTGCCTCTTGGACTCCATCAGCTTTCTTCCTTGGTGGTGTGGATAGCTCCAAGGTGCAATAGCAATCATGAAGAGGGTAAGGCAGCTTTTCCTAGTTCCATATATTGCAAACAGTCCAGTTGTGAGTTGTTATTTATCCTAGTTTTTGGCAGCTATAGTTACTCAGCTTCCATTATCATCTTCTCTGTGAATCAATGAGCTTTCCTTGCGTGTAAATCCTAACAAGTGTCTTCTTTGTGAATCCCTCATTAGAGGTTTTTCCTTATTATTTTGTAAATGGGGGTGAATGTGGCTAGTGAGCCTGAACTGAGTTTCACAGACTGTACTGTATCCCAAATCTCATTTATCATTTCAGTCTGCCATTTATTTTAGTTTTGCCTGCTTTTCTGTTTTAGTACCCTTGGAAAAATTCAAAGCTCTGATATCACTGCAATAGATTTCGAAAACAAATGAAGAGGTTGTAAGCTTATACAGTAATCTATGCTTTCACGTCTCCAAGAACATCTAAATACTATTTTTAATGCCACTGTTGTTTTGTCTTGTTTTGTTTTATTTTGGTTTAAGTGCTTCCACCTAAAATCAAGCTGAGGAAGACATAATATTGATATTGTTGCCTGTCCAGTGCAATAGATATCTGGTGATGATGTTTTCTTGTATAATAAAAATAACATTTTCTGGTTTTTATCCCCCCAACTTAATAGGCAAATACAGATCTATTTCCAGATAAAGCAAAGGTGGTGTTAATGATGAGAAGTGACATCAGCCAGCACCCTTCCAATTTGAATCAATTTCCAACATACCTGTTCAATCTTCTTATGATATTTCAAAAGTGGGCTAGTTCAGCTAGTTTGCAGGTCTTCCTAAATGAGCTATATATAAACACTTTGAAGTCCTCAAATTGTCAACATTTAGGCCAGGGAAAGTTCCAAGAAGATTTCTGCCTTTAGTTTATGAACCTGAATCTTCAAAAATAAAATAAAAAGGCTACCAGTTGAGTTTCTTAGGTGAACAGACTTTTCAAAAAGTCAACCTTTTATTTTTAAGCCTATTGAGCTCTTTGTCCTAGATTGGGCAAGAATTCTCTAGTCAGTACTTTTGTGGCTTTAGTAAATAACCATTAAAATTTGGAAATAATGCCAAATATAATCAATTTATAAGAATGAAGTTAATAGGAAGCAACACACAGACAAATGTAACCTACTCTGAGTACAGGTTTGTAGATAGGTTACATACATGGAAATGTCCAAGGCTAAACAAGGTCACTAGTCCAGGATGTGCCCTCAGGATTAGAATAGAATTGAAAGCAGCTATAATCTAATCAATTGCACTGTAATTTTCAAATAATGTGCCTATACTATAAGGTAGTTGCCTGTGTGGAGTCAATAAAAAGCAGAATTGGATAGAAAGAAATTGCTCGTGTTAACTAACTGTGTCCAGGCAGTATATATTGCAATGATGATAATTATGGAATAATAAACATGATCATTTATTGATGTCTAAGTGACTTAATATATGTGAAGCATGTAGAACAGTGGCCAGCACAAGTACATATTCACTAAGTGTCAGCTAGAATTATTATGATGCTGTAGTAGTACAATAAAGCACTCTACTAAGCAAATTACAGACCCTAAAACAAATCTAGAGCTAGTCCACAACCCCAACACTGTCTTACAAACCTTCTACCCTGCCCCTGTCACAAACATAAGTACCCCTAAAAACTGTTCTTCCACCATTCATTTAATTGCATAAGCCAGGGCTAGCTAGGTACAGTGTTGGACACTACCTTCTCTTTCATTCTCTAAATCTCATCCTTCAAGGTTTATTGATTTGATTTCACTTTGTTAATATATTTGGTACTTACTAACTTCTCTGTACCTCCAGTGTCACCATCCTCACCTAAGTCACTATTTTCTTTTCCAAGGACTACTGCAGATAGCCTCTTAACTGGTCTCCTTGTGTACCCCATTCCCTCTATTTAAGCAGATTCTCTATAGAACAGCTAGAGTGATTTCTTCAAAACCCAAATCTGATCACTACTATTTTCTTTACTGGCTTTCTATTGCTTTTACACTACTACTAACTAAATTGTCAACTAGGCCTGTAAGGCCCTGCTGGGTGTGTCCCCTTCCCACCTAGGGAAAATTCCACATCACATCACTGCTCTTTTTCTCCTGAGCCACAGCTACACTGGCTTTCTTCCCTTTCAGAAAAATGTATTTTAAATGAGGACTTGATCTGAAAAGTTATGAATGTCTTTTCAGAAAAAATAAGCTGAGGAGGTAGAGCATAGGCCTGTGTTAAATTGATGGCAAAGTTTGGTATGTACATGGGGGTTGGATAGAGTGAATGAGAAGTAATTTGGGGAAGAGAAGATCATTCCAGGAAAAGAGAACAAGTGGCCTGAGCAAAACCCTGGAGAGGAAATGAGCTTCATATTTTCTAGAAAAGAATGAATGTAACATAAGTGTAGTGAGCAAGCAGGAAAATAATACAGGTTGAGGGCAAGACAAGGAAGTGGAGGTTAAGGTATGTTGAAGCTGTAGACCACAATAAGGAATTTGAACATTATAATGAACAGTGGCATCTGGGTGGTGTAGTCAACCAACTCTTGGTTTCAGTCAGGTCATGATTTCAGGGTCGTGAGGCTGAGTCCCATGTCAGGCTCCTCACTGAGTAGAGTTTGCTTGATTTTCTCTCTCCCTCTCCTTCTGCCCTTCCCTCCCTGCATGTGTGCGCTCTCTCTCTCTCTCTCTCACTCTCAAATAAATAAATCTTTACTTTCAACAACCTTAAAGATTTAAGGGTTAAAACTGTTCAGGGGGGAAATGATGGGGGAGCAGAAGGCTAACAGAAGGCAAAGCATAAGGTGACACCCTGAAACCTCCCCCCACCCTTCACTCCTGGGTGGTACATGTGTGACATTCTTCCAGGAATCTCCCAACTATCTTAATGTTAATGCCTTGCTAGAGGGGAAAACAATCTTAACTTGACAATGATCAGACCTCCCAGTATCTTGTAGGTCCTGTTTAGCATGTGAAATTTCTTTTGAATCTTCCCTTTTTCCTTACCTCCCCCAACCCCACAGTATATAATCAGCCACCCCTTAAAAGCCCATTGCAGCAGCTCTTTCTGCCCATGGATCCTGTCCCCATACTTTAATAAACCACCATTTTGCATGAAAAAAGAAAGAAGAAAGAAAGAAAAAGAAAGAAGAAAGAAAGAAAGAAAGAAAGAAAGAAAGAAAGAAAGAAAAGACAAAATAAATGAACGAAATGATTAGACTTATTTTTGTAAACTACAATTTGGTTCTTACTTCAAATTCTAAAAGATGTGTTTCACCCTTGTTTTAGCCAACTTTAAGTTTGCATTTTTCACTAAGTCATCAGTGAAGTCTGTTGGACCTGGCTTGGCAGATGGTTGCCAAGAGATTCCAGGGTGCAGAGAAAGGAATGTATTGTTCTTGGGATCTCAGGTGCACTGGCACAACTGAATAAGACAAGAATCTTGTCCACATTGTCTACTAAAAGCCAGCTCTCTTCTTTTTTAATCCAATAACTATTACTCAGCAGTTGAGAGAACATAACCAGCAAATAATTTGCCTAGATTAACCAGTTGAAAGATGCACCATTAAATTGCTTTTAAAAAACAGAATTAATTGGGGAGCAATTTGTAAGCAAAAAGAAATAAACACATTACATATTTGCAATCCCACAATGATATATTAAAACATATGCATAGGGGCTTAAGATTAGCAAACTATAGAACAGAAAAAAGAAAACACCTTCCAAAACTTCAAATGAAGATAAATGGACTTAAAAATAATAGCATTCTGATTTGTTGATTTTTAAAGATTCTCAGGGAAATGGGACAAAGGGAAATATTGCTTTACAATATTGCCTGAAAATGATCTTAGAAATTTCCAAAAAGAACTTTTTGCAACAACAGCTTAATGCAACTTCAAATTATCTATATATGTAGTCATCAAGAGAGAGAACTATGGGGGCGCCTGGGTGGCTCAGTCTTTAGGCATATCCCTTCGGCTCTGGTCATGATCCCAAGGTCCTTGGGTTGAGCCCTGCCTCAAGCTCCCTGCTCAGTGGGAAGCCTGCTTCTCCCTCTCCCACTCCTTCTACTTATATTCCCTCTCTCACTCTCTCTCTCTGTCAAATAAATAGAAATCTTTAAAAAATTTTTTTAAAAAGATAACTATTTTTCATATTTTAAAAATTAAGGAATCAAGGCACTGTATTATTATTTTTTTATTATTTTATTTTTTCAATGTTCCAAAATTCATTGTTCATGTACCACACCCAGTGCTCCATGTAATAAATGCCCTCCTCAATACCCAACACCAATTTTAGCCAACCCCCTGACCCCCTCCCCTCCAAAACCTTCAGTTTGTTGCTCAGAGTCCACAGTCTCTCATGGTTCATCTCCCACAAGGCACTGTATTATTATGTAGCATTATGCAAGTCACTCTTAACAGAACATGAAATAGAACTGAGGTTTCCTGATAATTTTTCTACCTTAGTTTACCATAATCATGGAAAATTCCTTGAGGGCAGGGGTCCCATTCCACTGCCATTAGTACAACAGAACTTGCCACATAGTACCTGCTCAATAAATATTTGTTAAATGACTAAGCAAACCACTCTTTGCCAGGCTCAGAAGTGCCATTTTCTTCTTATTCATTGTATGGAGTTTCTTCCAACTACCAATAGAGAACAATAGGAAACTTGCCAAAATCAGTGTCTTGGAAACTGATTATATAGCAGTTTGGTGGGTTGTATTGTCCCAGTTAAGCTTTAGAAAATTAGTGTCTTTTTAGACATCTGTTTGCTCAAAACTCTTGGGTTTTTTCAATGATAGCATTTAAAGACAGTTATTTTTAGTTGACATTTTCCATTTTAACAAAGAATGAACAAACCATGTGTTGTTGCACTGCTACTGTCTTTGCACTCATATAAAGAAGGTAATGGTATCTGCTGGTGGAGTATCTAGATTAATCCAATCTTGGCCGGTCATGCCCTTCCAAATCTTTACATTCTACCACCCTTCAAGACAGGAGTATAAGAGTGGTCTCATTATATCTCATGCTGGAATTTACTTTGTTTATATTTGAAGAGCAGATTATTAAATGGTATACTCTAACATATTTTCTAGTCTATTAATTCCCATATGAAATATAGATTATTGACCTATCATTCAGATGCAGTTTCAGTATATATTGATCTCCTATCAATGTGCTGAACATTGTATCATGTACTTTTACACACTTTGCTTTACTTCATCCTCTCAAAAACTTTGTGAAATAAGGGCTATTATTGCATATCACAAATGAGTAAACTGAGGTTCAGGGGAAGTATGAAACTTTCCCATAGTCATACAAAGGGGCATTCCAAGCTTCTGGAATTATTATTGCCTTGACAACTATAGAATTCTTCTAAAATGAAGTTTGTTGTATTCATTTTAGGTTATTACAGAAGCAATGCATTTTCATGACAGAAGTATCTTAACATAGAAACAAGTAAAAGGGAAAAGGAAAGAAAAAAGAATAAATATCAACCATAATAAAAACCACTTAGAGACAATTACTAGTAATGCCTTGCTATGTCTTGCAGAATTTTCCTATGTATATTTTAAGGGATTATAATATATAATTATAGTTTTATAATTATTTTTCTCAATTAATAATTATGACCATATTTTTAGCCAATAAAAAAATACTAGGAAGGCAGTTCAAGATGGTGGCATAGGAGGACTCTGAACTCACCTTATCCCATGGACAGACCAAATCTGCAGCTACATAAAGAACAATTCTCTCTGAAAAAGACTTGAAAACTAGCCGAACAACTCCTTCACAACAAAGGATGAAAAGGCCACATCAAGATGAGTAGGAGAGGCAGGGATGTGGTCTCACCAAAAACTCCACCTTTAGTGTGGTGACCCATAAGCAAGAAGGATATCACAAATATGGAAGGTATTCCTGAGAAGCAAGGAGTTTGAATCCCACATCAGTCACCCCAACTCTTGGGACCTATACTGGAAAGAAGATTCCCCAAAATGTTTGGCTTTGAAAACCAGTGGAGTTTACATCCAAGAGACTGAATGGGCTGTAGGAAACAGAGACTCTGCTTTTAAAGGTCTCATGCACAGACTCACTTACCCTAGGACTCAAAACAAAAGCAGCAGGTTGAAAAGTGCTTAGATCATGTGAAAGAGATATGTTGGATAATCTTAAAGCATCTTCCAGAGGGGCAGAGTTCTGTTGGAACTCTCTCCAGGGACAGAGGTACCATTTTTGCACTCTCATTCAACCTTGTTAACACCGGTGCTAGTGGGTACCATCTTTGAACTGTCCTTCTACCTTACTATGACCACTTGCCCTGTCCCTATGCTCCCCCATGGTCCTGTACTGATAAGCCCAGCATATAGGTGTGTCCCCAACCTTCTACCCTCCCATGACTCTACCGAAGCCAGCTGGTGCACACAGTTCAAACACAGAATGTTCCTTCAGTGCCTGGCTCTGGTCGTTAGGGACACTAGTATTTCTGGGACATGTGGAACTGAAGCAATCACAAAGACAGTTTTTGTCAGACTACCACCCCTCAAGGCACTGCACAGACAGACTGAAACACTCCCCCAGTCTTCCTGTGACCACTCCATCAAGACTGGGATAGATAGTTGTTCAGCCCAGTATATTGAAACAAATACAGACAATCCATGAAATGGGGAAACAGAGGAACACGTTCCAAAGGAAAGAACGAGATAACCCCCCCCACACACACACACACACAAAATTTAAGGAAACAGAGAAAACTGATTTATCTGCTAGAGAGTCCAAAGTAATGCTCATAAAGATGTTTGCTGAGCTCTGGAAAAGCACCGATGTACACAGAGTGAACTTCAATAAAGAGATAGAAAATATTTAAAAATACCAGACAGAAGTCATAAGCCAAAGAATACAAAAACTAAACTGAAAAAATACACTAAAAGTGTTCAACAGAAGCCTAGATGAAGCAGGAGAAAGGATCAGTGACTGGGAAGACAGGTCAGTGGAACTCACACAGAGCAGCAGAAAGAAAAAAGAGCTTTAAAAAGTGAAGATAGCTTAAGGGACCTATAGGACAAAACCAAGCAGAACAACATTCACAGTATAGGGGTCCCAGATGGAGAGTAGAGAGACAGGAAAAGATAGAAAGCTTACTTGAAGAAAAAAATTGCTGAAAACTTTCCTAAGCTGAGGAAGAAAAGAGACATCCAGTTACAGGAAGCACAGAGAATTAAAAATAAAATCAACCCCAAGAGATCCATACTAGGGCACATTAAGAGTTTTCCAGTCAGGGGCACCTGGGTGGTGCAGTTGGTTGAGCGACTGCCTTCGGTTCAGGTCATGATCCCGGAGTCCCGAGATCGAGTCCCACATCGGGCTCCCAGCTCCATGGGGAGTCCACTTCTCACTCAGACCTTCTCCCTTCTCATGCTCTCTCTCACTCTCTCTCTTTCCTAATAAATAAATAAATAAAATCTTTAAAAAAAAAAAAGAGTTTTCCAGTCAACCAAAAACTAAGAAAGCTCACCACCACCAAACTGGTCTTACAAGAAATGTTAAAGACAATTCTTTAAGCTGAAAAAAAAGGGAACTAATTAGTAACAAGAAAACAAATGAAAGTAAAAATCTCACTATTAAATGTAAATATATAGTAAAGGTAGTAGACTGATGATATATAAAATTAGCATGAAGGCTAAAAGACAAAAGTGGTAAAGAATAACTATAACTACAACAATTTGTTAAGGAATACACAAAATAAAAAGTGTAAAGTGTGACATCAAAAACATAAAACATGTGAGAGAGAAGTAAAAATATTAGAATGTGTTCAAATTTAACTTTCTATCAGCTTAAATATATATATATATATATATATATATATATATATATATATATATATACACACACACACACACACACACCAGTCTCTATCTATCTATCTATGTGGACAGAGAGAGAATGATAGATGTAAGCCTCATGGCAGTCAGAAAGCAAAAACCTGTAGTAGACACACAAAAGATAATGAGAATGGATCTAAATGTAGCACTAAAGAAAGGCATCAAACCACAAGGGAAATAAGCAAGAGAATAAGAAAGGAACAACCAGAAAACAATTAACAAAATGACAATAAATACATATATCTCTGTAATTAGTTTAAATGTAAATGAACTAAATGCTCAAATCAAAAGACACGGAGTGGCTGAATGGATAAAAAACAAAACAGAACAGAACAAAACAAAACAAGATACATCTATATGCTGCCTACAAAAGACTGGTCTCAGATGTGAGGACACACAAAGACTGAAAGTGAAAAAGATGTTTCATGCAAATGAATACCAAAAAACTGAGGTAATTATATCAGGGAAAACAGACTTCAAAACAAAGACTGTAATTTAAGACACAGATGGGCATTATATAATGATAAACAGTCAATCCAGCAAGAAAGTACATTTGTGAATATTTGTGCACCCAGCATAAGAACACCTAAATATATAAAGAAAATAGTAACAGACATAAAGAGGGGAAGCAATATTAATACAATAATAGTAGGGGACTTTAATATTCATTCCACTTACATTCATAGTTAGATCATCCATTCAGAAAATCAGTAAGGAAATTTGGCCTTCAATGACACATCAGACCAGATGGACTGAATAGATATACACAGAACTTTCTATCCAAAAACAGCAGAATTCATATTCTCCTTAAGTTCACATGAAACTTTCTCGAGAATAGATCATATATTAGGTCACAAAACAAGTTTCAATCAATTTAAGAAAATTGAAATGACATCAGACATCTTTTAAGACCACAGTGTTATTAAACTGGAGATCAAACACAAAAAGGAAAATGGAAAAATCACAAATAAGTGGAGATTAAACAACATGGTACTGTGTCACCAATGGGTCAACAAAGGAATCAAAAGAGAAATAAAGAAATACCTTGAGACAAAGGAAAATAAAACTATAACATATGAAAATCTATGGGATGCAGCAAAGGAATTTAAAGAGGGAAGTTTATAGTGACACAGTCCTGCTTCAAGAAACAAGAAAAATATCAAATAAAGAATCTAACTTTACAACTAAAGGAACTAAAAAAAGAGGAACAAAGTCCAAAGTTAGTAGAAGAAAAGAAATAATAAAGATCACAGTGGAAATAAATGAAAGAGAAATTAAAAAAGATAATACAAAAGATCATTAAAACTAACAGTTGGTTATTTATTTATTTTTAAGATCTTATTTATTTACTTGAGAGAGAGAGCACAAGTGGGAAGAGGCAGAGAAGCAGAATCCCTAATGAGCAAGGAACCCAGTCCCAAGGACCCCAAGATCATGACCTGAGCCAAAGGCATATGCTTAACTGACTGAGCCACTCAGGCACCCTTTGGTTATTTATTTAAAAGATAAAATTATTAAACCTTTAGCTAGATTCACTAAGAAAAAATGTGATAGGGCTCAAATACATAAAATGAGAAATGAAAGCTACAACTAATACAAAGAAATGCAAAGAATCATAAGAGATGTCTATGAAAAATTATACACCAACAAATTAGACAGCGTAGAAGAAACAGATAAATTTCTAGAAACATACAATCTTCTAAAACTGAATCATGAAGAAATAGAAAATCTGAATAGACTGATAACCTACAGGGAGATTGAATCAATAATCAAAAACCTCTTAACAAACAAAAGTCCAAGGCCCGATGGTTTTGCTAAATTCTAATATTCAAAGATTTAATGCCTACTCTTCTCAAACTTTTCCAAAATATTGAAGAGGAAGGAATGCTTCGAAATTCATTTTTTGAAGCTAGCATTACTCTGATACCAAAGCCAAAAAAGGACACCAAATGGACACACAACACACACACACACACACGCACACACACACTTACAGGCCAATATCCCTGATTAACATAAGTGAAAATGGGATTTATTCCAGGGATGCAAAGATTGTTCAATATCTGCAAATCAATTAATGTGATACCTCATATTAACAAAAAGAAAAAGAAAAATTATTTAATGTTCTCAGTAGATGCAGAAAAATCATTTGACAAAATTCTATATCCATTTATGATAAAAATTCTCAACAAAGCATGTATAAAGGAAACATATCTCAACATAATAAAGGCCATATATGACAAGCCCACAGCTAATATCACATTCAATGGTTAAAAGCTGAAAACCTTTTCTCTAAGATTAGGAACAAGACAGGAAGGTCCATTTTCACTGTTTTCATTCAACATAGTATCAAAAGTCCTGGCCATAGCAGTAAGCAAGAAAAAGATAAAAAAGACATCCATAATAGAAAGGGAGAAGTAAAACTATCACTCTTTGTGAACAAAATGATTTTTATAAAAAAACTCTAAAGACTTCATCAAAAATTGTTAGAAATAATAAAAAATTTATTACAGTTGTAGAATACAAAATTATTGTACAAAAATCCATTTCATTTGTATACACTAACAACAAACTATCAGGAGAAATTAAGAAAACAATTCCATCCACAATTACATCAAAAGAATAAAATACCTATGAAAAAATTTAACCAAGGTGGTGAAAGAGCTATACAATGAACACTACAAGGTGTTGATGAAAGAAACTGAAGACACAAATAAATGACAAGATATTCTGTACTCATGGATTGGAGGAATTAATATTGTTAAATGTCTATATTACCCAAAGCTATCTACAAATTTAATGCAATCCCTATCACAATTCCAATGGAATTTTTTACAGAAATAGAACAGACAACCCTAAAATTGATATGGAAACACAAAAAATCCTGAATAGCCAAAGCACCTTGAGAAGGGAAAGCAAAGGTACAGGCATCATGCTCCCCTATTTCAAACTATATTACAAAATTATACTCATCAAAACAGTATAGTATTGGTATAAAAACAGAAACGTACATCAATAAAACAGAATACAGAACACAGAAACAAACCCATGCACCTACAGTCAACAGTTTATGACAAAAGAGGCAGGAATATGCAATGAGTAAAAGACAGTCTGTTTTTAAATAGTGTTGGAAAAACTGACCTGCTATATGTAAAAGAACAAAACTGGACCATTATATTATATCATACACAAAAATTAACTCAAAATGGGATTAAAGACTTGAATATAAGACCAGAAACCATAAAATTACTGGAAGAGAACATGGACAGTAAGCTCCTTGACATTCACTCTTGGTGATTTTTTAGAAATCTGACTCCAAAGACAATGGCAACCAAAGCAAAAATATTAAACCAAATAAATACTAAAAAATATTTAACATTAAACCAAAAAGTTTCTGCACAACAAAGGAAACCATCAAAAAAATAAAATGTCAACTTACCTATTGGGAGAAGTTATCTACAAATCATAAATCTAGTAAGTGGTTGATATCCAAAATATATAATGAACTCATAAAAAATGATAACAGGGAAAAAATCTGATTATAAAATGGGCAGAGAATCTGCACAGATGCTTCAAAAAAAGACATACAAATGTCCAACAGGCACATGAAAATATTCTCAACATCACTAATTATCAAGGAAAAGCAAATCAAAATCATAATGAAACATCACCTTAAAAGAAAAAAAAAAAGAAACATCACCTTATACCTGTCTGAATGGCTATAATCAAAGAGACAAGAAAGAAGTGTGGTTAGGATATGGAGAAAAAAGACCTCTTATGCCGTGTTGGTAGAAATGTAAACTGTTGAAGACACTATGGAAAACAGTATGGAGGTTGCTCAGAAAACTAAAAAAAAGAATTACGATATGATCAAGCAAATATACTACTAGGTGTTTATCCAAAGAAAATGAAAGCACTAATTCAAGTGTTTTCTACGTACAATGTACATACATTGTATAGGGGTTTATATGTACCCCTATGTTCATCACAGCAGTATTCACAAGAGTCAAAATATGAAAACAACCAGAGTCCATCTTGATGGATGAGTGGATAAAGAAGATTCCATTTATGTATTTGTGAAATACTACTCAACCATAAAAAAGAATGAAATCTTGCCATTTGTGACAACATAGATGGAACTTGAGGTTATTATTTTTAGTGAAATAAGTCAGATAAAAACAAATATCATATGGTTTCATTTCTATGTGGAATCTGAAAAACAAAACAAAACAAAATTCATAGATACAGAGAACAGAGAAGTGGTTGTCAGAGGGGCAGGGTTTTGGAACATGGGCAAAATGGGAGAAGGTATCAAGAGGTGCAAATGTTTAGTCATAAAATAAATATTTTATAGGGATGTAATGTACAACATGGTGATTATAATCAATAATATTTTATCATATATTATATAAGCTTATGTGGTGACAGGGGAAACTAGACTTATTTTGGTAGCTTCACAGTATATGCAAATATCAAATCATTATGTTGTATACCTGAAACTAATGTAATGTTATATATCAATTATACTTCAATTTAAAAACACTAGTATAATAATTTTAGTGACTGCCTAATATTCCATTTTATGCCTATGCTATAATTTATTTCATTGATCCTCCTTTTTTATACTTTTAAGCTGTTTCCAATGTTTTTCTATAACAAATAATCTTGTGATAAACTTGATCACAACTCTGTTTTTGCCCACACCCTTATTAATTTACTTGAGAAAAATTCTTAAAATGGAATTTACAGATCAAAGACATGTACATTTTGAAGTCTTTTACAAGCATATACATTCTTTCTCTTAATTTGAGCCTAGGGATAAACTCTAAAGATGACATTTTTAAGAGAAGAAATACTGCCATGTTTCTTCTCTTTTTTTTTTTAATATTTTATTTATTTACTTGACAGAGAGAGAGAGAGAGATCACAAATAGGCAGAGAGGCAGGCAGAGGGAAAGGGGGAAGCAGGCTCCCTGCTGAGCAAAGAGCCCGATGCAGGGCTCGATCCCAGGATCCTGAGATCATAACCTGAGCCAAAGACAGAGGCCCTAACCCACCGAGCCACCTAGGGGCCCCATGTTTCTTCTTCTTTTAATGATATCCTACCCTTGCCTGACTTGATATCATTCCTCAGTCATCTCTTCTTCCAGTCATTTGCAGTCTCAGCATTCATAACTTTGCCAATATGATAAAATAAATTTGCTAAAGACTGCCAAGAGGACAAAGCTAGAATCTAACTTATATCTCTGTATGAATGATGACTGGTCACAGGCAGCCACAGAACTATGAGCAGGCAGATATGTAATTATCAACATTTAGTTTTTGAGTGATTCTTTCTGAAATAGGAACTTCTGAGCCCAATAATTCAGCTATTTAATATTTAATTATATCTTCTTTCCATTTCCTTAGATTTATCTTTCTGATTATGATTCTCGCTCTTGGTCACTAGTCCCCAGTACATTAAAAAAAATCATTAGACATATTTTTCTTGTTACATTTTTTCCCTTGGGAGGAAATGTGTTTATACATTGTCTACAAATAATGGTTCAGACTAAATGATTTCATCGTCAGTGTTTAAATGCAATTAGGGCTTAAAATGACCTGTAAGAAATACCGTATTTCAGTACCTGTGAGTAGAGGCAAGCAGCATGTATTTGAAAATGAATTCATCTCTGACATATGAAAGGAGTGTATTTGATGCTTTTGACATCTTCATTAAAGGCGTGATTGCCCAGTGTCACAACCCTTTTTGGCCATTTTCTTCTGTTACTGGCAAACACTTCCCTCTTTAGCACATTAATAAATGAATAATCATAATGAAGGTATAGACTATAAAGAACAAACCCAGGAATACCAGATTCATTTTGACTGGTTCAGGGCAATTCTTATTATAATTAATACTATTAAAATACTATTTCTAGAGAGATCCAAATACAAAGATGATCAATCTGCAGCTGAGAGCCCCTTTCAAGTTGGATTTACTTACTGTGGTGTCTAACACAACAGGATGCTTAGCATCATCTGTTGCAGCAGGATTTCATGTGCATCCAGATTTTCTTGTCAATGGTCTGAATAGCAATTCTTTCTCAGTTAGGTCATTTTAGTTTTAAATTTAAATATAAAAAACAAATAGTATAGAATATGGAAGCAAGATTTCCAGAAAATGCCCTTTGCAGCTTTTTATCCCTCTCCTTTTCTGGAATCAAATCTTTATTTTGAATTCTGGTTACTACAATTGTCTTGCAATCCTCCTTACATCCAAATGCATTCCATTACAATAAATCTTGTAGCTCAAGCCATGGCATAAATAACTAATCTCTGGTATATTACTGACATAGGAAAGTGAGAAATCATAAAAGAAAGTGGAAAATTAAAACTGTCAGGGAAGATGGGAATTGAATATGAAGGAGGAATCATAATTTCAATGGGTAAAAAGGAATGAAATTTGTGCCCACCCTCACACACAACAGCACCCCATCTACCTTGACTAGATGGCACCTGCTGGAAATATCCAAGAGACAAAGAATGAGAGAGACAGAGAAACAGAGAGAAAGAGAAAGACTGCATTTGACTGCAGTTTTCCTGCCAGGTTTCTAAGCCAATAGTTTTTTGAGAGCAGGCGGAAGAATGCTCACTTTGAAGAAACAGTTTAATACTCTGAACTTCCTCCCCATCCCTTCTTCTCTCATCCTTGTCTGGGGCTCAACTCCTTGAGGATTTAGACAAGCTCCTTCATCTCTGTAGCCAGTGCTCCCCCTACATGCTTTGCCACAAGAGCCTGCAGTTATGTTAGCAAAAAATATAAAAATACCTAAATGGAAATAGCTCAGCAAATTTTCAGTGTCTCAAATGTTAGAAAAGAAACTGCACCTTGATCATTCTAGTTTCTGTCCTTAGAGATTTCTTTCATTCCAAGTTAAAGGAAGGAGCAGGAAGGAGACTAGTGGAGGAAGTTAAGCTTTGGATTTTCCTTACAGCATTCTCCGCAGTGCTGTGCATGTATGGCTGTGTCTATGTGTCTGCTTTTGTACTTGGAAGTTTAATATCTTTCTAGAAAATACAGAGTAGTAATTAAGAACCTGGATTTGTGTATATGTGCATGTGTTGTGGGGGTTTTTTTGGTGTAAATATAGCTTTATTTTTTATTTTTTACAGTTATGTTAGTTTTACGTGTACAACATAGTGATTCAACAATTCCATACATCCCCTCAGTGCTCATCACAAGTGCACTCTTTAATCCCCATCACCTGTTTAACCCAATCCCCCACCAACCTCCCTCCTGATAACTATGAGTTTGTTCTCTATAATTAAAACCTTGGTTTTATTTTTTCTCGCGCGCTCACTCTCTCACTCTTATTCTTTCCTTTTTTTCCTCTTTGTTCTTTTTGTTTTAAATTCCATGTTTGAGTGAAATCATATAGTATTTGTCTTTCTCTGAAAGACTTATTTCTCTTACCGTTATACTCTCTAGATCCATTTATGTTGTTGCAAATGGCAAGATTTAATTCTTTGTTATGGCTGAATAATATTCCAAATATTCCATATAAAACAATGAAATCTTGCCACACACACACACACACACACACACACACACATACATCTTCCTTATCCATTTAACTGATGAGCACTTGGGTTGCTTCCATATCTTGGCTATTGCAAATAATGCTGCTATAAACATAGGGGTGCATGTATCCCTTTGAATTGGTGTTTTTGTGTTTTGGGGGTAAATACCCAGTAATGTGATTGCTGGATCACAGAGTAGTTCTATTTTTAAGTTCTTGAGGAGCCTCCATGCTGTTTTCCAGAGTGGCTGCACCAGTTTGCATTCCCACCACTAGTGTAAGATGGTTCTCCTTTCTCCACATTCTCTCCAGCACCTGTTGTTTCTTGCATTGATTTTACCCATTCTGAGAGATGTAAGGTGATACTTCACTGTAGTTTTGATTTGCATTTCCTTCAGAATAAATGATGATTAACATCTTTTTGTGTGTCTGTTGGCCATCTGGATGTCTTCCTTGGAGAAATGTCTGTTCATGTCTTCTGCCCACTTTTAATTGGATTATTTGTTTTTTGGGTATTGAATTTTATCAGTTATTTAAATATTTTGGATATTGACCCTTTTTATCAGATACACCATTTGCAAGTATCTTCTCCCATTCAGTATGTTCCCTTTAGTTTTGTTGATTGCTTCCTTGACTATGCAGAAGTTTTTTTTTATTTTCATGTAGTCTCAAGAGTTTATTTTTGCTTTTCTTTCCCTTCCCTCAGGAGACATATCTAGAAAAAGATGTTATGGCTGATGTCAAAGAGGATGCTGCTTGTGTTCTCTTCTGGAATTTTTATAGTCTCCTTTATCACATTTAGGTTTTTAACCCATTTTGAATTTATTTTTGTGTATGGTGTAAGAGTGGTCCAATATCTTCTGCATGTTGCTGCTTGATTTTTCCCAATGCCGCTTGTTGAAGAGACTGTCCTTTTTCCATTGGATAGTCTTGCCTGTTTTGTCAAAGATTAATTGACCATATGGTGGTAGGTTAATTTCTGGGTTTTCTATTCTATTCTACCTAGCTATATGTCTATTTTTGTGACAGTAACATGCCTTTTGATTATTATAGCTTTGTAATATAACTTGAAGTCTGGAATTGTAATAGTTCCAGATTTGCTTTTCTTTTTCAAGATTCCTTTGCCTATTTGGGGGTCTTTTGTGATTCTATACAAATTTTAGGATTGTTTGTTCTAGCTCTGTGAAAAATGTTGTTGGTGTTTTGATAGGGATTGTGTTAAATGTGTCACTTGCTTTGGGCAGTATAGACATTTAAAAAATATTTGTTCTTCCAATCCATGAGCATGGAATGTCTTTCCATTACTTTGTGTCATCTTCAATTTCTTTCATCAATATTTTATAGTTTTCAGAGTATAGATCTTTCACCTCTTTGGTTACGTTTATTCCTAGGTATCTTATGGAATTGTAAATGGGATTGCTTTCTTAATTTCTCTTTCTGCTGCTTCATTAATGATGTGTAGAAATCCAACAGATTTCCATACATTGATTTTGTATCCTATGACTTTCCTGAATTCATTTATCAGTTCTAGCAGTTTTTTGATGTTCTTTCAGGTTTTCTATATGGAGTATCATATCATCTGCAAATAGTGAAAGTTCGACTTCTTTCTTGATGATTTGGATGCCTTTTATTTCTTTTTGTTGTCTGCCTGCTGTGGCTAGGACTTCTAGTACTATACTGAATAGAAATGGTGAGAGTAGACATTCTTGTCTTGTTCCTGAACTTAGGGGAAAGGCTCTCAGTTTTTCCCCATTTGAGTATGATGTTAGCTATGGGTTTTTCATATATGACCTTTATGGTGTTGAGGTGTGTTATCACTATTCCTACTTTCTTGAAGGTTTTTATAATGAATGGATGTTCTACTTTTACAAATATTTTTTTGCATCTATTGAGGTGATAATATGATTTTTATCTTTTCTTTTATTGATGTGATGGATCACATTGATAGACTTGTGAATATTAAACAATGCTTGCAAACCAGGGATAAATCACACTTTGTGATGCTGAATAATTTTTTAATCTGTTGTTGGATTTGGTTTGCTAATTTTTTGTTCAGTATTTTTACATCTATGTTATCAAAGATACTGGCCTGTAGTTCTCTTTTTTGTGGTTTCTTTTTTGGTTTTGTTATCAGGCTAATGCTGGCCTCATGTAATAAATTTGAAAGTTTTCTTTCCTTTTCTATTGTTTGGAATAGTTTGAGAAAAATAGGTATTAACTCTTCTATAACTGGTAGAACTCACCTGTGAAGGCATCTGGTCCTGGACTTTTTTGTTGGGAGGTTTTTTTATTACTGATTCAATTTCTTTGCTTGTTAACAGTCTGTTCAAATTTTCTATTTCTTCCTGTTTCAGTTTTGATTGTCAAACATTTCCAGGGATTTATCCATTTTTTTCTTGGTTTTCCGATTTTTTTGGCATACAATTTTTCATTATATTTTCATAATTGTTTGTATTTCTGTGGTGTTGTTTGTTGTATTTTCTCTCTCATTTGTAAGTTTATTTATTTTAGTTCTTTCTCCTCTTTTTCTTAAAAAGCCTGACTAGAGGTTTATCCATTTTATTTCTTTTTTTCAAAGAACCAGTTCCTGGTTTCATTGATTTGTTCTTTTTTTTCTCTTTTTTGGTTTCTATATCATTTATTCCTGCTCTAATCTTTATTATTTTCTTCCTTTTCCTTGTTTTAGGTTTTGTTTATTCTTCCTCTAGCACTCTTTGGTGTAAGACTAGGCTGTTAATTTGAGATTTTTCATGCTTCTTGAGGTAGATTTGTATTGCTATATATTTCCTTCTGAGGACCACTTTTGCTGCATCCCAAAGGTTTTTTTTTCTTCCCAAATATGTTTATTTTAATTTTTCAGTGTCACAAGATTGGTTGTTCATGCACCACACCCGGTGCTCCATGCAATACGTGCCCTTCTCAATACCCACCACCAGGCTCGCCCACCACCCCACCCCATCCCCTCCAAAACACTCAGTTTGTTGCTCAGAGTCCACAGTCTCTCCTGGTTCATCGCCCCCTCCGATTTCGCACCATTCACCCTTCCCTTCCTTCTCACAATGCTCTCCATGATTTTCTTTATACTCCACACGTAAGTGAGACCTTAAGATAATTGACTTGTCTCCGCTTGACTTATTTCACTCCGCATAATCTCTTCTAGTCCCGTCCATGTTGATACAAAACTTGGATATTGATCCTTTCTGATGGAGGAATAATATTCCATTGTATAGATGTACCACTTCTTCCTTATCCATTCATCTGTTGAAGGGCATTTTGGTTCTTTCCACAGGTTAGCAATTGTGACCATTGCTGCTATGAATATGGGGTACATGTGGCCCTTCTTTGTACTGCATCTGCTTCTTTGGGATAAATACCAAGAGTGCAATTGCAGGGTCATAGGGTAGCTGTATATTTAATTTCCTGAAGAATCTCCATACTGTTTTCCAAAGTGGCTACACAAACTTGCATTCATAACAACAGTGGAGGAGGGTTCCCCTTTCTCCACATCCTCTCTAGCATTTGTTGTTAACTGTCTTGTTGATTTTGGCCATTCTAACTGGTGTAAGATGGTATCTCAGTGAGGTTTTGATTTGAATCTCTCTGATGGCTAAAGATGATGAACATTATTTCATGTGTTTGTTAGCCATTTGTATGTCTTCTTTGGAGAAGTGTCTGTTCATGTCTTCTGCCCATTTTTGATAAGACTATCTGTTTTGTGAGGGTTGAGTTTGAGGAGTTCTTTCTAGATCTTAGATATCAGACCTTTGTCTGCAGTGTCATTTGCGAATATCTTCTCCCATTCTGTGGGTTGCCTGTTTGTTTTGTTGACTGTTTTCTTCACTGTGCAGAAGCATTTCATCTTGATGAAGTCCCAAAAGTTCATTTTCGCTTTTGTTTCCTTTGCCTTTGGAGACATGTCCTGAAAGAAGTTGCTGTGGCTAATGTCATAGAGGTTACTGCCTATGTTC
>CM052801.1:60108794-60128515 GCA_028533885.1 Nasua narica | reverse complement strand
GGCAAGGTGCACCCTGGAGGGTTTTGGAGAAATTGGGATTTACCACCAAAAAGAAAGAATAAGGATAAAAAAAGATAGAGAGAAGGAGAAAAAGAGGAAATCCCAGCCAGAATGGGCCCCAAAAATAAGATTTATAAGGTATGTAAACAAGCACGAACAAACATATAGACCAACACAAATAAATGACAAGAAGTAGAAGAACCTAGTAGAATGAACCCCAAGAATAAGATTTATGTAATACCAGAACAAAAGCAAATACGTAGAAACACTGACAGAGGGATAAGATGAGAGGGTGGTTATAACTCCTCGCAGGTGATGAAGGTTATTTCAGGTCCTCCTGGGTTTATAGTTGTATTAAACCTCTCTCCACTGCTGTCTTCTGCTCTCTGAGAGATCCCGGAGTGAGAAATTTTGCTCCTCAGGGTGATTTCATGGGTGTTCAGCATGTTCTGGTAGATATCCAGCTCACTTTTGGGGACCGGTTGCAGCAGGATCTCCTACTTCTCCTCCATCTTGCCCCCTTCGGAAATATTGTACTTCTTAAGCACCATCTGAATGTTTATGTACTAAACATTCATAGCTTAAGAAGAGCAAGAGAAGATTAAGTTTCAGAAAATGAAAAAAGACAAAGAAAATCTATTCTAAATTCAAATACTCAAAGGAGGTCCAGAGTGCTCTAGAACACCCAAAGTCGGGACAAGAATTTCACCCCTCCAAAAACCGCATTTTATAAAAAACAACTGAACTCTGGGCTCTCCCATTTAAGTGCAAAATATTTCAATGAAGGAATACAGAGGAAATCAACAACAAAAAAGGGAACAAACAAACAGAATTCTATGGGCTCCGTTGCCAGAATACTCCAGTTTTGCATGCAAATTCAGAGAGGTTTCACACCCTCTGAAACTACCTAAATAGTCTGATAGAATGCCTGAGATCAGATTTCTTTAGACTCCTGGTTGTATGGAATAAAATCTTAACAGGTTTCATGACCTCCTAAATCCTCTAGTTTAGGATTCTTATATGTTCCTCATACTGCTGAATCGTGTTTTAATAGTGTGAATAGACCTTGGAGGAACTAAAATCTACATAGAGCAAATAACTTTTCCAAGAACAGAAAGGCTGTGGAAGAAAGAGCCTGGATGGCTCATTTTATAGAGAGGAATTAAAGTATAGTTGGACAATGGATTGAATTATTGTATGTTCCATTTCTACCCTGGAATTTTACGAGTCTATTTTCTGATGTCTAGTTTAGTGATCTTTCTATCTTACCCTTAGAAGTCATGAGTTTGAGGCGATAAGAAGGGAACCAGGGAGAGCAGCTCTACTTTTTGCTATTTATTGATTTTTCAGGAAAAGTTTTTCTGGAAGAAAGAAGTTTGGGAACCATAACATGATTCAGTTGTAATACTGTCTAGAATTACATTTTAGTCAGGAGTGCATGCCATATTTGAGAACATATTTTAAAACATCAAAGTATTTTACAACTAGAAAACTTGATAAGGGCCAGAAGTTGGCTGAGAATGCTTGTCAACTTTTGACAGCCTTGTCACTGGGGTCCTTAGTATACTTCTATTTATGGCTAACCAACTCTGGTCAGGCAGCCCCTTAATGTTTCTAATAATTTCTGAAATTCTGAGCATTATAACCTTTTACTTTCTCGTACAATGGTGTGGAGCTGTGAAATTAATTGTTCCTAGGAGACACTCATGTAAGCACTTCTTTAACAAGTTGGAATACAGATAGGGGTCTACTTTAGAGTATTATGCCAGCTCTCAGACTACATGATGGCTGTTTTTCAACAATTCAACTAGTATTAATTACTCTTGCGAGTTTTTATTTGAAAAAGTCTTTCTTTTATTACAAAACAGAATGACAGTAAGTGTGCACAATTATGAGTTCAAGTAATAGTTGCTAGGATGTCTTCTGCACATATTACCCACTGTCTGCCTTCCAAGTGTACAAATGTTTCAGATGATGATTTGAGACATATTAGCATAATGTAAAGTCAGACAAAAGTGAGCATCAGTTTAGCTGTAAGTACACCTCAACTGTCCAAAAATATATGTTACTATAGCAAAAGGATCCTTGTGGCTTCTATAATTCCTTTAGATCCTTCCACAAATATTTACTTAATGTATACATATATATCAGATACTATGTTTGGCATAAGGGAAACAATGGTAAATCTACAGATTTCTTCAACTTTGGGTGTTTAGAGTGTATTGGGGTATACATATGTAAATATATAAAATATAAATGGGCTAAGATAAGGGGAGATTTAGGAAATAAAGGGGGCCTAATCTTGGAAGTGATATTTAAACTGAGATCTGAAGGATGAATAGTTAAACAGGTAAGGCAGGATTTGGAAAAAATGTTTTCTGAAACAGGAAGAGTGTAAAAAAATGCCCAGAAGACAGAAAAAACTGTCCTATATAATGGGATACAACAGGACTACAATAGTACTGTCTAATGTGTAAGTTTGTGAGCTGTGACAAATGTGACTAGATTGTAGCCACACTTCCCTGAGGGCAGTAACCTTGTCTATTTTGTTCAAAATAGAATTGTCATGATCTACCACAGTTCCTGTCACATAGTAAAAATTCAAAACATGTTTGTTAAATAACAACAACAACAGATATCATTTATTTAATTATGGAACAAAAAGTATTCTAAAGTGCTTTATTCATATGCAATTTTATTAAATCCTCACAACACAATGAGGAATTTATATTATTGTTATTCTACTCCTTTTACAGATAAGGCAACAGAAGCTCAATGAGGTTAACCCAATAGCCCAAGATTTCCTAGCTAGTGATGGGCCCAATCTACAGTGTAAACTCAGGCAATCTCAGACACTCCTGATTCTAAGTGTCTAGATTCAGGATTAATGAATTGTGAATTTTCCCTAATGTAATGGGAAGTCACTAACAGGTTTAACACTTTGAATTTTACCACGATGTCTCTGGCAGCAATGTGAAGAATGGATCTAAATGGGAGCAAGACTAGAGGTAAGGAGGTAAATTAAGAAGGAATTATGACAGTCCATGCAACTGGTGATGGTGGCTTTGACTATGGTGGTAGTAGTGCAAATGGAAAGAAATAGCCAGATTCCAGAGATCTATGGTTTGTAGAGGTTTTTTTTTTTTTTTGGAGAGTTTTAATTGACAGGGCTTGGTGATTGATTGAATGGAGGTGTCAGTGAGGGAGACAAAGGAATCAAGGGAGACTTTCAGGTTTCTGAAATAATTATAGTTGGGCATTTGGTGGTGCAACTCACTGAGACAAAGAATAGCAGGAGGAGAAGCAGGTTTGAGGTGGCATGTGAGAAGATGACAATTTTTGGCATGATGAGCGTGAGCTCTTTGAGCTTTTTGAAGGAGGGGTATTCAAGTGAACATGTCCAATAATGATTTTGATAAACTTGCCTCATGTTTAGAGAAGAAGTTAAGGATAGAAACAGAGATGTGAGAGCTACCAACATATAACTGACATTTGTAGCTAATGTCAATGTATTACTCTCTTCCTCTGAGTTTCCTCCCACTCCTCTGTCTATATTTTCTCAAAGTTCTTTTTTTTTATTATGTTCAGTTAGCCACTGAATAGTACATCATTAGTTTTTGATATAGTGTTCAATGATTCACTAGTTACATATAACACCCAGTGTACATCACAATACACTTCTTCTCTAAACATGAGGCAAGTTTCTTCTCTAAACATGAGGCAAGTTTATCGAAATCATTATTGGACATGTTCACTTGAATACCCCTCCTTCAAAAAGCTCAAAGAGCTCACACTCATCATGCCAAAAATTGTCATCTTCTCACATGCTACCTCAAACCTGCTTCTCCTCCTCCTATTCTTTGTAGCTAATACAATGGGGGCAATTGTAACCATGTTAAAAAATTATGTACACTGACAAAAGCAGAAAATCCAAGACAGAGCCCCAATAATCACCAACATCTAACTTACATGTAGAGGAAAAAGAACCTGTAAAGAATGTTGGCAAGAATATGGAGAAAAGGGAACCCTCTTACACATTTGGTGGGAATGTAAGCTGTTACAGCCACTCTGGAAAACAGTATGGAAGTTCCTCAAGATGTTAAAAATAGAGCTACACTAATATCCAGCAATTTCACTACTAGGTATTTACCCCAAAGACACAGATGTAGGGAAAAGAAGAGGCACATGCACCCCAATGTTCATGGCAACAATGTCCAAAATAGTCAAACTGTGGTAGGAGGTGAGATGCCCTTCAACAGATGAATGGATAAAGATATGGTGCATATACACAATGGAATATTATTCAGCCATCAGAAAGGATGACTACCCACCATTTACATCGACATGGGTGGAACTGGAGAGGATTATGCTAAGTAAAGTAAGTCAAGCAGAGAAAGACAATTATCATATAGTTTCACTCATATGTGGAACATAAGGAATAGCATGGAGAACCATAGGGGAAGGGAGAGAAATCTGAAGGGGGAGAGATCAGAAAGGGAGACTAACCATGAAAGACTATGGACCTCGGGAAACAAACCAAAGGTTTCAGAGGGGAGAGGGGTGGTGGGAAGAGGTAACAGGGTGATAAGTAATAAGAAGGGCATGTATTGTGATGTACACTGGGTGTTATATGTAACTAGTGAATCATTGAACACTATATCAAAAACTAATGATGTACTATACAGTGGTTAACTGGACATAATAAAAAAAAAAAAGAACTTTGGGAAAATATAGACAGAGGAGTGGGAGGAAACTCAGAGGAAGAGAGTAAAGGAAGCCTGAGAAATGAATATTTTAAGAAGAATAAAATGGCCAACAGTGTCAAATATTGCTGAGACATAGGGACCAAATTCTTCCACTGTGATTAATAGCATGGAGGTCTTTTACAACCTTAGAAAGATCCATTCCACCTGAAGGGGTATGTGGGGCTAAGAGGGAGGTAAAAGTTATATTTCAGTGTGTTACTGGTTATAGCTAAAGAAATCAAACGAAAGTCACAGAAGCAAATGCTAGCTGTTACCATGGAAACAGAAACACTGGGAGATTTGGGGTGAAAAGAGAAATCGGAAGCCCTAGGGTGATTGTTAATTAGTTAAATAGATTAAATTTAGGAGTAGATAGCATAAAGATGTAGCAAGGTGTAACATGAGGATGAAGAAGAAGGCCAGGAAGTTTCAGGCACTCTCAATATACATGTGGTACATTGATTAAATTCCATTCAGTGGATACTCAATGCTCTGAAAGAATCTTGCTTTTCTAACTTAACTTGAGCTAAACTACCTGGATATCTTCAGAAGCAATGATTAGAGTTAGGTTGGTGTTGTTGTAGGGACAATGATGACTCTCTCTAGTTCTTGTTCTCCTGATTCTTGTTTAGAAAATCCACATCAGTAATGCCTGTGTCCTGGTTACAGAATTTTGTATCAATCCTTGGGCTATGGCATAGTAAGTCATCCCCAAGGACAGGAGCAGTCCCTTGCATTATTAGATTTTTTTTAGGTATTTCAGCACTCTTGAGATTTAATTTCTTATGCAGAAGTCTAGGATTTTGTCTCTTCTAGACTTCCTGTGCATTTTTCTCTGCCCAAGATTGAGAGCATAGATCTTCTGGAACACAGATACTGGGAAGCAACACAATGGATTAGCTGTAAAAATGGGTTTTGGAGTTAGAACTGAATATGAGTCTCAGATACACCACTTGAAGAAGCACAAAATATAGACTAAGCTATAAAGGCAAAGAATGATGAGTGGAATTTTATTAAATAAATATTTCATATAATTATGATGACTACATTTGTCTGCTATTTTATTATTTGTTTTTGGTCTTCTCTGCTACTGGTGCCCCTATTCCCTCTTTCCTGTCTTCTTTTGGATTATTTGAATTATTTGAATATTATTTGAATATTTTCAAACTCCATTTTGATTTAGCTATTTGTTTTTAAGCTATATCTTTTTATATTTTGTTAAAGGTTATCCCTTAACTTCTCAGTCTACTTAGAATTAATATTGTACTGCTCCATGAAAAATGTAGAACCTTGAAACCACATAGGTCTATTAATCTCCTCTCCACCATCCTTGTGTTACAATTGTCATAAATATTACATTTGTATACATATAAGTCCCACAAGACAATGCTATAATTTTTGCTTTAAGTAGTCACATGTATTTTAAACAAATTAAGGAAAAATTCCATCTTCTATATTTATGTAGGTATATATCAGCCTTGAGGAACATGTAAGAGGAGCAAGAGCTGACAGAGGAGACAGAAAAAGCAGTTATAAGTATAGGAGGAAACCAGTAGAGTGTGGTCTAAGGGAAGATAGGAGAGGAGAATGTTTCAAGAAGGAGGGCATGATCAAAAGTTGCCTTAAAAATCAAATAGGAGTAATAAAAGCTGGGCTAGGTTTGACTACATGGAAGTAATTGGTGGTAATAAAAGATGATTTTGTAGAGTGAGATGGTCATGTATCAAATTGGTGTAGTTCAGTAAATGGTGGGGTAAAGGAAATAGAAACAGGGAAGATAGATAACTCCTAAGAAACTATAGGGAAGAAGAAGAAAAGAGATAGGTTAATAGCTGGAGAGGGATGTGGGGGTCAAGTGAAAGCTCTAGTTGTTTTAATAGAACAGGCTGTGATATATGAAAATTAGTAGGAGGGATTCAGTTGAAAGGACAAGGTTAAATGTATAGAATAGATAATGTATAGTTGATGGTATAAGATTCCTGTGAAAATGGAGAGAAATAAGATACAAAACTCAGCAGAAGGGTTACCTCTGAAAGATGATAAGATATATACAGAGGCAGGGTGGTGTGCTTGATGTTGGGAATGTGGGAGTTGGTGTATGATAGCCTTTTCTTTCTCTGAAAACCAAGAGATGACATCATCCTCTGTGAGTAAGCGGAGAGGAGGGTGTGTTGGAACTTGAAAGAGAGTGGAATAGCAGTTGTAAGCAAAAATTAGTTGACCAGAGAGATGTAATAACCTCTCAGACTGCATTAAAGGTGTTTCACTATGTAAGTTATTAAAAGACACATTGTTTTTTGGCTTTAGTTTTAGAAGCAGCTGGGTGATTGATTGTTTTACAGAAAGCAATATAACTATCAAGTGACCTGCCTACTTGCAATAGCATGATGGCATAATAGACATTGTGGGCCTGGAGCCAGATTGCTTGGGTTTAAATCAGTTATTTAAGTTCTGCATACTTCGCTTTCCTCACCTGTAAAATAAAGACAATAATGTTAGTCCCTACCTGATAGGGTTGCTGTGAGAATTAAAGTTAATTAATATGTATAAAGCACTTAGCCTTGCATATAGTAAGCACTGAATAGCTTAATAATTGTTAGTTATTATTGTTTGATGATCAACCCATTCTCATTCTATTTCCATCTATCAGGGACCCTAAATTATAGTCAAAAAGTTGCTTTGTGGGTTAAAATAAGAATGTGGAGAGCTAGTTGGCTGATCAGACTCCCTGCTATCCTGGATGCATCCATCTCTATTATACCTGCTGCTCCAAATTGTTACTTATATTTGTGGGTCAGAGCCATTAAGATACATTTTGCAGGAATGTTGCATGTAAATGTGTGCTTAATCATTGTCTGATGTGATGAATTTGGGTAGAGACAGGTCAACATATATCTGAAGGCAGATGGAAGGCAGAATATCTACATAATTTCATCTGGTGATAGCCAAAGTCATGAAATTGAATCATCACAATTAAATCAGAGAATTAGAGAATCTTGTATTTGGAAAGGCTCTTTAAGGCCATCTGGTCTCATCTCCCACTAAGCACAGCAATCCTCCCTACAGTAGCCATAGGAGAGAATATCAAGCCAGGTGGGAAAGGGATTATGGCAAATTATATAAAACAAAATGGTGTTTCAAAAAAATATGGGTACCTAGGTTCTGGATAGTTTGGTTTTAAACCAGATCCACAGAAGACACAACACCAGGAAGAGTCCAAGTCAAGTTGTAAAACTGTTTCTTTTCAGATAGGGAAAACAAAGGCTAAAGACTCATCTGTCATTTTGTTGCTAACTTTTGTTTGCTAACTGACAATGGCACTCTACTTTGAATTTCTTTGCTCATCTGTGAAAAGAAAATACTATGTTTTTCAATCTCCCATGGATGTTTAAAAAAAATGAGCCTAATAAAAAAGGCATCCTAAGATGGAGGGTGCTATGTAAATGTAAGTTGACTGAAAGTTCTTACATCTGTAGTCAATGTGGGCTAAGAACCTAGCCTGCCAACTTGGGTAACCTAATCTTTGCATGAGCTTTGAGCTTGGTTTAGGGTGGAAAGTGTTTGTCACATTTTGGTTGACTAGGTTAGGGCTGGTCCTACATAGAAGGGAGTGATATCAGATGTGTTGGTGTAACTGTCCCTCAGAACAATGTACTGACCAAACATGCTTAAACATGTACCAGCAACAGGCCTCTGGGGGAGAGGATGATATACATCCTTGAAGTCCAGCAGCTGGGAACGCCCAGCCAGCTCACAGTGGAAGCTAGATTCTTTTTTCTGTTACCTCGCCTTCTCCAGAGATCACCTGTAGTTAATTAGATGATCCCTTTAAATGTGTTTACTCAACCACAAATCCTTGTGGTTTACTCAACCACAAATACTGCTCGATCAGGCATACTCAACCACAAATCCTATACTGCTTGATCAGGCATATCTTGCTTATCTATAATCTTCTTTGGCTCCTTTGTTGATTGTTATGTTGTATCTAATAAATACAGGACTGAGGAGTTGCTCAGTGAGGCAGTCTTCTCAACTGCCGAACCCTGCTCTTGAAGCTGACTTTGTGCCTCATTCTTCTTCCATGTGCCATCGGGAAGTGGGATGTTGGAAAAACTCAGAGATTATCTATCTCTCCTTCTCCATGATCTTTTTCATCTATTGTCAGACACTTGAAATCTACCACTAGACATTAGTGACATGAATGGTACATTGGAGTTCTAGCTTTTTGGCTTATGGAATTGATACCTGTTAGACATTTTAATGACTCTGAGAAAGGAAATTCACCGCATCAGTCATTTACCCATTAGTGGGAATGGGGAATTTTGTAAAAGTTGGAATAGAAAGAAAGAAAAAGAAGACACTAAATGCCTGGAGAGGGGGGAAGATTTGAGGACACTAAAAGAAAATTGTTCATAGTTCACCATTTATCCAATGGCCAGTACTGCTATAGGAGTAAAACAGAGCAAAATGGTTCCATCTAAATATTAATTCCCTATGTCCACCTAATTCCCATTCCTACCCTCAGCTTTTTCCAAATTAGGAGGTGAATGCGCTCTGGGTTTTTTTCTTTTCTTGAAATTTTTATTTTATTTTATTATTATTTTATTTTGTTAAGTTTTTATTTAAATTCCAATACGCTAGAAAACAGCGTAATATTAGTTACAGGTGTACAATGTAGTGATTCAACACTTTCAAACAGTACCCAGTACTGGTCACAAGTGCACTCCTTAATCCCTATCACCTGTATACTGTATAACCCATCCCCCCAAATACATCCCCTCTGGTAACCACGAGTTTGTTCTCTATACTTAAGAGTACATTCTTTGGTTTGCTTCTCTTTTTTCCCTTTTCTTATTTGTTTTGTTTCTTAAATTCATCATATGGGTGGAATTATACAGTATTTGTCCTTCTCTGACTGACTTATTTCATTTAGTATCATACTCTTCAACTCCATCCATGTCATTGTAAATGGCAAGATTTCATTTTTATGGCAATATAGTATTCCATCATATAGATATGCATATATCTATATTCATTTTTATGGCAAAGTAGTATTCCATCATGTATGTGTATATATATATATATATATATATATATATGCACACACACACTTATATATATCTATCTATATGATGGAATATATATATATAAGGGTGTATATATATATATATATATATATATATATATACTTCTTTTTTGGTATTTTGTTTTGGTTTTGGTTTTTTTCCCCAAATAAGTTTATTTTATTTTTTCAGTGTTACAAGATTGATTGTTCATGCACCACACCCAGTGCTCCATATACTTCTTTATCCATTCATCAGTTGATGGATACTTGGGCTGTTCCCATAATTTGGCAATTGTAGATAATGCTGCTATAAACATCAGGGTTCATGTATTCCTTTGAATTTGTGTTTTTGTATTCTTTGGGTAAATACCTAGTAGTGCAACAAATCCTAGGGTAGTTCTATTTTTAACTTTTTGAGGAACCACCATACTGTTTTGCAGAGTGCCTGCACCTGCACTCTGCAGTTTGCATTCCCATCAACAATATGAGAGAGGTCTCCTCTCTCCACATCCTCGCCAATACCTGCTGTTTCCTGTGTTTTTTATTTTAGCCATTCTGACAGGTATGAGGTGACATCTCATTGTAGTTTTGATCAAAATTTCCCTCATGGTGAGTGATGTTGAGCATCTTTTCATGTGGTTATTGGTCATCTCTATGTTGTCTTTGGAAAAATATCTATTCATGTCTTCCACCCATTTTTTACCTGTGTTATTTATTTTTTGGGTATTGAATTGCACCAATTCCTTAGATATTTTGGATACTGTATCAGATATGCCATTTGCAAGTATCTTCTCCCATTCGATATGTTCCCTTTTAGTTTTATTGATTGTTACCTTTGCTGTACAGAAGTTTTTCATTTTTTTAAAGATTTTATTTATTTGACAGAGAGAGAGAGAGCTCACAAGTAGGCAGAGAGGCAGGCAGAGAGAGAGGGGGAAGCAGGCTCCCTGCTGAGCAGAGAGCCCGATGCGGGGCTCGATCCCAGGACCTGGAGATCATGACCTGAGCCTAAGGCAGAGACTTTAACCCACTGAGCCGCCCAGGTGCCCCAAGTTTTTCATTTTTTAAGAAGCTTTTCATTTTGACGAAGTCACAATAGTTTATTTTTGCTTTTATTTTCCTTGCTTCAGGAAACATATCTAGAAAAAAAGTTGCTGTGTCTGATACCAAAGAGTTTACTGCTTGTGTTCTTCTTTAGGATTTTAGTGGTTTCCTTTCTCACATTTATGTCTTTAATCCATTTTGAATTTATTTTTGTGTATGGTATAAGAATGGTCCACTTTCTTTCTTCTGTATGTTGCTGTCCAGTTTTCCCAACACCATTTGTTGAAGATACTTTTTCTAATTGGATATTCTTTCTTGTGGGATCATTTCTGGGTCTTCTATTCTGTTCTATTGGTTTATGTATGTATTCTTGTGCCAGTACCATACTTTTTTGATCACTACAGCTTTCTCATATAATTTGAGTCTGGAGCCATAATGCCTTTGCTTCTCTTTTTCAGGACTGCTTTGGTTATTTGGGAATTCTGTGGTTCCATAAAATTTTAGGATTGTTTGTTCTAGTTCTGTGAGAAATGTGGGTGATATTTTGACAGGGATTGCATTAAATGTGTAGATTGTTTTGGGCAATCTTTTAACAATATTTCTACTTCCAATCCATGAGCATGGAATGTTTCTCCATTTCTTTGTGTTCTCTTCAATTTCTTTTATCAGTATTTTATAGTTTTCAGAGATGGGTCTTTCACATCCTTGGTTAGGTTTATTTCTAGGTATCTTATTGTTTTTGGTACAATTGTAAATGGGATCAATTCCTTGATTTCACTTTCTGCTACTTCACTCTTGGTGTATAGAAATGCAACAGATTTCTGTATTTTGGTTTCATATCCTGCCACTTTACTGAATTTGTGGATCAGTTCTAGCAGTTTTTTTGGTGGAGTCTTTTGGGTTTTCCACAAGGAATATCATATCATGCAAATAGTTTAAGTTTGACTTCTTCCTTGCTGATTTAGATGCCTTTTATTTCTTTTTGTTGTCTGATTGCTGTGGCTAGGACTTCCAGTACTATGTTAAATGACAATGGTGAGAAGGACATTCCTTGTCTTGATTCTGACTGTAGGAGAAAATCTCTCAGTTTTTCCCCATTAAGGATATTAGCTGTGGGTTTTTCATATACGGCCTTATGACGTTAAGGTATGTTCCCCATAACCCTATTTGTTGACAGATTTTTTTAAATGATTTTATTTATTTGAGAAAAAGAAAGGGAGAGAGAGAGAGGAAGAGTACAAGCAGGGGGAAGGGCAGAGGGATGAGCAGACCCTCTGCTGAGTGGGTTGTTTCCTGACATGGGGCTCAATCTCAAGACCCTGAAATCATGACCTGAGCTGAAGTTAGACACTTAACCACCTGAGCCACCCAGGCACCCATGTTGAGAATTTTTATCATGAATGGATATTGTACTTTGTCAAATGGTTTTTGCATCTATTAAAAGGATCATATATATGGTTCTTATCCTTTCTTTTATTAATGTGGTGTATCACGTTGATTGATTTGCATTTATTGAACCACCTTTTCAACCCAGGAATAATTACTTGATTGTGGTGAATGTTATTGTTGGTTGTTTTTTTTTTTTTTTAACTGTATTGTTGGATTCAGTTTGCTAGTATATTACTGAGAATTTTTGCAACCATGTTTATCAGGGATATTGTCCTGTAATTCTCTTTATTAGTGAAGTCTTTGTCTCATTTTGGAAGCAGGATAATGCTAGTCCCATAGAATGAATTTGGAAGTTTTCTTTCCTTTCCTATTTTTTGGAATAGTTTGAGAAGACTAGGTATTATCTTTTCTTTAAATGTTTGGTAGAAGTCCCCTGTGAAGTCATCTGGCTCTGGACTTTTGTTTTCTGGGAGTTTTTTGATTAATGATTCAATTTCAATCCTGGTTATCACTTTCTTCAAGTTTTATATTTCTTCCTATTTCAGTTTTGGTAGTTTATATGTTTCTAGGAATTTATCCACTTCTACCAGGTTATCGAATTTGGTGACATAATTTTTCATAATATTTTCTTATAATTGTTTGTATGTCTGTGGTGTTAGGTGGTATTTCTTTTCTCTTATTTATGATTTTATATATTTGGGTCCTATCTTTTTTTCTTTTTGAAGAAAAGACTTAGAGACTTATCAATTTTATTAATTTTTCAAAGAACTAGTTTTATTGATCTGTTCTATATTTTTTTAAGATTCTATGTCAATTATTTCTTCTCTAATCTTTATTATTTCCCTCCTTCTTCTGGCTTAGGCTTCATTTGCTATTCTTTTTATAGTTCCTTAAAGGAGAGACTTAAAGTAACAAAGACAAGGTAGGATCAGAAAAAATCTTCAGAAACAATAACAAAACAGGTAATAAAATGACACTAAATATATAGCTATCAAGAATTACTTTGAATTTAAATGGATAAACACTGTAATCAAAAGACATAGTGTGTCAGAATGATTAAAAAAGTAAGATCCATCTATATGCTGTCTACAAGAGACTCATTTTAGACCTAAAGATACATGCAGATTGAAAATGAGTAGGTGGAGAAATATTTGTCATGGAAATGAATGTCAAAAGAAGGCCAGATTAGCAATACTTATTTGGACAAACTAGACTTTAAAGACTGTTAAAAGAGACAAAGAAGGGCATTATATTATCATAAAGGGGAAAATCCAACAAGAGGATATAATAGTTGTAAATACTTATGCATCCAAAATGAAAGCAGCCAAATATATAAACAATAACAAACATATAGGTACTAATCAATAATAATATATTAATAGTAATATATTACTGTATTACATCAGTGGACAGATTACCTAAACAATATCAATAAGGAAACAATTGTTTTGGATGACACACTGGAATAGATGGACTTAAAAGATATATTCTGGAAGATTCTGTCTTGCAATAGCAGAATATACATTCTTTTCAAGTGCACATGGAACATTCTCCCAAATAAATCACATATTAGGTCACAAAATAGGCCTCAACAAATACAAAAATACTGAAATCATACCATGCACCTTTTCTGAACATAATGCTATGCAACTAGAAGTCAACCACGAGAAAAGAATCTGGAAAGACCACAAATACATGAAGGTTAAACAACATGCTAGTAACCAATGAATAGTTCAACCAGAAAAATCAAAGAAGAAAGAAAAAATTACATGGGAACAAATGAAAATGAAAACAAAATGGTTTAAAACGCTTGGGATGCAGCAAAAGTGGTCCTAAGAAGGAAGTGTATAACAATACACAAGCCTACCTCAAAAAGCAAGAAAAATCTCAAATGAGCTCTGCTTCTATATTTTTTTCATTTAAAAAAATATTTTAAATTATTTTGTATTTACACAAATACTTTAAGTTCATATCTTTAAATTTTTTATGACTTAAGTTCAGACATACAGAAAAGTTGAAAAATTCGTACAAATAATTCTGTCTCTTCACCCAGATGTCTAGATTCCCCATATTTACTTTTTATCATTTTTGTAGTCTCTATCTATATGAGTATGTGTGTGTCCCACTAATGTGTCTTTTGTAGCAAGAGAAAAACAAATTTGAATCTTAAAGTCTGATCTAGAATCACTGATTGAATTTACTTGTCCTGTCTCTGGTCTTCTTTAATCTGGAACAGTTCTCAGCCTTGGTTTTTCATGACCTTGACATTTTTGAAGAGGATGGGCCATTTCTTTTGTAGAATGTTCTTCAATCCATTTTTTTTTAAGATTTTATTTATTTATTTGACAGAGAGAGAGAGAGATCACAAGGAGGCAGAGAGGCAGGCAGAGAGAAAGAGAGGGGGAAGCAGGCTCCCCGCTGAGGAGAGAGCCCAATGAGGGGCTCGATCCCAGAACCCTGAGATCATGACCTGAGCCAAAGGCAGAGGCTTTAACCCACTGAGCCACCCAGGCGTCCCTATATGTTCAAAATCTTGTGTATGCTTTACATTTTTGTACATCTCATATTGTGTTAGTCACATTTCAAATTCTTAATAACTGTATGCTTTTTTGGCACTTTTTTTTTGTCCTTCCTTCCTTCCTTCCTTCCTTCCTTCCTTCCTTCCTTCCAACATATAATTATATTAGTATTGACTTGTGTATTCTCATTTTATTCTATGGGTGAATCCATTTCTATAATTTATTTTTTTTTTTTGGTTTAAATTGTCCTAGATTTGGCCAGTGGGAGTCCCTCAGGTTGGCTCCTGTGTCCTCTTTGAGATTACTTCATCTTCTTTGAGCACTCTCTATCTTTCTGGCACAGAAAGTTGTTTCAAGGCTCATTTTCTACTTTTTCTGACCCAGCTCTAGAATCAGCTCCAGGAGCCTCTGGTTTCTTTTAATAGAAATTTATATTTAGAAACTAAGATTGGACACTAGTTTTGCTCATTATTATGGAGTGTTATTGTTTCTAAGCCCTTTCAACAGACAAAGCTAGGGAAATATATATGTAGATGCATATACATGTATGTGTGTGTGTATCATCTTTCTATTATTTATATATCTATCATCTATCTATCTACTTATCATCTATTTCTATCATCTTTTCATCTGTCATTCATCATCTATCAATCATTCTATTTATCTAATCTATGCAACCTATATATTGAAAAACATGAACATATACTAATACCTGTGCTACCAATCCAATACCGCTTAATTCATTCTGTGCTTCCTCCTTTCCATATCTACATCTCCTTTCTACAGTGAGAAAGATCTCATCACCCACAATATATTTATTTCTTTCTTCAGTCATACAGTATTAATAAAGTATTTTCAGATTTGCTAATTATACCACTGTGAAGAAACAAACCTACTTATGTAAGGTTACTATTTATTTATAGTTCTTTTACCCTTAATTGAAATGTATATAGTTAAAATAATGTATTCAAATGTTACTTGGGTTTGTTTGTTTTCTTTCTTTTTCCATTTAGAATGATTACCTTATTCATTAGGTTCATTTGTTTTTGTTCACATTCCATTTTGGGTTCTGTCTTATTTTTGCTGATTTCACTTACTGATTTTTTGACTATGTGAAACACTATCATGGTTCCAAGTCAGAAATCTACAAAAAAGCATATGCAGAGTAGTGAGACCCAACCCTCTTCTACTCTGTTTCTTTCTTCCCATCCCTTCTACCCATTCCCACACACATCTCCTATAGGTATTCAATCACATTATTTTATGCTTTACTCCTTTTGTGTTTCTTTTTGCACAAATTAGTGTACTTGTGTATTTTTTTCTTATTCTTCAATGTAAAAGTCTTGGATACTCTCTTAAGTGAATCATTGAACTCTACATCAAAAACTAATGAAGTGGGATGCCTGGGTGGCTCAGTTGGTTAAGTATCTGCCTTTGGCTCAGGTCATGATCCCAGGGTACTGGGATTGAGTGCCGCATCTGGCTCCTTGCTCTGCAGGAAGCCTACTTCTCCCTCTGCCTCTGCCTGCCTCTCTGCCTACTTGTGCTCTCTCTCTCTCTGACAAACAAATAAATAAAATCTTAAAAACTAATGATGTACTATACAGTGGCTAACTGAACATAAAACAACAGCAACAACAACAACAACAAAAACCCAAATAAGTGAACTCTCTGCCTGATTTTCAGTAGTTGCTCTCTTCCTAGTTACCTTTAAGGCTTGACCACTTGGACATGTTCTAGTCTGCTTATTACAAAAAGCTTAGGCAACCATGCAGCTTTCCATTTTGGCCTCACTTAAGGCTAATGTTTTTAGTGCAGATGTACACTAGCCAGCAATGACTTCTTTAGGCAGAAAATTTCCAAATTATAAGAGTTAAGCAGAATAAAAAATAAAAATCCATCTTTAACTTCATTCATAAAGAGATAAAATTATATAAAGCAAATAAAATAAATCTTAAATGAAACTGCTTTAGACACATGTCAATTTCCTTCTATTGAAATATATTATTTATTTTAGCACTGGCAGCTCTTATTTCAATATTAGAAAAATAATGTTATTTGTTTCCAGTATAAATTAACCTTCAAGTGGTATAGACACATTGATTTTTTTTAAATGTATTTCAAATAAATCCTAGGTCTTCATAATGAAAACTTATAGCATTCACCAGAATGTAGTAGTTAGGTACGCCAGTGCTTTCCCAAGGTAAGAGAAAATTACATTCCTTTCTCTTTCATTGGTTTTTGTTGAGCACAATTTGTCTATTCCGTTTGACCGGCCAATTTGATTGCAGCATTCTAAAACTCAGCTAGGTACAATATAGATTCACAGGTTTGACTTAGGAAAACCGGGCCCATATAGCACAATAATTGGATCCACACATTAATTAGATCCAGTGGTAAAATTCAGCTTATTGTCACTGGGCTCTGGGTTGAAGGGAGCTAGAAATAGGATGGCTTGATGTTCTGATTGACTCTGTACATTATTATGTACCACTGAGTAAGTTATAAGAAACCAGAACAGTTGTACAATAGCTATAATCGAATGCAAATATCTAGGAGTCTCCACAACAAAATAACAAAGACGGTAGAATGATGTCCATTTTGATCACTAATACCCAGTCACCCACACCAGAAAATTTTCACACATGATAATCACTATTAAAGCTGTTTCCTTTTTGCCAAATTGGAACATTCAGTGTATAGGTATGACAGGCAGACTCTTGATAAAGTATTAATCATTCAGCTAAATGACCTGAGTCCCCAACTAAATCATGTAGAATAACACCTTCTCTTAAAAATTATTTCATTGAGGGCACCTGGGTGGCTCAGTTGGTTAAGCATCTGCCTTCAGCTCAGGTCATGATCCTGGGGTCCTGGGATAGAGCCCAACATCAGGCTCCCTGTGAGCCTGCTTCTCCCTCTCCTCTCTCCTCATGCTCTCTCTTCCTCTCTCCCTCTCTTTCTTTCAAATAAATAAAATCTTTAAAATAAAATAAAATAAAAAATTCACTGAAGGAGGGGCGCCTGGGTGGCTCAGTGGGTTAAAGCCTCAGCCTTTGGCTCAGGTCATGATCTCAGGGTCCTGGGATTGATCCCTACATCAGGCTCTATGTTCAGCATAGAGCTTGCTCCCTCCTCTCTCTCTGCCTGCCTCTCTGCCTATTTGTGATCTCTCTCTCTCTGTCAAAAAAAAAAAATTCACTGAAAGAGCCTTTAAAAATGAAACAAGATGGGACCAAGGAGGGAGACAAACCACAAAAGACTCTTAATCTCAGGAAACAAACTGAGGGCTGCTGGAGTGGAGGAGGCAGGGATAGGGTGGCTGGGCGATGGACATTGAGGAGGGTATGTGCTATGGTGAGTGCTGTGAACTGTGTAAGAATGATTATTCACAGACATGTACCCTGAGGCACATAATACATTATATGTTAATAAATAAATAAATTTTAAAAAATAAAAATAAAAAACTATATATATATCAAAATTACTTTCAATGTAAATAGACCAAATGCTCCAATAAAATGTTAAGGTGACAGAATGGCTAGAAAAACAAACAAACAAAAAAAACCAACTTATATGCTGCCTAGAAGAGACTCACTTCAGACCTAAGAGACAACTTCAGATTGAAAGTAAAAGGATGGGGAAATATCTTTCAAGTATATGGATGTCAAAAGAAAGCTGGAGTGGCAATACTTATTTTGTACAAAATACAGTTTAAAAAAAAAAAACATTAACAAGAGACAAAAAAGGAAACTATATAATAATAAAGAAGACAACCCAAAATAAGATATAATAGATGTAAATATCTATCCAATATAGAAGCACCCAAATCCATAAAACAGTTAATAAGAAACAAAGTAACTAATCAATAAAAATACAGTAATTGTACAGGACTTTAACACCCCATTTACATCAATGCACAGATCATTTAAACAGAAAATCAACTAGAAAACAAAGGCTTAGAATGACAGGGAAGAACAGAGAGATTTAACAAATATATTCAAAGTGTTCCATCCTGAAACAGCAGAATACACATTTTTTTTTAAGTGCACAGGAACTATTCTCTTGAATAGATCTCATATTAGTCCAGAAAACCAGTCTCAACAAATTCAAGAAGATTAAAGTCATACCATGCCCCTTTCCTGACCATAAAACTATGAAACTATGAAGTCAACAAGAAAATATATGAAAAGACCACAGATACATGGAGGTTAAACAACATGCTGCTAAATCCTGAATGGGTCAACCAGGAAACCAAAGAAGAAATAATACATAGAGACAAATTAAAATGAAAACACAACCATTCAAAACCTTTAGGATGCGATGGGGAAGGGGGCAAGATGGCAGAGAAGTAGGAGATCCTGCTGCAACCGGTCCCCAAAAGTGAGTTGGATATCTACCAGAACACGCTGAACACCCATGAAATCACCCTGAGGAGCACGATTTCTCACTCCGGGATCTCTCAGAGAGCAGAAGACAGCAGTGGAGAGAGGTTAAATACAACTATAAACCCAGGAGGACCTGAAATAACCTTCATCACCTGCGAGGAGTTATAACCACCCTCTCATCTTATCCCTCTGTCAGTGTTTCTATGTATTTGCTTTTGATCTGGTATTACATAAATCTTATTCTTGGGGTTCATTCTGCTAGGTTCTTCTACTTCTTGTCATGTATTTGTGTTGGTCTATATATTTGTTTGTGCTTGTTTACATACCTTATAAATCTTATTTTTGGGGCCCATTCTGGCTGGGATTTCCTCTTTTTCTCCTTCTCTCTATCTTTTTTTATCCTTATTCTTTCTTTTTGGTGGTAAATCCCAATTTCTCCAAAACCCTCCAGGGTGCACCTTGCCTGGATCGTGGGTGATATATCCAGCTATACATCCTCTCATCCACTTCTCATCAAAATGACTAGGAGGAGGAACACTCAACAGAAGAAAAACCCAGAGACTACACCCTC
>CM052801.1:60070598-60108294 GCA_028533885.1 Nasua narica | reverse complement strand
CCAGGAGCTTAATATATTGATTTCCCCTGGCGTTGGGGGTTTAAAATTTTATGGGGACCCTGTGGTTATAGTCCTTTGTTCTTTGGCTGATCTTCTGGGGGAGGGGCCTGCCGAGTTGTTTTCCAGTCAGTCTTGCTTGGGTTGAGTCACCCTGCCCCCCAGTCAAGGGGCTGAGCTCTGTGGAAACCAGGTTTCTCAGTCTTTGGCTCTCTGAAGGTTTTTGGCCTTTTGTAGCCTTTTCACCTTTTCAGGGAGTCCAAGCAATGAATCTGCCCAGAAGCACTCAGACCTCTGAGTTGCAGGAAGCCCGAGTCTCTGCTCCCCTCTGTGTGGTTCAGAACACACACTCCCCTCCGTGAAATTTCTGCTCACAGCGCAGCCCGTCTGAGGTAGCGCGTGACCCCAGCCGCCTTTCTGCAGCTCTCAAGCACGGACTGGTAGGCCTGCGGCGGGCCGGGAAAGTCGCGACCCCAGCCGCCTTTCTGTGGCTCCGTGAGGGGCGCCTGGGAGGTTAGGCCGCTTGCCTGCATTCTCTCCGCGGCTGGCGGTGATCGCTCAGGTTCTGCAGTGCACCGCGAATATCACAGTGGCAGGCGCACACAGGGAAAAACTGCAGCTCATGAACCACCGCAGACTCTCTAAAGGCGCTTGCAGGTGCGCGCCTGACCCACAGGTTGTTGCAGAGAGTGGAAATCTGCAGGTTCAGGAATAGCGGACTGGATCTCCCACCAGTTCCACTCTGGGGGGCTCCTTCTTGGGAGAGTGGATCCAAGCGCCGGTGCCCACGACCACCCCCTTCCACTAGTTACTCCTCAGAACTTTTTGCCCTTTTTAAGTGTTTTTAACGGGCTCTACGTTAATGCTGGTCCCCCGCCACCAGGCACTTTCCTTTGGGGTATTACTGTCCTTGGTTAGCTTCTGGTGGCTCCCCCCCCCTTTTGTTTATCCTCTGATATCAGCTCGAGTGTTCCCACTTTGCTTTTACCTCTCCACTGCTGTCTTCTGCTCTTAGAGAGATCCCGGGGTTAGAAATCTTTCTCCTCAGGGTGATTTCATGGGTGTTCAGCGTGTTCTGGTAGATTTCCAGCTCACTTTTGGGGACTGGTTGCTGCAGGATCTCTTACTTCTCCTCCATCTTGCCCCCCTCTCTTAAAAGGATAGTCTTAATTAACAGTATGCTGTCTCTGAGGCAGGGGAGATAACATCAAAAATGAAGCAGGCGGCGTTCCACCCTGAGCAGGCCAGGCATTAACAGCTGCTCGGCTTCCAAGACGTAAATCATCGTCTCCCCCAGAGACCTGTTGCTAATGCATATTTTTCTTAAGATAACATTTAAGCATGCTTTCCAGGCTAATACAATTTCTCATGGTTATATTTTAAGTAGTACATTATTTTGAGAGACCGTTACACCCTGGTGTGAGAATTGGAAGGGGTATTAATTTTCTATTGTTGCTATAACAAATTACCACATACTAGTGGCTTAAACAATATAAATGCATTGTCATATGTTTATATAGATCAGAAGTCTGGCATGTGTCTCACTGGAGGTGTCAGCAGGACTGCATCCCTTTCTGGAGATTATCCTGGATTTGTCCAGATGGGCTCAATATAATCACAAAGATCCTCAATCATGGTAGCAGATATCAGAGAAGAGGAGTGAGGGAGATGTGATGATGGAAGCAGAGGATGAAGTGATGCACTTTAAAGATGGAAATAGGTGAGCCAAGGGATGCAGGTGGCCTCTAGAAGATTGAAAAGACGAGGAAACAGATTATCTCTTAAAGCCTCCAGAAGGAATGTAGCTCTGCTAACATCTTGATTTTAGCCTATAAGACCAATTTTGGACTTCTGACTTCCAGAATTATAAGATAATAAATTCATGGTGCTTTAAATCATTACGTGTGTGCTAATTTTTAAAAGTGGAATAGGAAACTAACGTAGGGTGAATCCATTTCCTTGTCATTTCTAGCTTCTACAGGCTACCTGTATTTCTTCAATCCTGGCTCTGTCCTCTATTTTCAAAGGCAGCAAAGTCAAATCTTTCTCTGACCCTTCTTCTATTATATCTTTTTCTGACCTCAATTGAAGAAGGTTCTCTAATTTTAAGAACTTCTGTGATTAAATTGGACTCACCTAGATAATCTATCATAACTTCTCCACATTAAGATCCTTAATCATTTTTAGGGGCACTGGGTGGCTCAGTCAGTTGGACTTGGTTTGGGCTGAGGTCATGATCTCAAGTTCATATCGATCCCCATGTCAGACTCCAAGCTAAGCATGGACCTCCTTGGGATTCTTCTTCTTCTTCTACCCCTCCCCTCCTCTCTCTCTCTCTCTCTCTCTCTCTCTCTCTAATAAATAAGTCTTAAATAAACTAAGATCCTTAATAGTTTTCACACCTGCAAAGTCTGTTTTGACATGGTAATTACCTTATTTACAGGTTTCAGAGACTCAGACATGGACATCTTTGGGAAGGTCATTATTCTCCCTACCAAATAAGATTTCAGTTCTATACCTAGTTTATCAACTCTCTAGAGATGTTACTTTGGGAAGACATTTTCAACTCTCCAGAGCATAGATCTCTTTATCTGCATAATGATTATACCTTGCTGGTAGGAAATGCATGTGAAAGCATTTTGTAAACTGTAAAGTTTACATAACTATAAGGGATTATTATTTCAGGAAAGATGGAGGGCTAACAGTAATGTTAAGTTAAATAACAGATAATGAAGGAGGTATGGGTATCTTACCTATTCTCCACATCAAGCCTTATTAAGCTATTTATGGATATCCTTAGGAGTGTTTCCTGTGAACTTAGAGAGTCCTCTCAATTCTCTTTTCTGTACACCTTCATTTATCTCATTAATGGAAGCTATCATACAGCTACTTGAGGGTAACATAATGTCATAATCTTCCTGCTTCTTTCCATGGACTGATTCCATGTCCATGCCATGTTTTTCTGCTGCTTCTGAAGCTGTATACCCTAGAGGTGCCAAAGAGATACTCTAAATCCTTTAGTCTTCATTGAGCTGAAACCACACTGTGCCCTTACAGGATGCACTTTTCCTCCATTTTGTGTCATGGTTGGTCACCTGACAATAATGGCTGAGCCATTAAAGACTCAAGACAATGATGACTTAGACTGCATTCAATTTACTTTCACTCTGTGGAATTACCAAACCAGCAAACAAGATGGGAAGAAATATATGCCAGATTTGATTATAAATGATGCTGCTCTCTGTTGCTGTCCAAGTTTCTTGTGGAAATGCAAGAAAATCAGTGGTACATGTCTCCTATGCAAAAAGTTAGGATCTATAAGGTTAGGGGAGTTAAATATCTTGAACCTGTTGCTTTTTATATGATTTTGGTCTGGGAGAGCACATACATCAGCACTCAAGGGTCTATCTATTACTATATGAAATTCTCACTATGCCATGATTACATAGTTCTGTGTCCTATTGCTTACTGAATCATTAAAGCTTCTTGAAGTCTGACCCTGGCATACCATATCATTTGTCTTACAAGTCCATTGTAAATACAGATCTTTCTGCTTCTGTCTGCAATGCCTCTATTCAAAAAGTTCAGACAGAAGTCTTTGGGAATAGGTCAGGGGACAGATACAGGACAGATACTGGTTTATCTTCTACATCTGTTCTCTTCCATTTCATCTTTGCCACCCAGGTGCCCACTTATAAGATTCTTCCTGCCATTTCTTCACCTCCTTCTTCTCATCTCCCTCCTACAACTCCTCTTTGCTTTCTCCTAGGCCTTTTCTCGTCAAGTGACTAAGCCCATGTAAATGAACCCTGTGGATTATTCCTACCAGCTAATCAAATGCACAGAGGTATGTCTAAATGTCAGTTAAGCTCAGTTGAGACCACAGCTAAAATTATGTTTGTTATAATACACAATCAATAACAAGTATAGTTATAATCTTATAACAGGTACGATTCATGATTCAAAGAAAAAAATGTCTTAAAGCCTAGATATTTGTGATCTAATAAACACAAAGAAACTAGATATAGGCTATCTCTATACACACAATGACAAAGTCATTTTAGAACTACACTAATTGTAAATTTGGGGAGAACTAATTAACTGAGTTCCCGTCCCACAGCAACAGAGATATGAAAAAATCTGTTCTTGTCACTGGGCAGAATAATAGCCAATTGGTATTACTGAAAGTTGATGTCAAAATGGTTTAGAAAAAATACTGCAGCCACACATGCAGAAAAAAAACTCTATGAAAGAAAAACCCACATCCACAATTGCAATTTTATAGTACGTAGGAAGAATTTATGGGATTTGCACATATATTAATGCTTTATCCACCCACTATGCGATCAAGGGTATACTTAGAGTTTGTATACCCTTTTAATCTGGTAGATCAGAATAATAGATTCAGAACAAAGACTATCACTAAATGAGTACACAAGGAAAAGGAAAAAGCAAACATCTGAGTTCTTCTCCCTAAACCACCCATGTGGCTGGGCTGGCCATTCAGTTCTTATACTTCCTATTGAAGTGTTGTCTAAACTCTTCTTGCCAAGAGGCCTTAGGATCTGTATGAGTCATTGAATCAGCTTTGGCACTAGAGGTGAGAAAATTGTTTCATTCATGCCAGGGAGTGGCAAAGAATTCCTTGCTATTTTGTTGTAGAACTCAGGGGTCAGGGGACTTCATAGCTGAGTTACAACAAGGGATGTGCCATGGCAGAAACTTGGTTGGTGTCCAATTTTATACTTTAATGCGAGGTCATTTCAGTTGGGAAGAAGTAAAAAATCCCAAACATTTTGTTTCATGCAATTTTATGCCCTAGAAGTGCCTATTTCCATTGATTCCATTCAGATACATTGAAAGCTTTGCCCACACTGTAGTGATTAATGAATACTATATTTTGCTTATAGCAAAAAATTGAAAAAAAGTGGGAGCAAGGAATAGCATGGTAACTCTTCCAGTATTAGAAAAAAACATACAGAGGTGTTCATCCTGACACCTAGAAGAACTAGGTGTTATTGAACTTTAGTGATGGAAATAACTGGTCAGTTCAGTCCAACAACTGGTCAGTGACTATCCAATTCCAAGTGGATAAAGCTTTGGTTCTTTCTAACAAGTTGTGTTATTATAGATGTTTGAAGGGCAACCTTTCTCCTAAAATATATTTCTAATTTTTCTAATATATAGTGTATTCTTGATAGTTCTTGGTAGTCTATACTTTATAACTTCTTCACCAAAAAAAAAAAAAAATGTTGTTTTACCATAGAATTCTAGATGACATAAATAGAGGAAGCCACCTATTCCTTTGCATGGCTATTTCCTCTACTTTTGTTTCTACTATTGTCTAGAATGTGATATAAACTGGAAAATACTAGAATAATTCTGACATCACAGGCGAATCTCTGGCCCTTTCAAAACATATTAAAGATCTCAATAACTAAAGCAAACATGTGAATCAGAATGTCAAAAAGGTTACCTAGAGCACATCCATACATGTCTTAAATATCATCATCCCTAATAAGATCAGTAGGTTGCAATCTCTTAGTAACAATTCAAAAAGTATATATGGCAAATAAACTAGCATGTTCCTCATCCAAAATTCTTATCTTAAAAAGTGAAAGGAGACTGTGGCCAGAGTAGTAGATAGTGAAATATTATTTATGAGTTGCTTTCTAGTGTAAGAAAAAAGTGACAGCAAAGAAATGTCTAAGAAAACTATTTAGGGGTGCCTGGGTGGCTCAGTCGGTTAAGCAGCTGCCTTCAGCTCAGGTCATGATCCCAGGGTCCCAGGATCAAGCCCCACATTGGGTTTCCTGCACAGTGGAGAGCCTTCTTCTCCCTTCTCCCTCTCCCTCTGCCTGTTGCTCTGCCTACTTGTACTCTCTAACTCCGTGTCAAACAAATAAAACCTTTAAAAAAAAAAAAAGAAAGAGAAAAAAAGAAAGAAAGAAAGAAAGAAAGAAAGAAAGAAAGAAAGAAAGAAAGAAGAAAGAACTGTTTAAAACAAGAAAGCAATACCTGAGTGAAGTCAGAACACTTTTCCCATGGTGGTGTTGCTTCAGCAGTTAGAAAGATGAACTTTTTCTAGAATATGAGTGGCACTGAGTTTAGCTAGTCTTCTAATGTCATTTAATAAAAATAAACAAGTATGTACTATTAAACAAGAAAAATGAGCAATGGAAAATACATCAAAAGTTATTCAAGACTTTTTGAAAAGACAACCCAAGTTAAAGAGAGAAAATGCTTTAAGAGTAGGAACATCAATTTAAATGTCAAAAAAATGCAAAAGTGGAATAAAGATACCATTAATAATAAAACTTATTATTTTCACTTTTCCCAGGACTCAGAAAATGAACCATTGCTATGTAAAAGCTCCAAGAAAATATGCACACATCTGACTGACTTTCCACAACCTCTCCTTCAATTTTGTCATTAACACTGAATGTAGTTCTTTTTTAAAGATTTTATTTATTTATTTGTCAGAGAGAGATAGAGGGAGAGAGAGCACAAGCAGGCAGAGTGGCAGGCAGAGGGAGAAGCAGGCTCCCTGCTGAGCAAGGAGCCCAATGTGGGACTCGATCCCAGGACCCTGGGATCATGACCTGAGCCAAAGGCAGCAGCTTAACCAACTGAGCCACCCAGGCGTCCCTGAATGTAGTTTTATAAGGACAAAGATATCAGACTGAGCAAAGAAACAGTGAATGAATTTGTTGGGAAGCTCTGTACTAAATATTAAGGTAGAGTTGAGGGGCAATTAAAGGTGTATTTCTTAAAGGAAAGAAGTTTTCCATGTGGAATTTTCTAGAAGTTGCCTTCATTTTGTGACAATAACTCTTCTCTGTTATGAATATGCTTAATATACTTGAATGAAGGGCAGCCTTAGAAACTGAACAAACTATTGCCTTAAGGTTTTTTAAAGGAGAATGATATTTCCCTGTTATACTCCAAAAATACATTTTAGTCAATCAATAAAAACCATACAGTTCTCATGAAATTGAAAGGGAAAACAATGATTCTGCCAAGAATAAACAGAAAGGTAGAATGTTAAGCCTCTCTGCAGTTCTTGTTTATTCCCAAGTGCTAGAAGTGTTGACAGATATGTATATGCAGGGCCCTGATAATAAGCAAATGAACACATTTAACCTCTGGGCCAGATAAGCTCTATAGAAGAGTCATGTCTGATTGTGTAATGTCTAGGGGAAGCCACATGTTAGAACAAACTAGGCAGGTATCCGTCAAATATTAGACTCACTAGCTTCTAGGAAATGCATTACCATCCAATTAAATGACTATCTAAAGGGAAAAAGAATAAGATAATTCTGTTTCAGTGAGCTATTGCTTTTGGAAAGTGTATTTTATAGAAAGCAAAATTATCAAGTTAGGAAGTATTTATAGAGATAATTTAGAAGAAATTTCTCAATTTACAAATGAGTAAACTGAGATCCACTAAAGGGAAGTAATTTCTCCAGGGAAGTGTGTAGAAAAGCAAAGACCTACCTGACTACTGCTGATCTACATATACTTGGGTAAAGTTGTTTGCCAAAAGTTGCAACCTGCCTTCCTGAATACCATTCCAGATTTTTCTCCACAGGAGACTTCATAATTCTTATTCACAATATAAAATATTCCCTGAGGGTGCCTGGGTGGCTCAGTTGGTTAAGCGACTGCCTTCGGCTCAGGTCGTGATCCCGGAGTCCGGGGATCGAGTCCCATATCGGACTCCCGGCTCTGCGGGAAGTCTGCTTCTCCCTCTGACCTTCTCCCCTCTCATTCTCAGTCTCTCTCTCTCTAATAAATAAATTTAAAATATTTAAAAAAATATTCCCTGATATTTGCACTCAGGGCTTTCCATGAGGAAAGTAAAGCAGATATTTCAGGTAACAATGATAGATACAAAAGAGGCTAAAGTCAAATCAGAAATGATTTAAATTTACTTATGAACCTAAAACCAATTTAAACCCATGTGAATCAAAGTGTGTTCTTACAATTTGAACATATGGCTATGATCATCCTTGTTCTGTCTTACATAAAGCATATTTTGCTCAATAGCAATATTCCTATCTAATAGTCCAAAATATCAAAGAATACTCTTTTTAGCCTTATTTTAAGCTATGTATTTCATTCTACTCTCACACTCAGTGCTATACCCTTTCTTGCCATAGAAAGCGTACCTCTTTCTGTCACTCACTAGCCATACAACTTTGGGCAAAACATTTAATTTCCCTGAGTTTCAATTTCCTCATGTGTAAAGAGCAGTTTCCAGAAAGAGTTAAATAAAATCAGTATGCAAAAGTGCTTGATATGTAGTAAGTGTTATGTATACACAATAGTTGAATATGAATGTTTCGGAAAACATTACTTTCTGATACCAACCTGGAATTGGTTCATGGAAAATAAAATAGAATAAAAACAGAAAATGCTTTTTTTAGGCTCATAAGAAACTTTAAAACAGTGGAGTATCATACTAGTAAAAACAAATAAGATAATGTAACCTTGCCCTGTTTCATAGACCTGGGTTTATCACTAGTTAATTCCTTCTTCTTGTATAAGATTACATGTGAATTAAATATCTTAAGATGGGACAACCATGGGTGCTTTATAAATGGCATAAATATCTGTGGATATTAAAGTCATATATATACATATTTATACACATAAGTGCACATATACCTATACACACATGCATTAGGGATTTCCATGAGAAATCCTAACCTAACACTACATTTGATTTAAACTCTGATGTTTCTCTGTTAGTGACTATTGTTTTCAAGGCATAGGAACTTATTCAAGCAAGCTTAAATAGAAAAAAAATCAATAAAAGGTTGCAACAAACAATCTCATGGAAATCCAAGGGCAACCAACAAAGCAGTCAGGGCCTTAGGAACTAGAAATTTACCTGTTAAATCAGAAACCATGTTTGTTTACCCTGTCTCCAAAAAAGTCTCTCTCATCTCTGTCTCTCTGCCTCCTCTATCTCTCTCTCAACTCACTTCTTTCATATGGTCCAATTTGGCTGAAGCAGCTATTCATATCAATCATTCACCCATTTTCTAACTAGATCTATTATTTCAAATTCTTGAGACAGAACAGTGGGTTAGCTCATGAATTGTCATCTTGGGGTATGTCTAATCAGGTGTGTCTAGGGATAGGAGAGTGGAATGAAAAGTCACTGAAGTATTCCATCCTTCTGAACAGGACTGGCTATGTTAAAAGAAGTTGGACTTAGGCAAACAACTCAGTTAACATGACATCCTTGCCACTCTCAAACCATGATCTTGAAGATGAAACAAACCTTGAAGTCATGACTTTATTTTTTTCCAAATGAAATAAGCCTGAAATGCATGGCATTACACAGTTATTGGTTTAGGCTAACCTTGACATCTAAATTATTTTCAACATGCCAATCACATTATATCATTATCAATATCATTTTTATGCTAAAAACCTTATAATCCAACCAGTAGGATTCAATAGTTCATTGGTTAGTCAAACAAAGTGATTGAAACAATCATTAAAATATGTTGTATAGCTTAAATGTTTTAATAAAATATTTTTTGATAAGAGATTGATTAGTGGATAACCTCTCCCTTTTAAAGCTTAATATATAGATTCCATGGTATTTTTTTCTATCCTCTAGCTTTTTCCTTAGGTATGGATTGACTTTTGGAGTTTTGCATTATCTTGCTTGCACAAGCCACATCCATAATAATCTCTAGTTTGGTTCCTTTAAAGTGAAATAAAAACTTAAACAAACTTGTAAGAGGAAGTGACAAAATATGAGATTTATTTTGAAATAATTATATTGGAGGAGTGAGTAGGGTATAGCCGAAACAAGACTGGACATGTATGGGTAATTGTTGAAGCTGGATAATGAGAATATCTTTTTATTTATATTAGACTCTAATTTTAGATATGTTTGAAATTTTCCATAAAATAAAAAACATGAAACAATCTGAATGTAGAATCTCTTAATTATTATAATTTCCCCCATCTTTTATTTTTCTCTCACCTACACCTAATTTGATGGATTTTTTTTAACACCCTGACTTTTCTATGTCTTACAAGGGCATTCAACCTAGGTTTCACTGAAGCAGCAACTTACTTTGCATTCATATTTCATCAGTTTACATAATATGTAACTAAATCACATAATCACATCGTTATGTACAACTGGCATAAATAGTTTTGGAACAAACTCAACTAATTTTCAGTAAGCACACAACACAAATGGTTGAAGTATCTGAGCAAACTAAACACTTCTAACCACACTACTAAGCATAGGCAGTTAGTGTACTTTCGCCACTGGTCACTGGGTCTTACTGAATGTCAATTAATTCAGCAATCTGCTTAAGTGAAAGTTCACTGAGAGAATCTACTGTGCTGTTACTGTTATTATTATTATGTTTTCCTACATTTTTCAAACTAAAATTCTAATTTAATTAATCCTCTTTCATGATCTCAAACTTGGGCTAGTTGAAGACTTATGCTTGCCTCAAATGACCTTATGGAGTGTGATGGAGGCAATGGGTACTGCTATTTCAACTGCTTATATTTGGCAAGCACAGGGGTTAAGGAGTGTTTCAATTCTATATTCTTATTGTCGTGTTTTTCTGCTTTCTCACAACTCTCTGATTTAGCTTGCTCATTTAAAAAAATAAAAGTTAGGTTGTTTTACAGACATTGGCTTTGGCAAGAAGCCTGATTACATTTGCTAAGCCTCCTAGTAGCAATATCAAGGAATTAATTAAAATGCTGAGACCAGAGTGCCTACCCAGAGAGATAAAGAATGAATGCGGTGTAGTCCCCAACTCTAAGTTTCTGCATTTGTTGAAATAACTTCGGGAAGTAATTCAGTTATTTCACTCTGCAAGGTGACAAAAGGTGATATGACACACCAATTTTTTTCTTAATGATAAAACTGTAGGAACCAAAATTCTTTCTTTCTCCTCCTCCCTCCATGACTCCTCATAAAACTACTTCTAGGGGTGCCTGGGTGGCTCAGTTGGTTGAGCGGCTGCCTTCGGCTCAGGTCATGATCCCGGAGTTCCGGGATCGAGTCCCATATCGGACTCCCGGCTCTGCGGGAAGTCTGCTTCTCCCTCTGACCTTCTCCCCTCTCGTTCTCAGTCTCTCTCTAATAAATAAATAAAAAATCTTAAAAAAAATTTAAAAAAAAAAAAACTACTTCTAGAATGAACTAGTCATACTTTTGAGTTTCTTTTATCAAACTCATAGCTGCAGATGTTGGAGAGAGCTGTTTTCCCTTTGTTTAACCACTTTAGTATGACTAACTCATGAACACGCAGGAGGAAGGCAATTTGCTACTCAATTTTCCATCTCGGGTATACAACAGCAGCATGTATTCTGAGTCATGCAGAGTCCACTCTTTAGAATGTGTGCTATTAGCTCAGAGGGGCTAATAATCAAATTAGTCTGCAAACAAATGGCAATTTATAATGCTGAAACTAATGAGAGGTCAAAGAACTAAACTCTGCAAGGAGTTTTAATTATCTTGTTCTTTGTGACTCCACAAGAACATTTTTAAAGGAACACTGCCACAGTATTCAACTGGTACTTTTAGTTTCATTAAAAAGATTTATATAACCTATTACATAAATGGAAAATATGCATTTTCTTTCCAAGTAAAACAGGAATCTGAAATATTTTCTTCAGGGTTGGAAAGCAAGCACTGTCTTGTTTTGATGTTCAATTAGAATACCTATCATGGAATCCTTTGATTCCCATAGCACTGATGAATGGAGAAATACAGAACCACTCTACAAGGAAAATCTCTAGATTGGATAGACTATAGATAGTGAAAAACTGTAAAAAACAGAAGGACAATAAATTTTTCTACCCTGTTTCCTGTGACATTTCACTTATATTTTTACTTCTTTTTTTTTTCCAGTTCGTTTGTGTTTATTGATGCCATGATACTAAGGCCTCGACCACAAAGTTCTGAATTGGGTACAACTGTTAAACTTCTGCTGCTGCTTCTTGGTCTTCAGCTTCTCCCATGCTTGCTAAGTGCATGGCATATGTTTTCATGGTCTGAAGATCCAGAGGCTTGTACTTTTTGCCCTTATAGAATTTTCTGAGGTTCATCTTTCTGAGTCTGGTTAATAATGATGAGAATGCAGGCAATGGATTTGTAAACAACTCAAATCTTTGGAGAGCTTAAGCACCATAATGCCTATCACTTTGGTGACATGCAGCTGGTACTACTCCAACTTCAGGTCATCCAGCTGTTTCAGCAGCTCTTTTTTCTTTCCAGAAAAATCTCAGATTCTAACCTTGTCAGTGGCTACACAAGCCATCACCATCTGCTCTGAGGAAAAGAGCGTTTTTTTACTTCTTACTTGCACTTCAGTCTGTTACATGTACTTCTACGCACACCACCACACCCACCATTTCTGCAGGTCAAAATGCTCTTCATCTTTCATGGCTTAACTTCTTTTTGGTCTGTGTTTGAGGTAGGTTTGTTTATTTTTTGCCTGAAGGGGAATAGCAAAATTGATTAACCAAAGAAAGCTACACTATCAACTAAATGTGGACTCTCTCATGAAAAAATAGAATAAAAAGCTGTTATCTTTAAGTTAGAGAAAAGATTAATTCAGAGGCATTGGAGATGTTAGCATCAATAGACTGTGATCACTGTTCATCTGAAAAGGCTTTTGATACCAAGGTGGTTAATCGTTCAAAGGTAATATTCATCCATGAAGCCTATTTAAAGCCAAAGAATGCATCTGGGCAGGGAGTTTTCTTTCTCTCTCTCTCTCTCTCCCTCTCTCTTTTTTTTTTTTCAGGGAGTCTTCTTTTATCAATAACTGTGTCAATAAAACAACAAATGGAACACAAGAAAATAGAGTATGTCTATATCATCAGGGCAGCAAGATAACTAGCCCAGAGCATTGAAAGATCTGGGTTTTTAACTAGATGCCCTTGTTGCTGAAAAAAAAAAAAATGTTAAAGTATGAAAGAAAACCCAACGAAGAAAATGAGACTAATGCAAATAACAAAAACTTTCTTCCTCAAAAGGCAAAATCTGGAAATTCTTCTGCTAAACTTGTTATCACCACACCCTGCCATGTGACATTGCTTCATTGTTTAAATTGTTAGCTTAAAGCATTATGAGGCAGTGTAGCTTAAAGGCTAAGACCATGAACTATAGAGTCAAACTAAACCTCAGTTCCATCACTTACTAATCACATAGTCTTGGTTAGGTCGCTTATTTCTTTCTAAGGCTCAGTATCCTCATTTGTAAAACTGGGATAATAACAAGAAAGCAAGAGTTCAGGCTTTGGAGCCAAAATGCCCGGTTTCAAATCCTCTGCTCCACCACTTACTAACTGTGTGACTTTAAGCAAATTGCCCAACTTTTCTATAGCTCAGTCCCCCCACCCCTCTTAATAAAGTAGGGCCTATTGATTGTTGATAAGGAAAAAACTGTACTTTAAACTGACTGACCAAACTGGCAAGGGAACTCCAGTCCCTGTCTCAAAGCCCTTCTGGTTCTTTTTTCCTACCCCGTTTCCCATGTGCCAAAATACCAAGTATGCGCATGTAGGAGGGTATAAATTACCCTCCCTGCTTGTGCTCGGGGCTCAGACCTTTGGAGAAGGGTCTCCTCTGGGCCCACCGGTGTTTAAAAAATCTCCAAACCTCCTTGTCTCGAGTGCCACTTGGTTTTTCCACCAGTATCTAGTCCAGGTTCTGCAATAATTGTCAGGACCTCACAGGGTAATTGTGAAAATTACAGAATACATGTAAAACACTTAATAAGGGCTTGACAAATGTAAGTCATCAGTACCTACCTTCAAAGATTGTTAGGATGAAATGAGTGAATGAATGTAAAACTTTTAAGCATAATAAGTGTTCAATAAATTCTTGCTCTTGTTATTTATTTTCCTTTTGACTCTCTAACTAGTTTTTAAATTCCTAGAGAATATGTCTTCTATTTTTTTCCTAATACTATATTGTCTAGCATTGCATTACATGCAAATAAGAGTGGCTAAAATATAGCCAAAGGAAAGATTAAAGAAATAAGTCCTCATGCAGAAGTAGAAACTCAAATATCCAAACTATAGGCTCACAAACCATGAAAAGATTTTATTTAAAATTAATGGTACAGGTCAGATTAAATTTTGGCAATTTATAAATATCATCAAGAAATAATTTGGCATTCAATTTCTTAATTGTGTAGGGGAGGAAAAAATCATTTTCTTTCTGTACTTCTGGGTTTGTGGTTACAGGCTAAAATTTGATGACCTGGATTATATTATAGCAATTATTGAAGAAGGTGGAACCCACCTCTGTAATAGCTGTGTAGGTATAGAAAAGCAGAAAGAAAAAGTGAAAAAAGAATTTAGTTGAAGGAGCTAATCTGCCCATACCCAAAGAGTGAGACTGCAGCCTGGGAAGTAAACACTGTAGTTAATTGTAGCATTTTTTTTAAGATTTTATTTTATTTATTTATTTGTTTGTTTATTTGTTTATTTTAGAGAGTGAGAGTGCAAACAGGGGGTTGGGTGAGGAAGAAGAAAAAAAGAGAGAATTCCAGGCAGACTCCACACTGAACACAGAGCCTGACTTAGGGTTCAATCTCAAGACCCCGTAATGGTGACCCAAGCTTAAACCAAGAGCCAGACACCCAACAACTGAGCCACCCATGTACCCCATAACTGCAGCATTTTAATATCAGAATAAAGTAAAAAGAAGTAAGGAAGAAAGAGAGGGAGGGAGGGAGAGAGGAAGGAAGAAGGAGGGAGGGAGGAAGAAAAAAGAGGAAAGAGAAAGGCATCCAGCAATGAAAGAACTAAAAGATTCAAGGATAAGGGGACTGGTTTATAAGAAAATGTAAAAGGGATTTAAAATGTGACCTTACTAAGTGATCACTAAGCAGGGATGTCATAACAGTTTATAAATGTTTGAATCATATACTAAAAAGAGGAGGAGGAATATGTTAAGAGCAAGCAGGGATAGACTTTAAGAGAATGTAATTGACCAAATTCTCATTCCATATAACTCAATCTAAGAATTTCTGCTCTGTATATTGTATGCACTTTTTGCCCTAAGGCATATGTTCTGATCTTCCCCTTCCTGAAAGAGGCCTGAGCATCACTCTAATGTTTATGTCTTAGTTCACACACAGTCTTCTGAAGGGGAACAGAATACCCACCTGAAAATATACCTTTTTAACATAAGGATTACTTTGAGCTGATAACTTTTGAGGCTGCAGACACAGAAGAATCTCTGAAAACAGAGTGGAAGTTGCCCTTTTGTTAGGAAAATTTATATTTATAAGGGAAATCTCCATTTGTAAGGGTGTCTCCCTCTCTCTAGGGGAAGATAAGGATGACCAAAAATCATGGGAGAATTTTACCAAAGGAAAAGGCACAACTTAAATCTGCATCACAAACCTTGACCTTGTTTACTGAGCCTTTCCTGGTAACCTCCCAAAACTGCCTCACCACTCACCCTGACATTTTTTTTTCTCCTCTTTAGATAAAAATGATATTTAAAGTGGTAGCTTGGTCCATTTGGGGAAATTTTACTTGCTGTTCCTAGGTCTCCCCCCATTTATACAGGAGGTATACATTTTACCAAACATCTGTTGTTTTTCTCTTATTAATCTGTGTTTATTACAGATGGGTCTCAGCCAAGAAAATAGAAGAGTAAAGAAAATATTTTTCCTCCTTTCCACCACCTGGGAGTTACCCAGGCCAATGTGCCTGTCATGACTTCTACATCCTTTCCAAAATTAGAACCTAGACTCCCACTCCCCCAAGGCTAAGACCATAGGTCTACTGGCCTTAATACCTTAGGAGCATTATAGAAGAATATGCATTGAAGCTGAGAAGATCTCCATTTTGAGAAACTGGGAAACTGATTGGCAACAGGGCCATTCTCTAGTAAAATTGATAGTAGTAGTAATGAAGGATAGTCAGAAGAAAGGCAGGCAGGGACAAGGGGCCCCATCCTAAGAGGAAAACCACCCTTAAAAGGATTTTACATCATCCTGGAAGGAACCCTCCACCCTTTACCACATGAACAACTACCTGATGGGTAGATGGGCATGTGAACAAAAATCTGATTGGGTGACAAGTGCATGAAGGATTAATCAGATTAAAACAGCCTATCAAGCCCATAAAAACCCCCTAGATTTAGAAACGCCAGTTGCAACCCTCTTGGGTCCCCTTCTTCTTCAGGAGTTTTGTACTATTGATCAATAAACTCTACTTCGGCAATCTTTTGTTCCACCCCCAGCTCCAAATTCCTACACATGTCATAAAATATAAGTAAGTTCTTCCTGTAAGAGGAGAAAGGGATCAAATAAGCAACATCAAATATGGAATGTCTTAATATGTTAAATCTGAGAGCAGGGATGGTGATCACTTTAAGAGTACTGTGCTGGGGTACCTGGGTGGCTCAGTCAGCTATGCATCTGCCTTTGGTGTAGGTCATGATCCCAGAGTCCTGGGATCAAGCCCAGCATAGGTGGGGACTCCCTGCTGAGCAGGGAGTCTGCTTTTCCCTCTCCTGCTCCTCCTGCTTCTGTACTCTCTCTGTCAAATAAATAAATAAATAATCTTTTAAAGAAAAGTGCACTGTGCAGAAAGAAAAAAGCTTAAATCAAATGCAAGAATTACACAGAATTTTAGACACTGGGGAATCTAAGTCCTGAGCTCTTTAAGAGAAGAGGAACACCATCAGTAAACTACAGCTTACCACATTAGTCACTCTGTAAAGGAGGAAAAATAAGTTTGTGTGGAATAATTTATAGGCTTATTCTTTCTCTGAATAAGAGGAATATACATGACTGCATTGGCTTATAATCTACTTACACAGGATATTTTTAAATCCAGGATATTTTTAAATCCAGGTATATATCTGTTATGTAAAGAATTTTTTTGGCAGCTCTAAGAATCTGAAATATAGAAAAAAATCAGGAAAACACAAAAAGATCTTTTTTTAAGATTTATTTATTTATTTGTCAGAGAAAGAGAGTGAGAGCACAATTGGGGGAGCAGCAGGCAGAGAGAGAAGCAGGCTCCCTACTGAGTAAAAGGTCCAATGCAGGACTTCATCCCTGGACACAGGGATCATGATCTGAGCCAAAGGCAGATGCTCAACCAACTGAGCCACCCAGGCGTCCCAGAAAGATCTTTCTAAGAAGTCCAATTACATGCAATAAAGTTCTTGCAAAAATGTACATTGCTTCTGTCAGAGGGCCCACCCTCAGATCCTTAGAGCTGTTTACCTTTATTTTGTACAGAATTTAAAAAAACTGATTTGTTAGGCCATAAAAATTAGAAGTAATCAGAAGTCTGTGGGGAGGTGGTATTGTTAGAACTAAGCACTGGAAGAGGAAGGGAGAAAGACAGAGAGACTGAGAAACAAAAGAGAGAAACTCAGAAGTCACAGCATTATCATTGAGCCAAAGAAGCTCATATGCCAAAACTGACTCTGAAAGCAATACGATATTATGCATAGGGTAGTACAATCACTGGTATTCAATTTGATAAGCCTGATTAACCTGAAAGTTAAATTATGTTCAGTAATTTATTTACTTACTTACATTTATTTAAGAACACATATAATTATGCTATATATTTTATAAGTATTTCTTCTCAAAGAATTAAACCATGGTTTCAAAGAAATATACTTTGGTTATAATAAATAACATAGTTTGGGCATATATTAGGAGCTAAATATATAAAATCCTTGTAAATCCACTTTGTTTTCTTGTGAATACCATGCCTACCAAATGATTATTCGAGTGTGTGTATTTAATTGTGTGTGTGTGTATCTGTCAAAAAAATCATTAATGTAAAACATTATTTACCTACAAAAAAGTTGTTAAAATGACCTTATTTTCAACTATAAATTGGGATATATAACCTGATAGAAGATTTTTCTCCAATTCAGAAGTATATTTATGTGAATAGTCTTGCAGATGCATAAAAACAAAATATTCTTGATTTAAAATAATAAAATGAGATTATATTATGGCTGTCCAAAAGAAATATTGGAAGTGTTCTGTATGTAATATAATCCCTCACCAACCACAAAATTTCCTTAAGTAAAATTCTACCATGCAAGAATTTGCTTTGGCATAACTTCTAGAGCCACAAGGATTTGGTTTATATGTTAGTCAATTCTGTTGAAGACAATTTTAAAAGAAGGGAATGTGGAATTGGTAAGAGAAAAAAGTGGCAAACAGTTGTTTGAGGAAGAGTGAGGGTTTTACAGTGCAGCCATAAGAGAAAGGACTTGAACCCTGCCCTTGGAACTGCATTAGTTAACAAGGAAGGAACTAAAATATATGAAAGTTTTCTCTAGGATCATAAAGGCATCTGGAAACAGGGAGGTAACTACATTGATTTTTTAAAAGAATCTTAAAATCAGAAAAGCACATAACATTTAGTTGGAGGGAAATGTCTACACACATATATCAAATTGTCAGTAGGGATATTAATCTACAACAAAGCAAAATGTTTGAAGAAACATTTGAAGACATTTAACTTTGTTTTTTTTTTAAGATTTTATTTATTTATTTGACAGAGAGAGAGAGAGATTACAAGTAGGCAGAGAGGCAGGCAGAGAGAGAAGGGGAAGCAGGATCTCTGCCGAGCAGAGAGCCCGATGCGGGGCTCGATCCCAGGACCCTGAGATCATGACCTGTGCTGAAGGCAGGGGCTTAACCCACTGAGCCACCCAGGGGCCCCAAGACATTTAACTTTGAAGAAAGGCCAGGGGTAGAAGCAAATTTTTACTGAGGTTTGGAAGTCCCTGTTTCAGAAAAAGAACAAAAAATTATAAATACAAAATTAGATACAAAATACACAGCAATCTGAATCAAATGCAAATAAATAGTCTGCTTTTGCAAACCCTAAAAAAGTACAACCACATAAACAAATACATTGCTATTGCCCCTTCCAAGATTTGGAAGTTTTTCTTAAAAATGAGGAGCCCTGAAGCATAAGCTTCATTAACTTCATGGTAAATATACTTTGGAGGAAGGTAATTCTTTACATGTCCAGAAAGTAAGTAATGATAGATGTAAGTTAACTATATAGAGTCAAATATTATTAAGTGTGTATACCAGAGTTAATCAAACTCTGAAAATTGAGGACACAGTCTTTCAGACTGCCTAATTTGCCCAAGATTTCTGATACCAACTGCAAGGGAGCCACAGTCTAACTACAAACTTAGATGGCACAGTCCCCAAGACTGCTTTTACTTTTGACAACTGCAAGTTATTGAGAATTCCCAAAAACCCTCCTCAAGTTTGATAATTCACTGCAAAGACTTACAAAACTCCCTGAAAGCTATTATACTCACAGTTATGGCTTATTATGTAAAAGGGGCACAGATCCAGGAAGGGACTCATAGGGCAGGGTGTGGGAGGATTCCAAATGCAAAGCTTCCATTGTCTTCAAAATGCATTACCCTGTCATTATCCATATGTAACAATATACATGGAGTATTGCCAGCCAGGGAAGCTCACATAAGCTTTGTGTCCAGAGATTTTATTGGAGTTACATTGCATAGGCTTGATTGATTGATTGATTGATTGTCTATGTGGTTGGGCTCAATTTCCACCAACCTCTCCCTGTCCACAGAGATCGAGCTGTTATCACATGGTCTGAGAAGCTCACCATAAGTCATTTCATTAACATAAACTATCAAGTGTGCCCAAGGGATCCACCATTAATACCAAAGACATTCCTATCACTCAGGAAATTCCAAGGGTTTAAAGGTTACCTCCTAGGAGTCAGGGACTAATGCCAGACCTCTCTTAGTACAAGGACAAATTCTTTACTACACCATAAAAAATACCATTGATGTACTCTTTAGTATTCTTCCAATTTTATTTTTATGAATTTTTAAATATTCATAAGGGTTTATATGACCCCCCCAATTCTGTTTTCTTTTTTTTCTTTTAAGTTTTCATATTCCTCATCTTCATCATATTTGCCTGGTAGTGGGAGGGAAAATTATTTTGTCAATGTGATTTAGGTCATCTCTGCAAAATGTGACAATTTACAACTGTGAAAAATGTCAAAACTGGATGAATTTATTTTATTTTTGTATTAACTTTTGCAAATGATAATACATTTAAAAATAAATTTATGGAAGGAAATTGATTGGCTCATGTGACTAGAATATCTTGCAAGCCATATCTTACTTTAAGAATACCTGGAATCAGAACTTGTGAAAATATTATCAAGACTCAGTCTTTTCCAGTTACTCAGATGTACTTTGACCATGAAAAATGATCATCATCAGCTTCAGAAGTTTACAGTCTCACAGTCTACCAGGAGGAAAAAAGGATGATATGTTCCTATTCTGGATATTTCATATAAATAGAATCTCATGATAAGTGGCATTTCATGTCGCTTCTTTCAATTAGCATGATCCTTTCAAGATTTATCTATATTGTAGCCTTAATAAGTTTTTCATTCACTTTTGTGCCTGGAAAATATTCCATTGTATGAATATATCACATTTCCTTTATCCATTTATCAGTTAATGGACAGTAAGGGCTGTTTCTAATTTTTTACTATTGTGAGTAATGTTGCTATGAACAGTCATGTACAATGTGGAATAAAAGTGGTAAGAATGGATACCTTTGCCTTCTTCCTGATCTTAGGGAGTAAGCATCTAGTCTTTCACTATTAAGTATAATATTACCTGTAGGATTTGCATAGATACTCTTTATCACGTAGTGAAAGTCCCTTCTATCCCTAAGTATTCTGATTTTTTTATTGTAAAAGGGTGCTGGACTTTGTCAAATGTTTTCCTACTTTTATTGGGATGCTTATGTGGGGTTTTTTATCCTTTATCTATTAATATGGCATATTATGTGGATTGCCTTTTGTATATTTAACCACCTATGCAACCTGGGGTAAACCCCACTTGATTGTGGTGGATAATCTTTTTTATACAATGCTGGATACTAGTATTTTATTGAGGATTTTTGTGTTTATATTTATAAAGGCTATTGGTCCACAGCTTTCTTGTGATAGCTTGGTCTGGTTTTGATATCAGGAATACTGGCATCATAAAGAGAGTTAAGAAGTGTTTGTTCCTCTTTTAATTTTTAGGTGAGTTTGTGACAGATTGATTTTAATTCTTTTTTTTAAGATTTTATTTACTTATTTGAGAGAGAGAGAGAGAGAGAACACCAGTAAGGTTGGAGGGGGAAGGACAGAGGGAGAAGGAAAGGGTGATTTAGATTCCTCCCTGAGCAAGAAGCATGACACGAGGCTTGATCTCAGGAACCTGAGACCATGACCAGAGCTAAAGGCAAAAGCTTCACCGACTGAGCCATCCAGGTGTCCCCAACCAATTTGTATCTTGACATTTAATGTGTGTTTTGAAGGAGCAGAGCGGGGCTGGCTCCTTTTGCTTGCACTTGCCTTCTTGTGTGTGCACCCCCCCCCAAGACCTGCCTCTGGGAAGGTCAGAGTGTGGCTCAGCCCTCCCTTGAGATAATTGGCCCAGACGGCCTGTGGGTTGGGTTTGGGTTAGTCAATAGGAATGCGGAACCCCTGGGGAAAGAATATAAACCCCGCCTTTTGCCCGCCAAACTTGCATGCCAATTCTGGCCAGGGTGATAGGCTAGTTCAAACAGTTACTAAGTAACTTTCTGTGTGTTACAATCTCATTGGCTACTGGCCCCTATAAAACTGCTGCGCTTTTTGAAACTTGCTCTCTTTCTTTCTCTACATCACACCGCTGTGTCGTGTCGGTGAGTGTGGGAGACTGAGCTCAAGCTAGCTTGAATAAAGGGCTGTTTTGCTTTTGCATCAGACTCGGCTCCCTGGTGGTCTTTGAGGATCTCAAAATCTGGGCATAACATGTTTCTTATAAAGCTCCTTCTTATATCCTTTCTCAAATTTCTGCTTTTTAATAGAAACATTTAGTGTATTTACATTTAAAATAATTATTGATGTGGTTGCACTTAAGTCTGCTATTTTACTACTGATTTTCAATTAGTTATACTTGATTTTTTTTTCTCCTTTCCTGCATTCCTTTGTGTTACTATTTTTACCTTATTTTAATTCCTCTATTGTCTTGTAAGATATATGTTTTTGCACTATTTCTTTCAGTAGTTGCTCTGGAGATTATATCATGCATCTTACACTATCACAGTCTCTTCTGAGTGAATATTGAATTACTTTAGGTAAAATATATTAATCTTGCAATGATATATTTCTACTTATCACTCCATATTCTTAATGTTATAGTTGTCATTTATTATTATAATTATTAACATTATTACCTAACAATAAATATTATAATTTTTGCTTCAAATAGTCCTATGTCTTTGAAACATGTTAAGATAAAAAATATATATACAGTCTTGGATTTCTTTTAAATTCTATAAACTGGAGCTGCCCTTAGTTGTCATTTTTCTTCAGCCTAAAGAACTTCTGTTAGGGGGTGCCTGGGTGGCACAGTTGGTTGAGCAACTGCCTTCGGCTCAGGTCATGATCCCGGAGTCCCGGGATCGAGTCCCATATCGGGCTCCCAGCTCCATGGGGAGTCCGCTTCTCACTCTGACCTTCTCCCTTCTCATGCTCTCTCTCTCTTTCCTAATAAATAAATAAAATCTTTAAAAAAAAAAAAGAACTTCTGTTAGCATTTCCTGTAGTGCAGGTCTGCTGTCAACAAATTCTGTAAATTTTTGTTTACCTAAAAATGTATTTTTTCTTAATTTTTGAAATTTATTTTTGCTGAATATAGAATTCTTGACTGATAGTATTTTTGCATTTATTTTTTTTAATTCTATGTTTTTGTTTGCTTGCTTCATTGTTTTTTACATCAAGCACTTTGAATATGTTATTCCAATGTCCTCTGGTCTCCACGATGTCTGTGGGAAAATATCTACTAATTATGGGATATTTTCCTTATGTATAATGAGTCAATTTTCTCTATTACCAAGATTTTTACATCGTCTTTGACTTTAAGAAGTTTGAGTATTGAATGTGCCTGGATATAGTTTTATGTGTGTGTGTTTGTGTTTACTTACTTTCATCGAACATCTTGGAAATGAAAGTTAATTTAATTTTTTTCACCAAATTTAGGAAGGTTTTGACAATTATTTCTCCTAATAGTTTTCTTCTCCTTCCTCTCTCCCCACTTCTTCACTTAGTCCTATAATTCTTTAAGTCTCTTTATTTTTCTTTAATTTTTTCTCTCTCCTTTGGATTATATAACTTTAATTTATTTATCTTCAAATTCACTATATTTGCTTTATGCCATCTCTTACCTGTTACTGAGTGCATCTAGTAAATTTTCAATTCCATTACTATACTTTTGAGTTTTTGAATTTCCATTTTTTATATAGTTTTATTTCTCTGTTGGGATTCTTACTCTGTTCATTCATTAATTCTATTTCTCTTTTATTTCCTTGAATACACTTTTAATAATACCTTTGAAGCCTTGTCAGTTATATTCAACATGTAGACCCACTTTGCAGTATTTACTATTGATTGCATTTTTTCCTGAATGTGAGTTACAATTTCCTCTTTCTTTGCATTTCTATAATTTTTTATTGGACACTGAAGATAATACATTATGATGACTGTGTTCCAAAGACAGTTTTTCATGGCTCTCATAAGCTGTTAACTTGCAAGGATTCAAACTATAAACTCTGTCTCCACCATGGTATATTTGTTCATTTCTTAGTTTCTTGCTACTACTATTTTCACCCTTCCTGGGAATTTCACCTGCACCTGCACATCTTAATAGTCAGCCAAGGATTTGGGCATGGTTTATACTCAGATATTGGGGCTCACCTTCTCTGTGCAATTCTTACTTATGAGGTTCTCCTGCTAAATATCTGCCAGCTTTGGACTCTGTTTTCTGATACCTCAAGCCAATAACATTTCAGTTTTCTGTCCATCTGAGCAGGTTGGGGAACTCATTCAGATTTTAAATAAGAAGAAGAAAAGAAGAAAGGCAGCAAGTTTAAAAATCTCCTAGTGCATCTAGTGCAGTTGTTTTTCAAATGTAAATCTTTCTATGTACCCTCTCTGTTTTCACACCAGATTCCCTGGTGTCTTTCCCACACATACATAGTTTAACAGTCAACCAGCATTAGGGGAGATTTTATGCTCAGATTTCATGTCTTACTTATTTTGCAATTCTCTTGCTTCCAAAATTTTCCTTACATATAGTTTTCAACTATATTCTGCTACTATAATACTGTGAATTTTTGCTGCTATAGCCATGGTGTTAGGGAAAATTCTCAAGAAATAAAGCCTCAAACTTGCAATTCTTCATCCTCCAATTACAGTTTTTCAAGAATAAACTTTCTTCCTCTGTCTGCTCTTGGACACTTTCCAGTATTTTAAAATGTTAGGAAATTATATATTTTAAATTTCATAATAATTAATTCTACAAGATTTCACATAACTACTTCACTTTGCTGTCATTAATGAAAGCAATAAAAGAGTATTTTGAAAAGAATATAAAAGAAATTTGTGGGTTCAGTGTCATCATTGGGAATTTTGATAGCAAATTGACAATTGGGCTTTTCTTTAACTTTTACTTGTTTGCATCACATAGAGACTGTCAAGTCTGTGTTGGAATTTATTTTTTCACAGCCACAGAAATAGCCAACTGTTAAACCATTGGTCAAATCATCTCAGAGACAATTTCACATGGAAATTAAGAAAGTAGTAATCTCTTACATTATGAAAAAGGTTTATTGTATGTAATCAATTAAAATATGTTTTGGTGAAACACATTGTGTATACCAAAGCTATGATTCAGCAGCTCATTACATCATTTAAAAATATTAACTTGACTGAATTTTTTGGTTAGGATTATAAAGAAATTATAACAATTTTTGGACTATAGATAGAAAAGATTATATACCAATGTAATATTCTACTTTGAATAACTGGGTTTCAAAGATCATTTTCTTAAAAGTTCAGAGTGGTATTTAACATTTTCCTTTCTTATAAAAAATGTGGATTAATTCAGAAAGCTAATTAAGAAAATATTTTAATTTTGGAAAATGAATTTCCTTAACTGCTTCAGGTATATGTATGGAAGTGAGGTATTCTTAAGACAACATTAATTCTTATGTTTATGTTTTTCACAAATATAAGAGATACACACAGGGTATCTCTTTATTACTTTTAATTTTTTTATTTGTTCATCATGATAATTGTACTCTTTAATCCCCATCACTTATTTCACCCATCCTGCCACCCACCTCCCCACTGGTAACCATTAGTTTGTTCTCTATAGTTAATAGTTTGTTTCTTGAGGAAGAGTTAAGATGGCAGAGTAATAGGAGGACCTTATGCTTACCTCATCCCTCAAACACACAGCTAGATAATTATCAAATTGTTCTGAATGTCCAGGAAATAAGTCTGAGGACTGAGAGAACAAACTACACAACTAAAGGGGAAAAAAAGCCACATTGTGGAAGATAGGATGTGGTGATGTGATTTGGGGGAGAAAAGAATCACAGGCACTGTGGAGGGGAGGGAATCCTGATCATGGAGAGAGGTGAGAAAGAGAAAGAAAGAGAAAGAGAGAGAGCGAAAGCAGCACACAGAGGATTGCACAAGAAAAGTACTTCCCCAAAACCATTGACTGAGAAATCAAGAGGGGTTGATTATCACAAGTTTTTACATGAAACAGAGCTGAAAGACTGAAGTTTTAGAAGTCCACACCATCACTAGGGTTGAATCTGGCTGGCACAGTGCTGTTCCTGTGGAGAAGGAAAGCAGTGGCCCAGGAGTGGACAACATGTCCTAAAGATCCCTTGAGTCATGCTGGGAGAGACAGTCCCACTTCTTGGAATGAATTTGGAAGAGGCAGCACTGCCTCTCAGGGGACAACAGAGCTAGGAGGTGCCATTGAGCTGTCCCATTCATTAGCATAAGAGCAGAGACACCTGCTGTGGGCAGCTACCCTGGATGCCAGCTTTTGTTATGCTTTACCTTAAAATCCAAGCTCCTGCATGGTCATGCAACTGCTTTTCTGGAACAAACCAGTACCAGACACATTGTCATGAGACCTTCCCCCATTGGATCAACATGGGTCCACACCACAGCAGTTCCTTAAAATTTGGAGTTTTAAAACCCAACTTTCTGCCTGAAATAAAATATGGGGGTATTTTGCCACTATTGCTGGGTGGGCAGATGTTGTTGACATAGACAGGGTGAAGGCAGAAATCCGACAGTAGTCTAGGACACAAGAGGGGAGATTGTTTTTCTGTGAGGGCTTCACGAACAGTGACAGGTGCAAACTCCTTTCTGTGGGAGTTTGGCTCAATGCCATTGAACAATGGCTCAATGCCATTGTTCACCCTTCTCTCCCATCAGTATGGACAAACTTCAGCAAGAGGCACAGCACACACAGTTGAGGCTGAAGTATTTATGCCAAGCCCTGCTCCCTACCCTCTGCAGGTGCCTTTTTTAAGTAAGGCAAGTGTGATTGAGAGCCAGAGCAGCAGCACGCCCCTCCTCCAGAAGACCAAACAAATTATCCAAACACACCAGAATAATGATCATAGAGTGCCAAAAAGCATCATATCTAGTGGAAATAAGACTGGGCACAGGTTTCCCTACCATAAAAAAGACAGAGACCTAGACAAAATACTAAGACAGAGGAATTCATCCCCCAAAAAAAGACAAGAAGAGGTCATGACCAAGGAGTCAATCAAAATAAATATAAGTAATATGTGTGAACCAGATTTTAAAATGACAATCATAAGGATACTATCTGGGCTTGAGAAAAGCATAGAAAAAAACAGAGAGAACTTTACCATGGACATAAAAGACCTAAAAACAAGTCAGGCCAAAATAAAAAGTATTAGAACCAAGATGCAAAACTTACTGGATATAATAATCACAAGGATTGAATAAGCATAGAAATGAATAGGTGATATAGAAGATAAAATTATGGAAAATAATGAAGATGAAAAGGAGAAAAAGTAAAATATTTGATCACAAATGTAGGCTTAGAGAAATCAGAAACTCCATAAAAGGATAATAGTGTTCATGTCATAGAAGTCTCAGAAGAAGACAGTGAAAGGAGCGGATAAGGTTTATTTGAGAAACTTACAGCTGAAAACATGCCTAACCAGCATGCTAAACTTGCTGAAACAGCAAGTCAACACCAAGATATATCATAGTAAAATTGACAAAATACAGAGATAATAAAATAATCCTGAAAGCAGCAAGGAAAAGAAATCCTTATCCCACAAGGGAAGAAAAATTATGTTAGCAGCAGAACTCTCCACAAAAATGTGATAGGCCAGAAAACAAAAGCAATATATTTTCAACATGCTGAATAGGAAAAATATACAGCCAAGAATACTTTATCCAACAAGGCTGTCATTCAGAACTGAAGGAGGGATAAAGAGTTTCCCAGCAAAATGAAAACTAAAAGTTTGTGGTCCCTAAAACATACCTCCAAGAAACATTAAAGAGGACTCTTTGAGTGGGAAAGAAAGGCCAAAGGCAGCAAAGACTGGAAAGGAAGAGAGAAAATCTCCAGAAACAGCAACTTTATAGGTAATAATAATACTAAATTTGTATCTATCAATAATCACTCTGTATGTAAATGGACTAAATTCTCCCATCAAAACATATATGGCATCAGAATGGGTAAAAAAAAGCAAGACCCATCTATATGCTGCCTGCAAGCATTTTAGACCCAAAGACATCTACAGATTCAAAGTGAGGGTTTGGAGGCACATTTATCATGCAAGTTATGTCCAAAGAAAGCTGGAGTAGCAATGTTTATATCAGAAGAAATAAAATTTAAACCTAGGACTATAATAAGAGATGAAGAAGGGCACTATATCATATTAAAGGGGACTATGCAACAATAGATCTAACAATTGCAAATATTTATGCTTCCAGATTGGGAAGACCCAAATATATAAAACAATCAATAACAAACAAAAAGAAACTCATAAAACATAACACAATAATAGTAGGGTATTTTAAAAACCCCAATAACATCAATGGACAGATAAGCTAAGCAGAAAATCAATAAGGAAACAATAGTTTTGAATGACACACTGCACCAGGTAGACTTCACAGATATATTCAGAATATTTCAACCTAAACTAGGAGAATACACATTCTTTTTAAGAGCACATGGGACATTCCCCAGAATAGGTCACATACTGGGTAACAAATCAAGCCTCAACAAGTACAAAAACATGGAGATCATACCATGCATATATTCTGACCACATTATGAAACTTGAAGGCAACCAAAAGTAAGACTTTGGAAAAACCACCAATACATGGAGTTTATTTTTTTACGATGATAAATGCTACATTTTTATTATTTTTTATTTTTTCCCAAATACTTTTATTTTATTTTTTCAGTGTTACAAGATTCATTGTTCATATTCCACATCTAGTGCTCCTTGCAATATGTGCCCTCCTCAATACCCACCACCAGGCTTGCCCAACCCCCCACCTCCCTCCCCTCCAAAACCCTTAGTTTGTTGCTCAGAGTCCACAGTCTCTCATGGTTCATCTCTCCCTCTGATTTCCCCCCAATTCACCCTTCCTTTCCTTCTCACAATGTCTTCCATGTTTTTCCTTATGCTCCATACATAAGTGAGACCATATGATAATTGACTCTCTCCCCTTGACTTATTTCACTCAGTATACCTGGAGTTTAAAGAACATAGGTTGAATGAATAGGTTAACCAGGAAATTAAAGAAGAAATTAAAAAATACATGGAAGTAAATGAAAACACAACAGTACAGAACCTTTGGGATGCAGCAAAGGCAGTCCTAAGACGGATGGATATAGCAAAACACACTTACCTCAAGAAGCAAGAAAAGTTTTAAATATACAACCTAACATTCCAACTAAAGACACTAGAACAAGATCAGCCAGTAAAGCCTAAAGCCAGTAGAAGAAATAATACAGATTAGAGCAGAAATAAATAATAAGAAACAAACAAAAACAACAAAACGGTAGAACAGATCAATGAAACTAAGAGCTAATCTTTGAAAGAATTAATAAAATTGATAAACCACTAGCCAGACTCAGAAGGAAAAGAGAAAAGACTGAAATAAATAAAATCACAAGTGAGAGAGGAGAAATCATAACCAACACTGCAGAAATAAAAAGTTATTATAAGAGAATATTGTGAAAAATTATATGCCAACAAATTGGGCTATTGGGAAGAAGTGGATAAATTCCTGGAAACATACAAACTACCAAAACTGAAACAAGAAGAAATGGAAAATTCGAACAGACCTATAAACAACAAAGGAACTGAATCAGTAATCAAAAGCCTCCCAATAAAAAGAAGTCCAGGACCAGGTGGCTTCCCAGGGGAATTCTACCAAGCATTTATTTTTTTTTAATTTTTTTATTAACATATAATGTATTATTTACCCCAGGGTACAGGTCTGTGAATCATCAGGCTTACACATTTCACAGCATTTGCCATTGCACATACCCTCCCCAATGTCCATATCCCTACCCCCCCACCTCCCAGCTCTACCAAGCATTTAAAGGAGAATTAATACCTGTTCTTTTCAAATTATTCCAAAAAATAGAAATGGAAATAAAACTCACAAACTAATTCTATAAGGCCAACATTACCTTGATTCCAAAACTAGAAAAGCACCCACCAGAAAGTAGATTTATAGGCCAACATGCCTGATGAGCAAGGATGCAAAATTTCTCAGCAAGACACTAGCAAACCAAATCCAACAGTACAGTACGTTAAAAGAATTATTCACCATTGTCAAGTGGGATTTATTCCTGGGGTGCAGAGGTGCTTCAATATTTGAAAATCAATCAGTGTGACATACCAAATGAGTATAGGAAAGGATAGGAACCATATTGTCCTCTCAATAGATGCAGAAAAAGTATTTAACAATACATGGCATTCATTCATGATAAACACCCTCAACAAAGTAGTAATAGACAGAACATACCTCAAAATTGTAGAAGCCATATATGAAAGACCCATAGCTAATAACATCCTCAATAAGGAAAGAGCTGACAACTTTTCCTCTACAGTAAGGAACCAGATAGGGATGTCCAGTCTCACCACTGTTATTTAAAACAGTACTGAAAGTCCTAGCCTCAGCAGTCAGACAACAAAAAGAAATAAAAGGCATTCAAATTGGCAAGCAAGAAGTCAAACATTCCCTATTTGCAGATGGCATGATACTCCACGAAGAAAACCTAAAAGATTCCACCCAAACATTGTTAGAACTGATACAGGAATTTAGCAAAGTTACAGGATACAATAATAAATGTACAGACATCTACTGAATTTTTATACAACAATAATGAAGCAGCAAAAAAATAAATCAAGGAATCAATCCCATTTGCAACTGTACCAAAAATCATAAGACACCTAAGAATAAACCTAACAAAAGAGACAAAAGATCTGTACACTGAAAACTATAAAACACTGAAGAGAGAAATTGAAGATGACACAAGGAAATGGAAAACACTACATGTTCATGGATTGGAAGAAATGTTGTTATATGTGTGTGTATATATATATATATATATATATAATGTCTATATTACCCAAAGCAATCTATACATTTAATGCAATCCTTATCAAAATACCACCAGCGTTTTTCATAGAAGTACAACAAACAATCCTAAAATTTGTATGGAACCACAAAAGACACTGAATAGCCAAAGCAATCCTGAAAAAGAAAAAGCAAAGCAGGAGGCAACACAATTCTGGACATCAAGCTATATTACAAAGCTGTAGTCATCAAGGTGGTATGGTATCGGCACAAACACAGACACATAGATTAATGGAACAGAATAGAAAACTCAGAAATGAATGCACAACTATAAGGTCAACTAATCTTCCACAAAGCAGGAAAGAATATCCAATGGAAAAAAAATACAGTCTCTTCAACATATTTTGCTGGAAAAACTAGACAGCAACATGCAGAAAGAAAGAAACTGGACCACTTTCTTACACCATACACAAAAATAAATACAAAATGGATGAAAGGCCTAAATGTGAGAGACAGGGAACCATTAAAATCCTAGAGGAAAACACAGGGAGCAACCTCTTTGACCTTGGCTGCAGCAGTTTCGTACAACACAGATTGCCAGAGGCAACAGAAACAAAAGCAAAAATGAAGGATTGGGAATTTATCAAGATAAAATCATCTGCATAGTGAAGGAAACATTCAACAAAATTAAAAGGCAACCTACAGAATGGGAGAAGATATTTGCAAATGACATATCAGATAAAGGGTTAGTATCCAAAATCTGCAAAGAAATTATCAAACTTGACACCCAAAAAAAACAAATAATCCAGTTAAAAAATGGACAGAGGACATGGATAGACATTTTTTCCAAAGAAGACATACAGATGGCCAACGGACACATGAAAGGATTCCCAATATCACTCGTCATCAAAGAAATGCAAATAAAAAGCACAATGAGATAACATCTCATACCTATCAGAATGACTAAAATTAACAACACAGAGAACAACCAATTTTGGCAAGGATGTGAAGATAGGGGAACTCTCTTACACTGATAATGGAAATGCAAACTGGTGCAGCCACTGTGGAAAACAGTATGGAGGTTCCTCAAAAAGTTAAAAATAGAGCTACCCTATGATCCAGCTATTGCACTACTAAGTATTTACCCAAAGGATATTAAAGTACAGATTTGGAGGGGTACATGCACCCTGATGTTTATATGGGTTTTTTTTAAGATTTTATTTATTTGTTTGAGAGACAGAGAAAGTGAGAGAGAGCATAAGAGGAGAGAAGGTTAGAGGAAGAAGCAGACTCCCCGTGGAGCTGGGAGCCCGATGTGGGACTTGATCCCGGAACTCAAGGATCATGACCTGAGCCAAAGGCAATTGCTCAACCAACTGAGCCACCCAGGTGCCTGATGTTTATATGTTTATAACAGCATTATCAACAATGCCAAACTATGGAGAGTCCAAACATCCATCAACTGAGTGGATAAAGAAACTGTATATATATATATATATATATATATATATATATATATATATATATACACACACACACACACACACACACACATATGTATACACACACACACACACATACATAGCTTTTTTATCCATATATATATATATACATAGGTATATATATGCAGTATATATATATACATCTAGAGAAATGTATATATAGCTGTGTATGTGTGTATAATAGAATGTTAATCATCAAAAAGAATGAAATCTTACCATTTGCAACAACATGGATGGAGCTACAGTGTATTATGATAAGTGAAATAAGTAAGTCAAATACAAGTACCATATAATGCCACACATATGTGGAATTTAAGAAGCAAAACAGATGAACATAGGGGAAGGGGGGAAAAAAGAGAGAGAGGGAAGCATTCCATAAGAAAGTCTTACTTATAGAGAACAAACTGAAAGGATGGGGTGGGCTAAATGGGTGATGGGTGTGAAGGAGGGAACGTGTTGTGTTGAGCACTGGATCTTATATGTAAGTTATGAATCATTAAATTCTACTCCTGAAGCTAATATTACACTATATGTTAACTAACTAGAATTGAAATAAAAATTTGAAAAATAAAAAAGTAAAAATAAAAAATAAAAACAAGTAATAATACTAAGATAATTTAGAATATGAAAAAGTAGCTAAATATTGTTTTGGAAACTTAGGTAAATATTTTATTTTTATCATTCTTTAAAAGATTTTATTTATTTATTTATTTATTTATTTATTTATTTATTTATTTATTTATTTGACAGAGAGAGAAACAGTAAGAGAAGGAACACAGGCAGGAGGAATGGGAGAGGGAGAAGCAGGCTTCCCGCTGAGCAGGGAGCCCAATGCAGGGCTTGATCCCAGGACCCTGGGATCATGACCTGAGCCAAAGGCAGATGCTTAACTGAACCAAATATTTTAAACATTAATAGCATAACATATCCTTATATGTGCTAGATTATAAAAAAATAAAATTTGTGTGAGGTCCTAGGAATCAGTAGTCCTCTCTATAAGAAGACTGAAAGAAAAAATATTTTTTTAAATGCTTATAATTTTCGGGGCGCCTGGGTGGCTCAGTAGGTTAAAGCCTCTGCCTTTGGCTTGGGTCATGATCTCAGGGTCCTGGGATCGAGCCTCGCTTCGGTCTTTCTGCTCAGCGGGGAACCTGCTTCCCCCTCTCTCTTTCTGCCATCCTCTCTGCCTACTTGTGATCTCTCTCTCTCTGTCAAATAAATAAATGAAATCTTTAAAAAAATGCTTATCATTTTTAATTTCATATATTATAATCTTTGAGCTGACTTTTTATATTTCATTAAATGTTTAGCTTAAATTTTGCTTCCATGTTAGGTTTATACTGGTCTTCCTTATTGTTTATATTGTTTGTTTCTGCCATTCATTCATGCATTCATTCAGACATTTGTAGGGAGTATTTTTATGGTTGCCCCTGTGATAATTCTTATAGACGAGGGTTAGTAAAAGAAAAAAAAATACTTTTTCTCTACTTACAGTACTTCTGATATTAACTACCTGGAGTTCTATGTCCTCCCCTGGCCTGCCACCTTCCAAGAACCTTCATATGTTCACCTACTAAGAAACTCTCCAAACCACTTAATTTAGGATTTATGGAGGTTATCATTACATAGGCATGATTGATTAAATGATTGCCCGTTGGTGTTTAAGTAAATCTCCAGCCCCTCTCCTCTCCCTGGAGATAAGGAGTTGGGTCTGATATTCCCAATCCTCTAATCACATAGTTAGTTCCTTTGACAACCAGTCTCCATTATGCAAGAATCACCTCATTAGCATAAACTCCAGTATCATTAAACAGGGCTTGTCTGTTATGCCCAGATTTTGAGATCCCCAAATACCACCAGGGAGCCGAGTCCGATGCAAAAGCAAAAGAGCCCTTTATTCAAGCTAGCTTGAGCTCTCTCACACACTAACCGACACAGCGGCGTGGTGTAGAGAAAGAGAGCGAGTTCCAAAAAGCGCAACAGTTTTAGAGGGGCCAGTAGCCAATGAGTTTGTAACACACAGAAAGTTGCTTAGTAACTGTTTGAACTAGCCTATCACCCTGGCCAGAATTGGCCCACAAGTTTGGCGGGCAAAAGGCGGGGTTAATATTCTTTCCGGGTCAGGGGATCCACATTCCTATTGGCTAACCCAAACCCAACCCACAGGCCGTCTGGGCCAATTAGCTCAAGGGAGGGCTGAGCCACACTCTAACCCTCCCAGAGGCAGGTCCTGCAGGGGCCACACACAAGAAGGCGGGTGTAAGCAAAAGGAGCCAGCCCTGCTTTGCTCCTTCATGTCAAAATTAACATTAATGTCCCTCTCATCCTTATCAGGAAGTTCTAAGGATTTAGGGGCTCTGTGCCATGGACAGGGGGTAGAGACCAAATATATATTTCTTATTATGTCACAAATTGTTAAAAAAAATAATAAACAAAGAAAGGCATGTCTTATATATTAAGAGACCATATAATTTAATAGCAGAGTATGGGATAGATGGAAAGAAGATGACTAACATGAAACTATGGGAAACCATTTAGAATCTAGAAGGAACTTACTCTTTAAATTAATATGTATATACATTAAAATTTATGCATCAAATTTAATTTTATTTAAAGATATATTCAATACAGTCTCTTAAAAACAGAAACAAAACGAGTCTATTTCTTCATTTGTCTCTTTTTTTCTCTTGCTCCTTTGTTTCTTAAATTCACCATGTGAAATCATATGGACCTCTCTTGCTCTGACTGACTTATTTTGATTAGCATTATACTCCCTAGCTACATCCATGTTGTTTCAAAGGGCAGGATATCATTCATTTTTATGGCTAAGTAATACTCCACTGTATATATACCACATCTTTATAAATTCATCAGTCAATGGACACTTGAGCTGCTTCCATGGTTTGACTATTAAAAATAATACTGCTATAAACAGAGGGGTTTGTATATCTTTTGAATTAGTGTTTTTGCATTTTGGGGGTTAAATATCCAGTAATGCAATTGTTCTATTTTTATCCTTTTGAGGAAACTCCATTCTTCTTTGCACTGTGGCTATACCATTTTCCATTCCCACCAACAATGCATGGATTTACTTTTTCTCTGAATATCCTCACCAACACCTGTCATTTCTTGTGTTTTTTTATTTTAGTCATTTTGACAGGTATGAGGCAATATCTCATTATAGTTTTGATTTGCACTTCTGTGATGATTAGTGATGTTGAGCATGTTTCATGTGTCTGTTGGTCATCTGGTTTTCTTCTTTGGAGAAATATCTGTTCAAGTCTTTTGCCCATTTTTAAATTGGATTATTTGGCTTTTGGGTGTTAAGTTGTATGTTTTTTATATATTTTAGACACTAACTCTTTATCACATATGTCACTCATAAATATTTTGTCTCATTTAGTAGGATGTATTTTAGTTTTGTTGATTGCTTCCTTGACTGTAAAGAAGCTTTGTATTTTGATGCAGTCCTGATAGTTTATTTTTACTTTTATATCCTGTGCCTTGGGAGACATATCTAGTAAGAAGTTGCTACAATGTACAGGAGGTTACTGCCTGTGTTTTCTTCAAGGATTTTTACCATTTCATATTTTGTATTTATGTCTTTAACCCAATTTGACAGTTTCTTTGGTGCACAGCATAAGAAGTGGTCAGATAAATAACATAGCTGTAGGTTTTTCATCTAAGGCTTTTATCATGTTGAGATATGTTACCTCTAGACCTACTCTGTCAAGGGTTTTTTATCATGAATCAATAATGTCCTTTGTGAAATGCTTTTTATGCATCTATTGAAATGATCATATGGTTTTTATCCTTTTTCTTAATGTGATGTATCACATTGATTGCTTTGTGATTATTGAACCACTTGATCATGAGAACAAATCCCATGTGATCATGGTCTATGATTTCTTTAATGTATTGTAATGTAATGTAATGTACAATAATGTAATGTATTGTTGGATTTGCTTTTGCTTTGCCAATATTTTGTTGAGGACACACACACACACACACACACACACACAAAGGGCATCTCTTGAAGTTCAACAATTCTATCTTTCAAGAAGCCATTGATTCCACTTGTTTTTAAGAGTACCACAAAATAAATAAGCAGCTGCCACCTCTCCAGCTGGGTAGCAATTCAAAATATCATTCTTTAACATTTCATAAATGCAATAATGAGCACCTTTTTACAAAGAATATATTCCTCCTCACTATTAAAATTTAATGAAAATTACAAATAGACCAATAGTGAAAAATCACATAGTTGAGCACCTTGACTACTAAAAAGAAAGGCAGCTGGTATTGCAAAATCAACTTTATGTAAAGACTGGAATTGCCATTTGTGACCAGACTATGGGCAGTCAAAACATAAAACATCCTATGTTTCCCTTCATTCTAATGTTTCCTCAGGACTTCTGCAAAAGAGCTTTCCCTTTCCCTTTTTTTTCTTTTCCTTTTTCAGATTTTTTTTCTCCATACAACCAAAGAATTTTGTTTATGAAGGCAAGTAAATGAAAGTTACAAGGTAAAAAAAAAAATAGCTAATGTTCTTAAATAGAAACATGATCTATTTCTATTTTGTTTTATTTTTTAATAAAACCCAGTAAATACCTCCCCAAGATACCCTGCAGTTTATACAGAAATAACAAGACTGTGCTTACCTAGAGTATTTTTTTTAAGTAAGCATAAATCAAAAGTCACAATTCCATGGTATTTTACAAAGTGAACCTCCCTATGTGCCTACTACCCACATAAATAAAGAAACATTACCTGCTCCACAAAAGCCCCCTTATATTCTTTCCCAATACCCTCTTCCTTAAAGTTAACCAATGTCATGTGGTCTACCACCACAGGTAACTTTTTTATGTTTTTGACTTTTATATAAATGACTTTATATGTAAATGTGTTATTTTTGTCTAATATGTTGTCCTCATTATTCTGTATTGTGATGCAGCCATGTTTGTTGCGTGTATAAGTAGTATGTTCATTGTCACTGCTGTTTAGTATTCTGTTTTATAAATATGTCAGAATTTACTAATTTTACTATTTTTTTCTCCCCAAATTTGTTTATTTTAATTTTTCAGTGTTACAAGATTGATTGTTCATGCACCACACCCAGTGCTCCATGCAGTACGTGCCACTCTCGATACCCACCACCAGGCTCACCCCCCCACCACCTTCCCTCCAAAACCCTCAGTTTGTTGCTCAGAGTCCACAGTCTCTCCTGGTTTAACACCCCCTCCGATTTCCCCCCATTCGTCCTTCCCTTCCTTCTCACAATGCCCTCCATGATTTTCTTTATACTCCACGCGTAAGTGAGACCATAAGATAATTGCCTCTCTCCGCTTGACTTATTTCACTCCGCATAATCTCTTCTAGTCCTGTCCATGTTGATACAAAAGTTGGATATTCATCCTTTCGGATGGAGGCATAATATTCCATTGTAGAGATATACCACATCTTCCTTATCCATTCATCTGTTGAAGGGCATTTTGGTTCTTTCCACAGTTTGGCTATTGTGGCCATTGCGGCTATGAACATTGGGGTACATGTGGCCTTCTTTGTACTGCATCTGCTTCTTTGGGGTAAATACCCAGTAGTGCAATTGCAGGGTCATATGGTAGCTCTATTTTTAATTTCCTGAGGAATCTCCATACTGTTTTCCAAAGGGGCTGCACCGACTTGC
>CM052801.1:59989009-60070098 GCA_028533885.1 Nasua narica | reverse complement strand
TCAAAAAAAAGGTGTTTGCAGGTGCGAGCTTGGCCCACTGGTTGTTGCAGAGAGCGGAAATCTGCAGGTTCAGGAATCGCGGACTGGATCCCCCACCAGTTCCACAGCTCCTTCCTGGGAGAGTGGGTCCAAGCGCCGGTGCCCGCGACCACCCCCTTCCACTAGTTACTCCTCAGAACTTTTTGCCCTTTTTAAGTGTTTTTAACTGATTCTGCATTTATGCTTGTCCTCCCGCCACCGGGCACTTTCTTTTGGGGTATTACTGTCCTTGGTTAGCTTCTGGTGGCTCCCTCCCCCTTTTATTTATCCTCCGATATCAGCTCGAGTTATCCCACTTTGCTTTTACCTCTCCACTGCTGTCTTCTGCTCTCGGAGAGATCCCGGGGTTAGAAATCTTTCTCCTTAGGGTGATTTCATGGATGTTCAGCGTGTTCTGGTAGATTTCCAGCTCACTTTTGGGGACCGGTTGCTGCAGGATCTCTTACTTCTCCGCCATCTTGCCCCCCCCCTACTAATTTTACTATTGATGGACATTTTAGATGCACTGAGTTCAGTCTTTTATGAATGGTGTTGTTATGAACATTCTTATACTTGTCTCTTGGTGAACATATGTGCTTATCTGTCAGGTATATATTTGAGAATGAAATTGCTGAGTCATAGTTTAATCTCATGCTTATCTTTAGTAAATATTGCCTTTGGAGGCAATTTTGTTTTTTTGTTTTTTGGTTTTTATTTTAAAGATTTTATTTATTTATTTGAGAGACAGAGAAAGTGAGAGAGAGCACGAGAGGAGAGAAAGTTAGAGGAAGAAGCAGACTCTCCATGGAGCTGGGAGCCCTATGTGGGACTCAGTCCCGGAACTCAAGGATCATGACCTGAGCGGAAGGCAGTTGCTCAACCGACTGAGCCACCCAGGCACCCTGGAGGTGATTTTGAACGGTACCTGGTAGATTTGAGGAAAATTATTTGACTCTGATACATGGTATAAATATCCTTCAGCAAAATAGACTTAAGTATTCTTTGAGATTCAGGGAGCATGAATAAGAATAGTAAATGTGTTTCACATTCATTCACTCATTTATTCAACAAGCTTATGATAAGCAATTTAACATGTCAAGCACTGTGTCAAGCATTAGCAGTAAAACATTTAAGAAAGCAGTTTCTGATCTCACCAACTAAAATTCTATTAAAATCACTTACACATAGCAGAAAACACGAAAGAAAATCTTTGTGATTTTGTGCTATTGGGTAAATTGCCCCCCCTTCAAATTCATATTTTGAGGTCCTAACCCCCACCTCCTCAGAATATGGATATATTTAGAGATAGGGCCTTTAAAGAAGTAATTAAGGTTAAATGAAGTCATATGAGCAGACCTCAATTTAATATGACTGGTGTCTCATAGGAAGGGTAAGAAGAGATTAAAATACAGACATATGAACACACAGAGGAAAACTCCATGGAAGGACACAGTGATAAGGTCTCATCTGCAAGCCAAGGAGAGAGGCCTTGGACTTGTAGCCTCCAGAGCTGTGAGAAAATAAATTTCTGTTGTTTAAGTCACTCTTTCTGTGATATTTTATTGTGGTAGCTATAAGAAACTAATATATCCCAGGTTAAGTAAACAGTTTTTGGATATAACAGCAAGATCATGATGCAAACAGAAAAAAAAATCATGAACTCATTTGATCAAAATTTTAAAAGTTCACTTCACAAAAGGGAGGGGAATTGAAAGCAAACCACAGATTGGGACAAATACATTTGAAAATTGTATTTCTGACAAAATTATACACACACACACACACACACACACATATATATATATATGTATATACACACAAATATAAGAAATTTTTTTCACCTGGATGGCTCAGTGGATTGAGCATCTGACTTTTTTTTTAATTAACATATAATCTATTATTTGTTTCAGGGATACAGGTCTGTGATTCATCCGTCTTACATAATACAGCACTCACCGCAACACATACCCTCCCCAGTGTCCATCATGCAGCCACTCCATCCCTCACACCCCACTCCAATCCAGCAACCCTCAATTTGTTTCCTGAGATTAAGAGTCTCTTACAATTTGTCTCCCTCTCTGGTTTCTTCTTGTTTCATTTTCCCCTCTCTTCCCCTATGACCCTCTTCTTTGTTTCTCAAATCCCAAATATCAGTGAGATCATATGATAATTGCCTTTCTCTGATTGACTTATTTTGCTAGCATAATACTCTCTAGTTCCATCCATGTTGTTGCAAAAGGCAAGATTTCATTTTTTTTGATGGTTGCATAATATTCAATTGTATATGTATATATCACAACTTCTTTATCCATTCATCTGTCAATGGATATCTGGGCTCATTCCATAGTTTAGCTATTGTGGGCATTGCTGCTATAAAAATTGGGGTGCAGTTGCCCCTTCAGATTACTACATTTGTAACTTTGTGGTAAATAGCCAGTATTGCAACTGCTAAGTCATAGGGTAGCTCTATTTTCAACTTTTTGAGGAAACTCCATACTGTTTTCCAGAGTGGCTGCACCAGCTTGCATTACCATCCACAATATAAGAGGGATCCCCTTTCTCTGCATCCTTGCCAAAATTGGTTGTTTCCTGTGTTTTTAATTTTAGCCATTATGACTGGTGTGAGGTGGTATCTCATTGTGGTTTTGATTTTTATTTCTCTGATGTCGAGTGATATTGAGCACTTCTGCATGTGTCTGTTAGCCATTTGGATGTCTTGCAGAAATGTCTGTTCATGTCTTCTGCCCATTTCTTGATTGGATTATTTGTTCCTTGGGTGCTGAGTTTGCTAAGTTCTTTATAGATTTTGGATACTAGCACTATCTCTGATATGTCATTTGCAAATATTTTCTCCCATTCTGTCAATTGTCTTTTGGATTTGTTGACTATTTCCTTTGCTGTGCAAAAGCTCTTTATCTTTATGAAGTCCTAACAGTTCATTTTTGCCCTTGCTCCTCTTCCTTTGGTGATGTGTCCAAAAAGAAGTTGCTGTTGCTGAGGGCAAAGAGGTTGCTTCCTGTGTTCTCCTCAAGGCTTTTGATGGATTCCTGGTTCACATTTAGATCTTTAGTCCATTTTGAATTTATTTTTGTGTATGGTGTAATAAGGTGGTCCAATTTCATTCTTCTGCATGTGGCTGTCCAATTTTCCCAACACCATTTGTAGAAGAGCCTGTCTTTTTTCCATTGGCTATTCTTTCCTGCTTTGTCGAAGATTAGTTGACCATAGAGTTGAGAGTCCGTTTCTGAGTTTTTTGTTCTGTTCCATTGATCTATGTGTCAGTTTTTGTGCCAGTACCATACTGTCTAGATGATGATTACAGCTTTGTAATAGAACTTAAAGACCGGAATTGTGATGCCACCCACTTTGTTTTTCTTTTTCAACATTCCTCCAGCTATTCGTGGTCTTTTCTGGTTCCATACAAATTTTAAGATTCTTTGTTTCATTTCTGTGAAAAAAGTTGATGGTGTTTTCATAGAGATTGCGTTGAATGTGTAGATTTGCTCTAGGTAGCATAGACATTTTAACAATATTTGTTCTTCCAAACTATCACCAGGGAATGTTTTTCCATTTCTTTGTCTCTTCCCCAATTTCTTTCATGACTATTCTATAGTTTCTCTATTCTGTAGATTCTAAAGGGTCTGAGTACAAATCCTTTCCCTCTTTTATTGGATTTATTCCTAGCTATTTTATGGGTTTTGGTGCAATTGTAAATGGAATCAACTCCTTAATTTCTCTTTCTTCTGTCTTATTGGTGTATAGAAATGCAACTGATTTTTGTGCATTGATTTTGTATCCTGCCACTTTACTGAATTCCTATTTGAGTTCTAGCAGTTTTGGGGGTGTAGTCTTTTAGTTTTCCCCATTAAATATCATATCATCTGCAAAGAGTGAGAGTTTGGCTTCTTCTTTGCCAATTTAAATGCCTCTTATTTCTTTTTGTTGCTTAATTGCTAAGGCTAGGACTTCTAGTAGTATGTTGAACAGAAGTGATGATGATGGACATCCCTGCTGTGTTCCTGAGCTTAGGGGTAAAGCTCTGCTTTTCCCCATTGAGAATGATATTCGCTATGGGTTTTTCATAGATGACTTTTATGATATTGAGGTATATACCCTTTTATTCCTATACTTTGAAGAGTTTTAATCAAGAATGGATGCTGTCCTTTGTCAAATGCTTTTTCTGAATCTATTGAGAGCATCTTATGGTTCTTGTCCTTTCCGTATTAATGTAGTGTATCACATTGATTGATTTGTGAATGTTGAACCAAACTTGCAGCCCAGGAATAAATCTCACTTGGTCTTGGTAAATAATCCTTTTAATGTACTGTTGGATCCAATTGGCTAGTATTTTGGTGAGAGTTTTTGCATCCATGAACATCAGAGATATCAGTCTGTAATCCTTTTTGGTGGGGTCTTTGTCTGGTTTTGGGATCAAGGTAATGCTGGTCTCATATAATGAGTTTGGAAACTTTCTTTTCATTTCTATTTTTTGAAAGTTTCAGAAGAATGGGTATTAATTCTTTAAATGTTTGATAGAATTACCCTGGGAAGCCGTTTGGCCCTGGGCTCTTGTTTTTTGGGAGATTTTTATTACTGATCAATTTCCTTGCTGGTTATAGGTCTGTTCAGGTTTTCTATTTCTTTCTGGTGCAGTTTTGGTAGTTTATACCTTTTTAGGAATGCATCCACTTCTTCCAGATTGTCTATTTTTTTTTTTTTTGGTGTATAATTGTCATAATACATTCTTATAATTGTATTTCTACAGCGTTGGCTGTGATCTCTCCTCTTTCATTCATGATTTTATTTACTTGCATCATTTCTCTTTTCTTTTTGATAAGTCTGGCCAGGGGTTTATCAATCTTATGAATTCTTTCAAAGAATCAGCTCCTAGTTTTGCTGATCTATACTACTGGTCTTTTGGTTTCTATTTCATTGATTTATGCCCTGATGTTATAATTTCTTTTCTCCGGCTGGGTTTAAGCTTTATTTGCTGTTCTTCCTCCAGCTCCTTTAGGCATAAGGTTAGGTTGTGTACTTGAGTTTTTTCTTATTTCTTGAAAAAGGCTTGTATTGGTACATACTTCCTTCTTAGGACTGTCTTTCCTGCATCTGGAAGGTTTTGAAGAGTTGTGTTTTCATTTTCATTTGTTTCCTTAAATTTTTTTAATTCTTTAATTTCCTGGTTGACCCATTCATTCTTTAGTAGGATGCTCTTTAGCGTCCATATATTTGAGTTATTTCCAACTTTCCACTTATGATTGAGTTCGAGTTTCAAAGCATTGTGGTCTGAAAATATGCAAGAAATGATCCCAATCTTTTGGTACCAGTTGAGACCTGATTTGTGACCCAGGATGTGATCTATTCTGGAGAATGTTCCATGTGCACTAGAGAAAAATGCGTATTTTGTTGCTTTGGGATGGAATGTTCTGAATATATCTGTGAAGTCCCTCTTGCCCAGTGTTGTCATTTAAAGCCCTTATTGCCTTCTTGATTTTGCTTAGATGATCTGTCCATTTCAGTGAGGGAGTGTTAAATTCTCCTACTATTACTATATTATTGTTGATGTGTTTCTTTAATTTTGTTATTAATTGGTTTATATAATGTTAGTGGCATAAATATTTGCAATTGTTAGATCTTCTTGTTGGTTAGACCCTTTAAGTATGATATAGTGTCCTTCCTCATCTCTTATTATAGTCTTTGGTTTAAAATCTAATTTGTCTGATTTAAGGATTGTCACTAGCTTCCTTTGATGTCCATTAGCATGATAAATGGTATTCCACCCTTGCACTTTAAATCTGGGAGTTTCTTTGGGTCTAAAATGAGTCTTTCGCAGGCAGCATATTGATGGGTATTGCTTTTTTAGCCAATCTAATACCCTGTGTCTTTTGATTGGACATTTAGCCCATTTACATTCAGGGTAACTATTGAAAGATATGAATTGAGTGCCATTGTATTGCTTGTAAGGTGACTATTACTGTATATTGTCTCTGTTCCTTCTGGTCTATGTTACTTTCAGGCTCTCTCTTTGCTTAGAGGATCCATTTCAATTTTTTTTTTGTAGGGCTGGTTTAGTGATTGCAAATTCTTTTAGTTTCTGTTTGTCCTGGAAGTTTTTTAGCTCTCCTTCTATTTTCAATGACAACCTAGCTGGATATAGTATTCTTGGCTGCATATTTGTCTCATTTAGTACCCTAAATATATCATGCCAGTCCTTTCTGGCCTGCCAAGTCTCTGTGGATAGGTCTACTGTCAGTCTAATGTTTCTACTGTTGTAGGTTACAGACCTCTTGTCCTGATCTGCTTTCAGAATTTTCTCTTTGTCTCTGAAGTTTGTAAGTTTTCCTATTAGATGATGGGGTGTGAACCTGTTTTTATTGATTTTGAGGAGGGTTCTCTGAGCCTCCTGGATTTTGAGGCTTGTTTCCTTCTCCAAATTAGGCAAGTTCTCTACTATAATTCACTTCAATATAACTTCAGCCCCCCTCTCTCTCTTTCTTCTTCTTCTGGGATCCCAAATATTCTAATATTGTTTCACTTTATGTTATCACTTATCTCTTGAATTCTCCCTTTGTGATCCAATAGTTGTTTATCCCTTTCTCAGCTTCTTCATTCTCCATCATTTGGTTTTCTATGTCACTAGTTCTCTCTTCTGCCTCACTATCCTAGCAGTTAGAGCCTCCATTTTTTATTGCATCTCATTAATAACTTTTTTGATTTCAACTCAGATTTTATTTCTCCAGAAAAGGATTCTCTAGTGTAGTCTATGCTTTTTTCAAGCCCAGATAGTATCTTCATAGTTGTTATTCTGAATTCTAGTTCTGACACCTTACTAATGTTTATATTGATTAGATCCCTGGCAGTTGGTACTGCTTCTTGTTCAATTCTTTGAGGTGAGTTTTTCCACTTTGTCATTTTGTCAAGAGAAGAATAGATGAATGAGAGAACAAAATCCTAATAGGGTAAAAACAACCCCAGAGAAATACACACTAAACAAATAAGAAGAAACTTGAAACCAAGGGGAAAATAAAATAGAAAAATTTTAAAAAGAAAAAAATATGATCAGGCTGGTGAATAGAACAGAGCCATACACTGGATTTGGGGAGTATTTTGGTCTGTTAGAAGAAACTGAATCACAAAATTTTAAAGAAAGAAAAACATATATGTACAAAAATAAAGTTAAATACAATAAAGGGATGGGATACAACTGTAAAAATTAAAATTAAAAAAAGGTTTTTTAAAAAGTAATTGATAAGATAAGAATTTGGTTGAAAAATTAAATAAATAAAAAAAGAGTGAGAGAGAATGTGATTAGATGGGTGCATAGAACATAGCCATAAACTAGATTTAGGATATATTTTGGTCTGTTAGAAGAAACTACATACCAATTTAAAAAAAGAAACTTACATATACAAAAAATAAGGTTAAATATAATGAAGGGATAGAATATGACTGTAAAGATGAAAATTAAAAAAGATTTTAAGAAAGGAATTGATAAGAAGTTGGTTGGAAAAGGAAATAATAATTCAAAAAAAGAAAGAAAAAAATAAAGAAAATTTTAAAAATTAAAGTTGAAAGACTAAAGAATCATGGGGGGAAAGTCATGAATTCTAAGAACTGTTTTTCCCTAGTGCTGGAGTTTTGCAGTTTTCATTGATCAGTAAACTTGGTCTTGGCTGGATGTTCTTGCTGATCTCCTGGGAGAGGAGCCTATTGCATTGATTCTCAAATGTCTTTGCCTGGAGCAGAATTGTACCACCCTTGCCAGGTGCCAGGCTAAGTAATCTGTTCAGGTTTGTTCTCTAGAGTTTTTGTTTCCTAAAGGCTGAGGATGAGAATGAAAATGGTGGCCTCTCAATCTCTGGCCTCACAGGAGCTGAGAGCTCAGGACCCCACTTGTTAGTGAGTGCTCAGAGAATAGCAGTTAATCACTCCTGTCTCCCTCGTCTCTGGCCACACTCTGTTCTTGCCCAGCCTGTGACCTGGTGTTTCCATCTCTGGCACATGACCCTGTTTGGAGACTCTAAACTAAGCAGATTCCTGTGGAATGCTCCCATGCTACTCCTCTTAGGGGAAGAAGGGGAGTCTCCCCAGATCTGCCACTTGTTGGTTCCCTGCAGAGCTGTGGCCCAATTGTGCCATGGATCATGTTTTATGGGATCCCAGTTTATGGCAACCCTGAGCTGAGAGTCCACTCCTGGGCTCACTTTTTGCAGTTGGCTTCCCCACTCTGACACCTTGGAGAACTGTCACTTTCAGGCAACCCCAATCTTTCTGTGACCCTGAGGTTCCTGAGACCAACTGTCCTAGTAAGGGTTCCACCCCCTGCTTAGCCACCAGACCAAAGTACCTCACTGAAGCAGACTTCTAAAAGTTCCAATTTTGTGCTCCACCAGCCTTACAGGTAGCTGGCTGATGGAGGCTCCCTCCCCCCACGGTCTATCTTCCTGTATATCACCTCAGATTCATTTCTCTGCATGTCTTACCTTCCAGAAAGTGGTTGCTTTTCTGTTCATAGAGTTGCTGCTATTCTTTTCTTCGATCTCCTGTTGAGTTCATAGGTATTCAGAATGGTATGATAACTATCTAGTTGAATTCCTGGGACCAGAGGAAGTTTAGGTCTCCTACTCCTCTGCCATCTTAGTCTCCTCCATGAGCATCTGACTCCAAAGGAATCACATTAAAAATAAATAAGGAATTCTTCAAACTTAACAAAAAGAAAACTAAAATCCCAATAAAGAAATAGGCAAAAAATTGAACAGATACTTCACTAAAGAAGATACACAGATAGCATAAAAGCATATAAAAAGATGCTTGACATAATTAGTCATTATGGAAATGCAAATTAAAACTACACCTATTAGAATGGCTAACATTAAAAAGACTGACCATACTAAATATTGGTAAGTTTGTGGAAAAACTGAAACTCTCATTGCAAAAATTGTGGGAAAACTGCATTGTGGAAATGCAAAATAGGGCAGCCATACTGGAAAATAGTTTGACAGTATTCTTTTAAACATACACTGACCATACAACTGAATAATCCCATTCTTGGGCTTATATCCAAATGAAATGAAAACCTGTGTTCACATAAAAGCCTGTAAGGTAATGGTTACAGCAACTTTATTCATAATTACTCCATAATCAGAAACAACTCAAATGTCCCTAACCAGAAGAATGGTTAAACAGACTTTGTTTTGTACATTGTATAAACATTGCACATCCATACAATGGAACACTACCCAAAAATAAAAGAAAATGATACTTGCAACAATATAGATGAATCCCAAATTCGTTATGCTAAGTAATACAAATATACTTTGTGATTCCATTTCTACGCTATTCTATAAAAGGAAAAATAAGAAGAATGCAGAACAGATCAGTGGTTTTCAGGGGATAAAAATTTGACCACAAAAGTGACAAACGAGATTTTGGAGGGAAAAGGAAGGAGGCACCAATAGAATTATTCTGTGTCTTGGCTGCAGTGGTAATGGTTACACAACTTGGCATATTTGTCAAAATCCATAGAATAGAAACCAAAAACAATTCATTTACTGTATATTAATCACATTAATAAATTATTAAAATTGATTGACTCAGATATCCACACACAGTTGTATAACATCTTTCCACTTGAAAAAAAATCATTTGCCTAGTTTTCTGAAAGTAGAGACGAATTCAGGCGTAAGTCACCATAGCATATATAGAGAAATAATATATTATTGCTGAAGAATGACACTGAGCAAGTAGATAGGAATGAATTTATGGAGGACCTTGTATACTCTGCAAAAGGGTTTTGAGCTTGTACTGTAAGGAATGGGAACTAAATGATTTTTAGAAAAAGAAAGATATGGTCAGCTTTACATTTTAGATAAACCAGTCTGGCTTTGATAAGGAGAAAGGATTTGACATGTAGGAAGGCTGAAAGCAGGGAGATCAGTTAGAAGGTGTTTGCTGCAGTCCAAGTGAGATATGAAAAAATCCTGAGTTCAGGCAATTGTAATAGGGAATATAAAGTATGGAAAGCCTTCTGAGTCTTGTGAAGTATGGGTACATAAGCTCAAGAGACTTGGAAGGTAATTAATGATCTCAGAAAGAGATCTTTCGACTTTGTAAGGCATCAGATTACCTTTACACCATCTTCTTTTAGCCTAAGAGAGAGAATCACCATTTTTGGTCCTATTCTAATTTCCATGATATGAGTACACATGAATCCCAGATAGTGTTTTCCAATTACATTCCCTCACATTTTTTTCAGGTTTTTAAATGAAACTCAGGTGGCAATTAAATAATAGTGATTAAATGACCTATAGTTAAGATGACCATATATCTTATCTTGTTAAGAAATTGTCCTTGTTTACTCTTGATATCCTAGAATAATTATCATAGTATATTAATAATAGTGCCCCCTTTAATTACCAAACACCCTGGTTTGAATGGTAAATTTATGGTCACCTTAACCTATAATAACTCCCTCTCCCCCATTTAACTATTCTTCAGGGGAAAGCAAAGGAACATAAAAATGTCAATAAATTCACATTTTGAATATAAATCAAGACAGATTTATTCATCTACAAAAGCCTATAGAAAAGTAGAACAAAATGGAATGCTATGTAAAATGAACATAAAGATAATCATTTAACAACATACAGATACATCTCCAGTTAATGGGCTTGACTTTCAAATAATTATTGAATTCTTCCCATTTACTTTTTGTACATTTGTACTCAACTCTGCATAGAAGTTAAAGCCTTACTATCCATTTGTACTTAAAAATTTAAACAGTGTGCCAAGGCCTTGAAAGGGATTAAGAGGTTGCAACTAATTGCTAGGTCCCTGACTGTTCTCCTTTCAAAGAGTCATCCTTCATTCTGTCTTTTATAATCCTATGAGAAGCCAAAGCAAGCTTGCTCAGTAGGGTTCTTTATGAAATACCAAGAATTCTGTACTAAATCATCACCTTACTCATCCTAGGTTCACACAGGGCAGACAGAAGAGAAAGAAGCATAACAAATTTATTTTGTGGCACACTATTCTGTCACATCAAGATTGGTTTTTGATATACCCCAAACCTGTTTTCACACTCTGACCAAAATGCTAAAATATAATATTGGCCCTGTAAGCCAATATAAAAGTGACAAATAGAGTACTGAGGCAAAGAAGATTGGAAGAAAAATAAAATCATGTTTTATTATTTGTACTCATCCTACTTCCATAAGGGACTTCAGACAATGAGGTGCCTGGGTAGCACAGTTGGATAAGCATCTAATTCTTGTTTTGGCCTAGCTAGTGATCTCAGGGTTCTGAGATGGAGCCTTGTATGGGGCTCTGAGCTCAGCATGAGTCTGCTTGTCCCACTCCCTCCCCCTCTGCCCCTTCCCCTGCTTACTATCTCTCTGTGTCAAAAATAAATAAATAAATATTTAATAAAAAGGATTTTGGCCAAAGAAATAAATAAACAGTTGTAATGAATTATAGACATTGTTAGTAGTAATCAAATAAGGTGTAGCCACTATGTTTTTTTATTTTTTGTTTTGTTTTTTGTTTTTGTTTTTTAGTATTTTGCTCTATCTTTAGTTTTAAAATAAAAGTCTTACAAACTCTTCATGGATTCAACAGCTTGAATAAGATACTAACTCAAAAGATTAATACTTCACTCTTATCTCTATAATAGTCTGATGATTTCAAGCTTTCTAAAATGGAATTGAATTTGAATAAAGATAGTACTCTTGAGGTCTATAAATTGTTAGTTCTCAAAAGGTTCTTTCTCTCTGTATTCCATATTCTCTTTCTAAAGCCTTTATGACAGATAATTTAAACCCAATTCTAAGTATAAGATGTAACATGCATGTCAAAAATATCCTTTTTAAATGAAATGATATGCTCTTCAATTCCATTAAATCTAAAAGATACTTTCAAAAACGTTATCTGTAGAAGACATTTCAATATGGTCAGAATAGACTTTTGCAAAGAAGTAAAAGAAAGGGATCCTTTCAGCTTCTCTTATCCCCAGCAAGGCTCAGAATAGATATTAAATCAGTTACCACCATCATCTGTTCTAATATTTATTATGTTACACTGTAATTTATCTATTTCTGTATCTATCTCCCCCCACTAGACTCCATGAACTACTTGAGACTAAGGGTTATTCCCCATTCATCTTTACTTCTCTGGAACCTAGTATAACTGAACCAACATGAGTTCACTCCTTGATGAGTCAGAAATTGCATTAGGTTGAGTTGTCACACAAAGAAAAGTTTATTTGCAGCAAATAAGGAGATCATGAGTTATAGCTCCAAAGCCGTGACTCCCTGAGCAAAGGTGGATGGGTTCCTTTTATTTAGGGTTAGGATGAATATTTAGGTAGGGAAGCCTTATCATCATATGTAGAGGTGAGCATAAGATCATGTATGCATCTTAAGGAAACATGCTTATACACACATTGTATATTATGTAAATGAGGCTTATTTTCCTTGGACAGAAATTTTAGTATTATAATGAGGTAAAGGGAGTTGTCAGTCATTCTGGAAGTCACTCCATTGTCCTTCTGCACAGGTGTGAGTCAGGGGTTAAGCTCAAACTGGTCTGGGTGGTCTGGGCCAGCTGAAGGTCTTATCAGGGCAGTCCTTATGCTATTGCTCAAGGGGTGGTTTCTCTTTGCATTTGCCTGAGTTAAGAGATAAACCAGAAAGAAGAGCTTAAGGAAAAACTTGGGACAAAGGTCTGTGAATACAAGCATGTGAGCAGTCAAGTCAGGTCTTAGAGTCTAGCTGGTGACACTAGCATGAAAGGAATTCAATAACTTGTTAAATAAATGAATATGGTCTCATTTTAATTTTGGTAGAGACCATATATAATATTCTTAACACTGTGCCTCTTACACTGTAAATGTTTAATAAATGTTAACTGTTATTTACTAAAATGGGATCAGATGGAATTGTACTGGAGCAGATTCCCACTGGCTATTATATTTTCAGGAACTTTGTAAGCTGGTTGTTAAATTATTGGTAATCAGAAATAGCCCATGGTAGGAGTATTTACATTTATATATTACATTGCCAATGAGAATTGGCAAATGAGATAATTCCTGCACCTACCCCCCCCCATCTCCCAACCGAAGTCAGCAGTTAAATCTTTTTCAGCACAGCACTGAGGTCAGATATCATACTATCCTGGGGCTTGAATTCTTTTAAATATTATTAATGTGTGTGATTGATAAAGTGTGCATTGGATGTGTATTGGATTTAGAAAAGAGAAAGAAAAAGAAAGAGGAGCATGTGGGGAAGGGCATGTAGTCCACCAGCAACTGAGTGAAACTCCAAATCCAACTTCTCATTACAGCTCACCTCCCTCAGACAATCGCCTTTGCAACTATTTATGACACAAGGTCTCCTGATGGGCTTAATTTTAGCCAACAAAAAAGATTTGGCTGATGATCTCAGAAGTGGCAATTTTTAACTAATGTTAAAAGACCATTATTGTCTCTCTGACACTGACAATATAGAGATTTTTTAACCATTAAAATTTTCCACAATGAAGTAGTTTGCTTTGAAGGGTTGTGAGTTATTTATGTAATTTAGAAATGTTCACATGGAAGCTAGATGAAAGTCTACAGAAACATTGCAGGATAAATTCTCATAGATGATCTTCTAGCACATTGCCTCTCAGTCTGATCTGCAGACTTCTTGGGACCCACTGCAGACATATTGCATCAAGATCTGCATTTTAATAAGACCCTTAGATTATTCATATGGAAATTAAAGTTTGAGAAGGCTTTGCTCTAGATCCCCTAAAGTCACAGCTGACTCTAGGATTCTATGCCTCTGTCATGACTTGATGAAGACATATAAATCATGCTTATAATATTTGCAGGAAATAAAATGTCAAAATGAAATGTCTCTATGTTAAACTTCAGATAAAAGTTACAAAATAATCTCAACACACATAATGATAGATGGAAATCAGCAAGATGAAATTCAAAAGCCAAAGTATGAAATCTATGTTTAGACAAATTCCTAAAACAAGAAAATCAGGCAAATCCACAGGACTGAGACCTACAAAAGCATCTAGGTGACTGACATACAGGCAAATGATCCCTTATCCTTCTGTCCTAGATTCTGAGCTCTATTTATGTGCTTTCATGGGTTTATATTACTTTTTATGTTTTCTGAAGTCACTGCAGGAATACATACCAAGTTCGTAAACTAAACTATTTGGTAAGACCCTAAGTTACAACAACATCTACTTCTTTGGGGTTCTTCCCTTCTCCTACTGAAACAAAGATCTTTCACAAGTGGGTGAAAAATCAATGGTATTTGATGTAGGAAACAAAGGCCAAAAAATTATTAAATTTCCTTACTATCTACAGCTCATTGACAAGTCCTTGAAACAGACAGAGTGGCATTCCTTAAGGAACTCAACTACCTCGATGTTAATGCTTTGCTCCTTAGCAAACTTAGCCCAACCATCAGGAACCTGTAAGTCTACTTTAACATATAAAAATTTTTTTGGAAACCTCATTTAACTCTACCAACCCCTCTTCCCAGAGACAGATTAGATTCTGTAGTCACTAGAAAGTTATAGAAACCAAAGCATTACTTAAAATGCTATTAAAACTTTATATCAGTCAACTGTGATGTAGGAAAGATGTTAGGATTCAAAGCCAAAGGCCAAGAAAGGATTCTTGAAATGTCTTTGGTGAAAAAGGGTGGTTTTATTAAAGCACGGGAACAAGACCTATGGGTAGAAAGAACTGCACTGGGGTCATGAGGAGTGGCCCATTATATACTTTCAAGTTGGGAGGGGTTAGGGATAGTGTCAAATCTCTAAGGAATTTTGGAAGTAAGGTTCCCAGGACCTTGAGGGGGTTAGTTATTGTTAGGAAAAGGTCATTTATTACTGTCTAATTAAACCTTTGTCATGAGACCCTTCAGATGTATATCAGTGGGTCAAATGCTTGGGGGATGATTGCCAAGATGTCTCGGGACAGGGGGTTGGTAGAAATAAACGAAGTTTCCAAAGAAATTGTTATATGTTAAAGTAGACTTACAGGGTCCTGGGCATTGGTTTAAGTTTGCCTTTTGTCCTTAGCAAAGTATTAACATTGAAGCAGTTGAGTTCCTAGAGGAATGCCACTCCGCCTGTTTCAAAGACTTATCAATGAGCTGTAAGTTGCAAGGAAATTTAATGTTTCCCACATCACCTCCAACACTATTTTATTTAACCAGCTTAAAGATTAGGGGTTCAGTAGACACAAATGAATTTCATGTGGTTCACTGAAAAACATACTCTGAGAGCTTTAAGCAGTAGCACAATTAGTTAGAATGTCAGATAAAGGGATTTGGAGATTGCATCTTATTTAAATTCAAGCTCATATCAGAAAGGCCTTGAAGATTCTGTTTTAATTTGCAAGTTGAGATTTATCAGAAACCAAGAAAGACAAACAGTCCTCATGAGTGTAGCATTTTTGCAAGTTTAATCCACAGGTTCAGTTTCTTTGGCCCTTGTGGTTTTTGAGATTGCTTTGCATCTCCCAGAACACCATGTAATAAAAGGAAACTGATCAATGAAGGGAGACCTACACTGCATGTGAAAAGATAGCTATGAGGAACTATAAAACCATTTTATTTCATGGTTGAGTATATCTAATATTTTCCCAATATTTTCAACTCACAATTTTTACCCTACTTAAAGCAAGAAAGGAAAAAATTATTTTAACTTTTGAAATTTATTAGAAACACTGATTTGGGTTCTACTCCTGAAGAGGCTTAGGGGTTAATTTATTTATTTGAGAAGAGAAACAGTACAGAGTTAGATAATTGAGCTGGTATAATTTTGAAGTAAGCATAAATGTGACCTTGCTATGTGCCTGCTAGCAAAAGATAGTAGTGAAATCCTCAGCAAAGGCACCAATTGCAGTAATCTTAATGAACTGGAGCCTGAAAACCATCAAGAAATAGCCTCAACATCTGCAATACAGAAAGCAGGCAAGGGAGAAAGCAATGATATACAGGCAAAATGTTAATATTCAGTTTATTCTTTGTAAGACATGCATCAAATATCCCCAGCTTCTCTCTTTAAACATAGAAATGAATATGGGCTACTTCCCCTTTCACTGAAATTGAATGTTGAAGAGAAGCTTCAATCTCATTGACGAATTCAGCTGTTCTTTTAAATTGAACTTTTAAACATATGGGCACACAAACCAATCTATATGCAGAACAATTCTTTAAACAACATGCAAATGGTCTGGGATTACATGCTAGGTATCACACAAGTGAGTTTTCACAGTACAAAAGAACGAATTCCTTATTGTGACATTTGAGATAACAATACTAAAGAATTTCAGCTCAATTTTAAATTCTTCCCTCCAATTGCTGTAGTTTTCTTCGTAGGAGTATAACACACTCCTTAACTTCTGGTTTCTTCCACCAAATAATAATTGCTCATCTCTACTAAATAATGGTCAATCAGTCTTTCAATCATTCAACAAACATCTATTGAGTAACTCTTATGTGTCTAGTACTGTCTTAAACACAGAGGATAGAAAAATAAATATGGCATAAACCTTCTAAAAATTACATTTCTATAATTTGGTATGACAGACATATGTAGAATTTAGTTATATAAAGGGACACCTGGGTGGCTCAGTCAGTTAAGCATCCAACTCTTGATTTCAGCTCAGGTCATGGTCTCAGAATTGTGAGATCAAGCCCTGCATCAGGCTCCGTGGTGGGTTTGGAGCCTGATTAAGATTCTCTCCCTCCCCTTTTCTCTTCCCCATCTTTGTGCTCACTCTCTCTCGAAAGAAAGAAAGAAAGAAAGAAAGAAAGAAACTAGTTATATCGAGAAAGAGAGAAAGAAAAGCATCTCTGATTTGAGATTTTTATTTCGATCCAAAAAATCCCCTTTTCATCATCATTATGTAACATATTGACTTTATTTCCTGATTTATTTATGTATGTCTCTGGGAAATCCCTCCTGTTGGTCACCTTTCTAGGGGGAAAAAAAATCATTACTAAACCAGGGCCTACCATTGTATGTAAGGTGCTGACAACAGGACGGAGCAGGCAGGAATGTGGAAATTCTCTGATGGAACCTGTTAACAATGATGTGTGAGGATGGAAAAAGTTTAGTCCTAAGATTTCTATCGACATATTTATTTGTCCGCAGTGAAGATTTTAGCTGCTGATTCCTCCCCAGCTCAGTTGCCCATGTTTTGCTGATAAGTAGAGCCAATAAAAGGAAAAGGAGACAGGAAGAAAGAAAATGTCTTTAAATATCAAGGTATTTTGTGGTGTAAGCAGGGCAATATATAACCAGTATGCATTGAGTAGGCATTTGCTTTGATAGCTCACTATTTTAATATCGCCCTGGGAGTAAGAACCAAATTTATTATATAAAATGCACAGAGAATTAAAAGAAAATGAGGTATATACATAAAATGGATATCATTCAGCCTTTAAAAAGAGGAAAATCCTGCCAAATGTGGCAACATGGATAAACCTAAAGGATATTATGCTAAGTGAACTGAGCTAAACATATACAGCAAATACTACATTTACGTGACTTATCTGAAATAGCCAAACTCCTAGAAACTGAGAATTAGAATGATGGTTTCCAAGGGCTAGAAGTGTTGCTGGTTGGACTGGGGAGACCCCTGGGCCCTGAGGCCTCTGCCTAGCCCATTCCTGGGATATTGCTGGGAGGCTCTTAGTCTCATCACAAGAAAGTATTCAAGAATGGACCAGACACTGTGGTTGAGCAGTGTAAGTGAGAAAGTTTCTTAAAGTGAGAGTATACTTTCAAGCTGAGAGAGTGGGTGAGCTCAAAGGAGAGCTGCACCCAAAATTTGGATCTCTATCTTTTATTGACAATTGTTAACTAGGGGGTGAAATATTTATTATTTGGGGAAGGGACCTCTTTGGGAGCAGGCTTTCATACTTTTTCTCCTCTATTTGGTCAGAGTATCTGGCTTTCTTTGTCTTGGACCTGTCTGGTTTGATCCAGGTTCTTGTGGCTTTGTATTTGGAGGGCTGCTAGGACAGGTCTCTAACTTTCCTGATAGTGGGTCATGACTCCACCTTTGCTGGTATCCAGGCATTCTGTTAAAGCCTAACTAACTTCCTACTCTAACAGAGAGAGGGGGGGAAATGGGTATCAAGTTTCAGTAATACAAGGTAAATAAGTTTTAGAAATTTGTGGTACAATATCCTGCCTATAGTTAACAATACTGTATTGTACACTTAAAAGTTTATTAAAAGGGTAGATCTCATGTTACGTGTTTATACCACAGTAAAAATGGAAATAAAATAAAATAAAATTTTGAAGAACTGCTAAAAAAGAGAATTTGAGTTTTTCAAACTATGCCACCTTTGAGACTCAATTAGAGAGGAGGTGCCTTCTGAGATGAGTCTTTAAGGAACTGTGAGTTAGGCTTACAAAGGGGTCTGGGAACATTCTAGGCAGATAGGATACACTCATAAAAAGAATCATGATGATAGTGAGTGAAATTAAGTCTATTAATGTGGATGAAGAAGAGGGGTGAGATATCAGAAATATACACAGGGTACAAATTATAGTTAGTCTTATATGGCACATTATGGGTTTTGGACTTTATTCTAATAACCATGGGGAGTCATTTAAAGACTTAAGCAAAACAAGTTGGGAAGTGGGAGTCAGGCATGTGATCAAATTTGCATTTGAAAAGGTTACTCACACTGCAGTGTGGAGAATGGATTAGACTGAGCAAAGGAGGAGAGTGAAGATAATTTTGAATGCCAGAGGGTTGCAATTTTGCTAAACTGGTACAATAAAAGGACAGATTGCACGACTTTGAAGAGGCCAGTAAGAACTAAATAGACTGGAGGACTTGGAGTTGCCAAGGTAGTGAATGTCTCACTATAGAGGAGAGCAGCTGTAATGGGATTGGGAAAGTGGTGAGTTGGAAAACTTGGAGGTTATAACCACAGAATGGGTTCTTGGAGTGTGAGATTTCCTAGGTGGTGTAGTTCCAAGTAAATGTGATATGTGATTTATAATAAATAAATATTTTGGCCTTTAGCCCCTGATTCCTGGCTCAGAGCTCCCCAACCCTTGGAATTTCTTAACCAATAAGAACAATGAGGGGCGCCTGGGTGGCTCAGTTGGTTAGGCTGCTGCCTCCGGCTCAGGTCATGATCTCGGAGTCCTGGGATCGAGCCCCACATCGGGCTCTCTGCTCAGCAGGGAGCCTGCTTCCTCCTCTCTCTCTCCACCTGCCACTCTGCCTACTTGTGATCTTTCTCTCTGTATCAAATAAATAAATAAAATCTTAAAAAAAAAAGAACAATGAGAACATTGTTTTTGTTATAATATTTGATCATTTGTCCTCTGTTCCTAAGATCCAATTCAGAGCCATAAAGGCTAAAATGGATGTCTTGTTATTCATAACAAGTCCCTTCCAACTACAGCTAAGTTTATGTTAATGAGGTGACTTTTGGAAATCCACTAAAGATGGGGTGCTGCTTGCCAGGGAAACCAACAGGGATTTGATGGTTGGAACATTTAATTCCACCTCCTGATTTCTGAGGAAGGGAGAGAGGCTGCAGGTTGAATCAATCACCAATGGCTAATGATTTAATCAGTCATGCCTCTTTAATGAAGCTTCCATAAAAATCCAAAAGGATTGGGTTCAGAGAGCATCCAAGTTGGTGAGTCAGAAAATATCCATATGTTAGTGCTGGGCCCCAAACTCTACTAGCTAGTCAGTCAGTAGCTCAGGTAACAACCTGGACTTGAGATTGGCACTTGAAGTGAGGTCAGTCTTCTGGGGCTGAGCCTTTAACCTGTGGAATCTGTTGCTATCTCCAATAGATAATGTCAGAATTGAATTGTGGGACACCCAGCTGGTGTCCAAGAATTGCTTGTCATAGGGAAAAAAATAACCCCACACATCAGAATTGGGTGCTGAATTATAGTGTAATGAAACCATCTACAGTGTAGCCATGGAAGTCGAATGTAAAAGTAGAAGTACACAAAGACCAAGGGTGCAAGACATCCACAGTTCTGATTATCTATCAGAATCATCTGTGGTAGTTTTATAAGTGACAGAAACTATGACTCCCATTCTGAAAGATTCTGATATATTAGGAGGAACTCAGGCATGCACACTTTTTAAAAAATTTTAATGGATGTTTCTAATGTGCAAGCTGAATTGGGAACTCTTGAGCTGAATTTGGGTGGATTATCCATACAAACTCAATCTAGATGATGGCAAATTTATTCAGGATAGAAAGCAAGGTCTTCACTGAATGTGAGATAGTGAGCCCCATAATTAGTATGTAAGGGCCAGGATGAGGAAATGATTTGTCATAACCAAAGACAAGAATTTGAAGAGTAGGTTTTTTGTTTTGTTTTGTTTTTTGTTTTTTTTTTAAATAAAGGATGAAGGACTTAACTCAGCCTCGGAGAGTGAAGGTTGAACGTGTAAATCTCACCTCCTAATACTGACTTGTTTTAAACTGGTTCACACAACACAAAGCTATTTGTTCATCCCCAGTTTATCATTAGCATTTTCGAATTTATAATTCAATTTACTTTATGAAGAATGGGTTTGGGTATGTTCTCATATTCTAAAGCTTTACTTTGCATTTTTTGGAGCTCATTTCTATCTTTAACTATTTAATTTAATTTTAGGTGACCATGGACTCTTGGGGAGGAAAAGTGAATACTGCAGACTTGAATCCAGAGGTTTTAAAATGAATTATTTTCTACAAGATTCAGTAGCCCACTTCATTTACCTGGTTTTCAAAGTATTTGTGTGAAAGAAAATCAGGATGGAGTGTTATTAGATAATGTAGACTAGATCAATTTCAGAAAAATGGAATTCTATAGAATACATTATGGAGAAATTAGACTGAAGAAAAACTTCAAGTGACTGTTAAAATAGTAGTACCATTAGTAAGAGTAGTAGTAGAAAGAAGCTTTACAAATAAATGCAGAGCATCAAGCCTTGTTCATCTAGTATATTTTATTTCTTTTAAATTGTTTTCATTATAAAAGAAATGCAAACTTCATGAAAATTATTGACTAATTGAGATGCATCTAGAGTAAAATTAAATGTCCTCTTTCCATAGTATGACTCCCAATACCCATCTCCTAGTATGCCTCTTTCTCCAGAACTTTTCTTATGCATTCATAAAATGTATATGTATATATATATGCAAATTTATTATGCATTTTTCTAATAGTAATATATCACAAATATCCTTTTATGCCAATAAATATAAATCAACCTCATTCTTTTTAGCATCTGTATAGCATTTCGTAGTATGGATGCACAATGTTTTTAAATATATGACCCTCTATTTGGATGTTTGCTTCAAATTTCTTCCTTTTATAAAAATAATAATTTCATAAACTTCTATATTCACACATTTTGTGTGAAAGTGTTAATATTTCTATAGCATATATTCTTAAAAGGAGACATTCTAGATCAAAGGCTATGCATATTTAAAATGTTGATTGCTATTGCTTAAGTGTCCTTCAAAAAATTAATTACATTTCTTTTTTATTTAATTTTATTTATTTGACAGAGAGTGAAAGAGCACAAGCAGAAGGGACAGCAGGCAGAGGGAGAGGGGGAAGCAGACTCCCCATGGAGCAGAGAGCCTGATACCGGGCTAGATCCCAGGACCCCAGGATCATGACTTGAGTTGAAGGCAGACACTTAACTGACTGAGCCACCCAGGCATCCCCCAAAAGATTACATTTCAACAAATATATAGTGCCCATTTCCCCACTTTCTTGCCAGTTGTGTATATTATCAATCTTTTTCTATTTTTAATTTTTAAAAAATATTATTTATTTATTTATTTATTTATTTATTTATTTATTTATTTAGAGAAAGAGAGAGTGTGTGTGTGTACAAGTTGGGGGGAGGGACCAAGGAAAGAGAAGGAAAGGGAAAGACTCCCAAGCGGACTCCATACTGAGTGTAGAGCCTAATGCAGGGCTCAATCTCAGGACCCTGAGATCATGACCTGAGCTGAAACCAGGGGTTGGAGGCTTGACTGAGCCACCCAGGTGCCCTTCTTTTTCTATGTTTTGAATTTTAATTCCAGTATAGTGAATATACAGTGTTGTATTGTTTCAGGTGCACAATATAGTGATTTAATAATTCTCTACATTACTCACTGTTCATCATGTTAAATATACTCTTAATCCCCTTCACATATTTCATGCATCTCCCACCCACCTCCCCTATGGTAACCATCACTTTGTTCTCTACAGCTAAGCATCTGTTTCTTGGTTTATCTCTTTTATTCTTTGTTCATTTTTCTTGATCTTAAATTCCACATATGAGTGAAACTGTATGGTATTTGTCATTTTCTGACTGACTTATTTAGCTTAGCATTATACTTTCTAAATCCATCCATGTTGCTGCAAATGGCAAGATTTCATTCTTTTTTATGGCTGAGTAATATTCCATTGTATATACATATCACAACTTCTTTATTCATTCATCTATCAATCGACACAGGCTGCTTCCATAATTTTGCTATTGTAAATAATGTTGCAATAAACATACTAATATCCATTCAAATTAGTGTTCTTGTATTCTTTGGTTAAATACCTAATAGTGAGTTGAGTTACTGGATCATATGGTAATTCTATTTTTATTTTTTTTTTTGAGGAACTTCCATACTGCATAGGGGCTGCAGCAGTTTACATTTCCACCAACAGTGCATGTGGGTTCATTTTTCTTCACGTTCTCATCAACATTTACTTCTTGTGTTTTCACTTTAGCCATTCTGACAAATGTGAAGTGATATCTCACTGCAGTTTTGATTTTTATTTCTCTGATGATTAGTGATGTTGAGCATCTTTTCATGCGTCTTTTGGCCATCTAGATGTCTTCTTTGGAGAAATGTCTGTTCATGTCTCCTGACCTTTTTTTTTTTTTCTGACCATTTTTTAATCAAGTTATTTGTTTTCTTCTGTTGAATTGTGTAAGTTCTTTATATATTTTTGGATATTAATCTTTTATTGGATTTGTCCTTTGCAAATATCTTTTCTTATTCAGTAGGTCATCTTGTAGTTTCATTGATTATTTTCTTTGCTGTGCAGAAGCTTCTTATTTTGACCTTGCTCCAATAGTTTATTTTTGCTTTTGCTTCCTTTACCTCAGGAGATATATATAGAAAAAAATGTTGTTATGACCAATGTCAGAGACACTATTGCCTGAACTCTTTTCTAGAGTTTTTATGGTTACAGGGCTCACATTTAGGTTTTTAATGCATTTTGAGTTTATTTTTGTGTATGGTGTACTAAAGTGGTCCAATTTCTTTACTATGCATGTAGCTGTTCAGTTTTTCAAAAACATTTGTTGAAGAGACTTTTTCCCATTGTATATTCTTGCCTCTGTCAAAGATTAATTGGCCATGTAAATGTGGGTTTATTTCTGTGCTCTCTATTCTATTCCATTGATCTATGTGTTTATTTTTGTTCCACTACCATACTGTTGTGATTACTATAGCTTTGTACTTTATCTGGAAATCTGGAATTGTAATTCTTTAAATCTTTTATTTTATTTTATTTTATTTATTTGAGAGAGAGAGAGCGAGAGAGAACATGAGAGGGGAGAAGATCAGAGGGAGAAGCAGACTCCTCGTGAAGCTAGAAGCCCGATGCAGGACTCGATCCCCGGATTCCGGGATCATGACCTGAGCCGAAGGCAGTCGCTCAAGCAACTGAGCCACCCAGGCCCCCCTGTAATTCTGATGGTTACTTAAGTTTGATTCCATTCTCTACTCCTCTCCCATCCACTATTTAGGTGTATGGTATCATACTTTACATCCTTTTATTTTGTGAATTCTTTGACTATTAGACATTCTTAATTTTACCATGTTTGTGCTTCCTACTTTTCTAGCTCCTACTTATGGTCTCACATTTCTACTCAAAAAGTCCCTTTTAACATTTCTTAAAGGGCTGGTTTTGTGGTCATGCATTCCTTTAACTTTTTTTTGGAGAACTCTATCTCTCCTTCTATTTTGAATGATAGTCTTGCTGAATGGAATATTCTTGGTTACAAGATGTTTTTGTTTTCTTTTCTTTTGTTTTGTTTTCTTTTTCAGCACTTTGAATATATCATGCCTCTCCCTTCTGGCCCACAGTTTCTGCTTAAAAATTAGTTGACAGTCTTAATTGTACTTAATCATACTGCTTCCTTTCTTCTTACTTTTTTTCCCCTCACTGCTTTTAAAATTCTCTCCTATCACTACTGTTTGCCATTTTAATTACTTTTTCTCTCAGTGTGGACCTCCTTGGGTTGATTTTATTGGTGGATCTCTGTATCTCCTGGATTTGAGTTTCTGTTTCCTTCCCCAGATTCAAGAAGTTTTCAGCTATTACTTCTTCAAATAAGTTTTCTATCCCTTCTCTCTGTCCGGGATTTCTATCCTTTCTCACTCCTGGGATTCTTATAATGTAAATGTTATTACCCTTAATGGTGTCACTGAGTTCCATAAGTGTATTTTCATATTTTATTTTATTCTCTCTCCTATTCATCTTGATTGCTTTCCAATACTCTCTCCTCCAAGTCATTGGTCCATTATTCTGCTTTGTCTACTCTACTATTTATCCCATCTGGTGTATTTTTAATTTCAGTTATTGAATTCATCATGTGTGACTGGTTCTTTTTCAATGTTTTCTATCTCTATGTTAAGGGTCTCACCGAGATCATCCTTCCTTACATTCACTGAGTATCTTTATGACCATTACTTTAAAATGTCTCAGGTATAAAACCTATGTTTTTCTTTTAGCTCTCTTGCTAAGATTTCATCCTGTTCTTTCATTTAGGACATATTTTTCTGTCTCCTCATTTGTTCTAACTCTCTGTGTCTGTTCCTATGTGTTAGGAAATTCAGCTATATAGCCTATTCTTGAAAGTAGTGGCATTATAAAGAAGAGATCCTATAGTGCCCTGCAGTACAGTGTCTTCTTTTTACAAGAATCTAGCACTTCAGAGATGTCTCCTATGCTGTTGCATGCATCCTACTTTGTGGCTAAGCCACATTTTGTCTTCAATCCAGTCAACTACACTGGCTCTCTTTGCCTATTGTTGGCAGGTTTTGATCCCAATGTTGTTAGTGGGCCATTTGGGGCTACCTTGAACTTGAATTGAATTAGACCAGCTGTTTTCCAGAGATGCAATAGCACTAATATGGAGGCACTTTCCCTGTTTTGTCTTTTGAGAAGCTTTCATTGTTGGGTGGTGTCTATAGTCAGACCAGATGTCTGCTCCTAGCCCACTCCTTGGGCTGCCATTGGACTGGTGTGTATACTTATTTTTTCCTCTGGAAGCCACTTTGAAGTAGTGTTGGCCCCTGTCAGGGATGCTTTCACACTGCCAGATTTGTGACACCACTTTGGATGGACTCTGGCCAAAAGTCTATTGGAGGGGGAAGACTGTCAGGGAATGTAGGGCAGGGCACATGGTGTTATAAAGGTTTGCACAAGTATGCTATGAAAGAGGGCTGACAGCCACTTTATTTTTTTTAAGATTTTATTTATTTATTTGAGAGAGAGAGAGAGAGAGAAAGCACAGAGGGAGAGTAAGATGGAGAAGCAGACTCCCCACTGAGCATAAAGCCTGATATGGGACTTGATCCTAGGAACCTGAGATCAGACCCAAGCCAAAGGCAGACATTTAGCTGACTAAGACACCCAGGCTCCCTGACAGCCACTTTAGAAAACTTCTGCTGCAGGGCTGTAGGGGTCAGGGGATCTGGTGCCAGTAAGTTCATGCAAGTCTGCTATGGGAGGGGATCTGCAGCCACCTGTGACAGAGGACAGCTGGTTTGGAGAGAGTGGATCCAAAGGAGAACATGGTGGCAGGACATACTGTTATCAAGTTAGGTAGTGGGTGTTGGCCCCATGCTAGTTCCTGCAGATACTCAGGTCTAATTTGGTAAGTAGGGAGGGAAATTGTGACTGCCAGCCATCTCCTGTATTCATGGAGAAGTAATGCAACCATCCTTACCCCTCCAGCACATGCTCTGAGATTAGTAAATAAATTTCCTTTCTGTATACCCCAAGTATTTTTCAAACTGCTGCCTCTGTGCTATACCTCAGAGGGCCTATTTGTTGTGCTGTTTCTTTAAGGGCAGGGATTCAGTTTCCTATCATCCTCCTGGTTCTCCCAGAAGGGAGATCACTGATTTTCAAATTTACAGGTGTTAAGTTCCATTAATTGTAAGAACTCATGAAATTCAGCCCCTCTGATTTCAAAATCAAATACTATGGGGATTCCTCTTCCCCATGTGGGCTCCCTGTGCCTGGGGTATCCGGCGTGAACATGTGTATCTCTCCCTTCTCTGTGCCTGTGGAATCCCTCCACCCAGCAGACAATCCTACAGGCCTATTTAGCTCTCCACCATGCCTCTGCCTTTTATACCCTCTTCCATCTGGCCTCTTCTCTACACTTAGCTGTGGCAAGTCTGTTCTACCAGTTTTTAGGTTATTTTCTGAGTTACTTACATTGACATGGATGTTACCTTGTTGTATCCATGGGACAAAGTGAGCTTAGGATTTTCTCACTCTACCATTTTCCCCAGAAGTAAAAATCTTTTTCATTTTACAAGTTATTTTATTTTTATATTTGAATTTCTTTTATTTCAAGTAAGGGTTGTTTTTTTTTAATTTCAAATAAGGCTGATAACATCTTTTTTATTTTATTGGCAATACCTCTTTTCCTTGAATTTCACTGTCATATGCATTAACTTTTTTGGGTGGGGGGAGAGGACTGACTTCTTAATGATTTGTAGGAGTTCTTTATATATCATGAACATGAACTCTTTGTCCATTATGTTTGTAAAAATATTTTCTCAAAATCCAATGTTGTCTTTTAATTTTGTTTAGGATGCCTTTAATGATATAATTAATTATTTCACATTTCTTTGAATGTATTGTTGCAGGTCTAGTTCTCCCATATGCAGAATCTAAAACAGAGTTTAGCCTTCTAGATGTTTATTAGCAAATGCTCCTGGGATCAACACCTGTGGAATGGAGGGAAAGGAAACAGAAATTGTCAGAAAAAGAAGCTGAGCTGCCATGCTGGGCCAGTGACAACATCAATGCAGCTCATGGACAGTTCTGAGGCTAAAATGGCCTTGAAAATTTTGTTGAATTGGGCTGAGATGGCCAGGTCTTTATAATTCTACATTTCATCAGTCACTGACTGTGGGTTTCCCTGAAAAGGGCTATGACTCTGGGTGAGACAGCTCTTTGAAGTTGAGGCCATTATTGTAGGGGCCATCATCTGAAGACTCTCAGTTGTTAGGGCAGTAAGTCATTTACTGAAGACATTTGGGTAGTATTTCACAGTTCCCACCACATATATGTATCGTTGAGAGTCTTTAATCTATCTGGAATTTATTTTTTGTGTATTATATGAAGTAGACAGAGGTTCTGATTTTCCTTTTCAAATAGCCAATCTTTTCAACATTTTCTTGATAGTCCATTATTGTTCATATACTTTTTACGGCATTTTTTTAAAAACTCAGTCAAAACACTCATTAACTTGAAATCTACTTTTTGGTGTTTGTGATAATTCAGATACAACGTACATATTTCAATAAGCTAAAAGGAAAACTTCAGGCTGCTATAACAAGGTACTGTAAACTGGGTGTTTTATAACAAAAATTTATTTCACATAATTCTATAGGATGGAAGTTCAAGATCAGGAAGTTGAAGATATGCCAGCACAGTTGGGTTCTGGTAAGAATTCTCTTCCAGGTTATGGACTGCCCTACTTTCTTGTATCTTCATATGGCAGAAAAAGAGAGAGCTAGCCTTCTTCTTCCTCTTATAGGGACAACTAACTTCATAATGGAGCCTCCACCCTCATGACCTAATTACTTCCCAATATCCCCACCTCTTAACACCATCTTAACAGGGAACAATGTTTTAAAATAAATTTTGGGGGGTGAACACAAACATGCTGTTCATAACAATAAGAACAAAAAAAGTCAGAAGCATGTAACAAATCAAGAGCTAGAGAAAAAAATTCTCTGTTTTTGAAGGTTTTTTTATCATTTGTATTATAAATCATCAAAACCAGAAAGGAACATAGTACATATTTTAGTCTCTTCATTTCCCAGAAGAGAAAGCTAAAGCCTAAAGAGTGGGAAGGCTAGATTAAAAACCACAACATAAAACTCCTGATTTCCAGACCAGTGTTATTTTCTCTATACTAGGTTGGTTGCTTCTAATATGTCGTTTATAATATAGGTTTTTGAGGTTTGGGCTTTTTTTTTTTTTAAAGATTTATTTATTTATTTTAGAGAGAGAGAGAAATGCGCACATGCAGGTGGGGGGAGGGGCAGAGGAAAAGAATCTTCAAGCAGACTCCCTGCTAAGTGCTGAGTGTTACTTGGGGCTCAGTCATATGACCCATGAGATCATGACCTGAGCCAAAACCAAGAGTGAGATGCTTAACTGACTGAGACACCCACATGTCCCAGGCCTTGAGGCTTTTTAATATTTTCCTTATTAAAATTTTAAATATTAAAATTTAAAATATTTCCTTTATTTTCTATTCATTTATATTTTCTAATATGTCCTCTAATTGAAAATAAGAAAATAGCATTTCTTAAATTTTCTCTAATACAATTTCTTCACAAAGCTCAACTGGCATCTCCTTACAGCCTCTAATTATTTGGAATTAGTATAAGAATTTCTGTACTGGCCCTACTCTCATAAAAACGATAGAATAATTAGAAAGTAGAAGGCATACCAAAGCTAGATGACACTCTATTGGTTTATAAGGATAATTGTAAGTTTACTGATGAAAATCAATTTTTATCAGCTCACTTATGCTCCATTATAAGGCTATTGTGGCACTTCCTGCCAAAGGAACATAGGTGAGAGCTAGTATGTATTTGATTTTAATAAATACTGTCTGTGGGAAACCTGGAAAGTAATGAACAGATGTTAGAACCATATGACAATAGTGTGGCAGAGCAAAAACAAAAACCAAAAAAACCTGTACATTTGTATGGCACACCTAGTGTTTATGATACTTCTGCAACTTTTATAACTACAGCATCTGGTCCTTTGCTGCTGCTTTTGAATTTTCAAATGTCAGGGATCTTATGTCTCTTACAGTATAGACATGTCCATCAGAAAAAAAAAGCAATAAACATGTTATGAATCATGCAGATAGATACTATTGCCTCCCCACAAGGAACTTACACTAAAATTGATAGTGAAATTTTAAAAGATGAGAAAACATTTAAATTGGTCTTCCCAGCTCTCTAAAAGGTGAAAAGGATTCACTCAAAGATAACTGGATCATCCATCTGCACTGCAAATTTTCCCCACATTTTAAATTTGCAAAAAGTGTAATTTATGGGGAATATCTAAAATATATATAGTACTCTAGGTTCAAAGTTAGGCCACTAATTTTTTTTTTATTCAAGTGACATAGATGAGGTGGACAGAGAATATAATTTGATGTAATTCAAGTTTGATTGAATTTTGTGGTTTTCTCTGAGCTTTAGGTGGTGTTCATGTGTTAAAGTATAGCAAATATAAAATAGCTCATCTAAATTTTCAGTTGTTCTAATGAATAACCCAGATTAATATATAACTCACCCAAATTTTATTTTAAAAAGTCACTTGATTACACATGGCTTTATACTAAAGTTCATTTAGTAACTCTACCTCTTCTGTGGTTTTTCGGACTAGAATTTGGTAGTAACTTCAGAGTAGCAAATAAGATTTGATTTCTATAGCAAGTCATGCTCCCTGAAGATGATCCTAATTTTGATAAGACACTTCTTTTTATTTTTTTTGAAAACATACCCTACTTGGTTTTTTATGATGATAAGACCACTAGGGCTTATCAGATGTCAAACTTAAAGATTTTCATGAATAATATATATTTCAGTGAGGGGGAAATCCTTAGACCATAATCTGAAATCCCTAAATCAGGAATAGAAAAGAGTGGGCTAATGGATCATGAATTCTTTCTCATTGAGTACCAGAAACTTTCAGCACAGGGTTCTAGGAGCCTGCTACCCAGGCATTTGGAGTTGGTTTACGAGATAAGCCAGGAATAAGGGGCAAAGGGCATGAAGCAGGGAGAAGAGAGAACCAATTCAGGGATGCATTATCAGGACCACCACTATGAGCACCCAGTCCTGTAAAACTATCTAATTTGCTTCATGAAATGCAATCTAAGAGCATTCATCTAAAAAGAAAGAAAAAGCTTTTTTTTTTAAGATTTTATTTATTTATTTGACAGAGAGAGAGAGAGAGATCACAAGTAGAGAGACAAGCAGAGGGAGAGGGGGAAGCAGGCTCCTCGCTAAGCAGAGAGCCCAATGCGGGGCTCGATCCCAGGACCCTGAGATCATGACCTGACCTGAGCCAAAGGCAGAGGTTTTAACCCACTGAGCCACCCAGGCACTCTAAAAGAAAAAGCGTTTAATCTTCAGTCCTGTTTCCCATTGGCTAAAGGTTGCCCTATGTGTTAATGTTCCCCACCCTGCTTCCAGGTTGCTCCTGTTTGAATGCTAAATGCCTTCACAGAGCATCTCTTAGGGAAGAATCAGAGAAGCCGTGGGGCCACATGTGAGAGGCATTTGTCTCTGGCCAAAGACAAGGGAGGCTTTGTCAGGTGGCCCTTGCATTGAAACTGGTCAAAACCTACTGAGTCACCCTGGGGGTGACTAGGTGAGAGGAAACCCGAGGATTTGAGGTGGTGCAAGAGAAATATTCAATATACTTTGTGTAGAGCCCACTAATGAGAAACTATTAAACTACTTCATACAGTGGAAATAAGCAGAATAGTTTGTTTTTCATAGCTGTTATTTTTAAATTTCCCCACATAATTTAAATCTGAACTGTATGTTTGTTCCCCTTTCAATTAGTATTAATGAAATAATGCCACTGAGATTTGTTACTATGATAAGCACCATGGAACCGATGAAAAATGGATTTTTTTATTAGTATTTTATCCCTATTAGCAAGGAAGTTCCACAGTCATGCCATTACCCATAATTTTGAATAAGCAGCTTTTCATAATTATGAAATATAGAGTTATGGAATCTAATTTAAATAATTCCACTTATTCTCTGAAGTTTTTAATCACATCTATGATTTTTTCAAGACCAAAGATGACAGGTTTACCCTTTGTGAAAGAAGACTATTTAGTTATCAACAAAATCATAGTGTATTATAATTATTAACATTTCTATTTCCCTTTTTGGTAATGATTTAAAATATTTTGTTGTAATGAAATTGCTGTAACTTAACTTTGTGGATATGTTTTACAATATTCCTACTTGGCTTGTTTGCCAAAACGACTCAAGCATATATCCATACATATATCCATACATATAGAGAATAGAGTAGAGGACTGAGGAGGGATAGAAGAAGTTTAGTTTTAAAGTCAGCATTCTCAATATCTGCCATGTATTAAATCTGTGAAATGTGCCAGTCATTGTTCTAAATAAATACTATTCATATATGATGTCATTTAATACTTACCAAATAGGTGTTTTTAATCCCCATTTCACAGATAAGGAAAGAAAAGTTGAGTAATATGTCAGTGGTCACCCAGTAGTAACAATATAGCTAGGATTCAGCTAAGTGTCTTTTACATTGCATTAAGGTTATTACTCAGCATGGTTTGCTATCTTTGATTTGGATGTCTGGAATGATGAAGAACCTATAATTCTTTGTACACTGAATCACTTAGAAATTTGGTCCTTTGGTAAGTGTCTATAGCCGAGCATTTGGAAGAATTTGTCAATGCTCATTCCTTCTTCAGCATAGAGCCATGGGCACCTTGTTCAGTTTGGCTGCCAGGTACTGTCTGGAAACTCAGTTACAGTCATATCACATTGCTTGGCTTTGTTTTGGTATATTCTTATAGCATTCCAACATTACATTATTCCTAGGGAAAGTCATGAATAAGAAACAATCACATCTCTCAATTATTTCTCAACAAAACTAGAAAAAAATGACATCTCTATTCATTAATTTTTCATCATTCTTAGAAATGTTCATTTTTGAGAGTTTAAATGAAGTTTTTAAATATTATGTCCTCAATTACAATAAAAATTTGGAAGATTTCATCCTGTTTGGGCCTCTTTCACAGAACTAGTTTGCACAGCTTCTATTCAATTTGAGCCCACATCATTCCTACCTATATTCTGAAATGCTGAATTCAACAATATTCTTTACATTCATTTAACTCACCAATTTTTTAAAAAAAGATTTTTATTTATTTGAGAGACAGAGCATGAGAAGGGGGGAGGAGGCAGAGGGAGAGGGAAAAGCAGACTCCCCACTGAGCAGGGAACCCAACACAGGGTTTGATCCTAGGACCCTGAGATCATGACCTGAGCCAAAGGCAGACACTTAACCAACTGAGCCAACCAGATGCCTCTAAACTCATCCATTTTTAATTTAGCATGTCAAGTAGATACATGAGTACTAAATGAATTTTTATTCTTTATTTCTTATCCCACAAGAATGATCCAACCAAGGTTCAGTGAATAAGAGGTGATAAGGAAAAAACTATACTCTAAGATGGATGACCAGACCAGCAAAGGAATTCCAGTCCCTATCTCAAAGCCCTTCCAGGTTCTTTCCTACCCCATTTCCTGTGCACACCAAAATACCAAGTATGGGAAGAAGGAGGGTATAAATTACCCCCCCTGCTTGTGCTCGGGGTTTAGATCTTTGGAGAAGGGTCTCCTCTGAGCCCACCGGTGTTACATAAACCTGTGATCCTCCAAAGTATCCAAGTGCTGCTTGGTTTTTCCTGTCAGGATCTAGTCCAGGTTCCATAACATTTGGTTCCCTGACCAGGAAATCCAATTGTGCTGGCCCATTGTTGTACCAGTTTGGGGCAATGGCTGGGCAGTGATGGAATGAAGTGATGGAATGATGGAATTGTAAGGGAGAAGGTGGGCCCTGCCTAATTTTCAGCAGTCTCTCACCCGGTTGCCTCAGGCCAGACTGCCCCACCATTCCCACCCGGACTCAAAGGAGACTTGGCAGGTGAGGACCTGGTCCTGACATCAGATTCCAGTAAGGCCTGCGGCCCCAGAACCCAGTCAGTCCCTCCCATCAAGGTGGAAGGGGAGACTGATCACCTCCCAGAAACCTCTTAGAGGTCTCACAGGTAGGGCTCCCTCGGTGGGAGGCAGAGGTCCCTTAGGTTAGGAACCCCCTAAAAGAGGGGACAGGAAGGAATTTCTAAAAGGAATTCCACAGGTCAGGGCCTCCTGGGTGGAGGAACTATAATAACTTCTGGAGGAACTATAATAACTTCTGGAATGAGTGCATGAGTGAATGTGCAGTTTGACCTGGCTTGTTGGGAGGAATGATTCTGTAGCTCCACAGGTGGGCACCCTTAGCATCCCCAGAAACCTATGGAGTCCAAGTGGGCCCTAACCTGTTTCTGTGGTGACCTCATAAGGTCTAAGGCAAGCCCTTTGTGGCACAAGTCTGGGGTTTATACAGACTCGCTGCGGCCAAGAGGCACCTAGGTCCCCTCCAAGAGGGCAGACAGGTGGGCATCTGACTGGTCTTTCCTTTGGAAGGACACCCACCTTTTATTTGTCTTTACACCAATGACACAGGGAGGGAACACACAGGGTGGATAAGAGACCCCCTGCTCGTCATAAGTGGAAGCTCTTCAAAACCTATGGTCTTAGACTGTATGCTCAAAAATTTTAAGAAGGAATTTTCAGGAGACTATGGGATCAAAACATCTCCTAGAAAATTAGGCACATTATGTGAATAGGAATGGGCCACCTTTGGGGTTGACTGGCCCTCTGAGGGTGCCCTAAAACCTACTCACTGTCCAGGTCATTTACAAAATTATGGTCGGGACTCCTAGACACCCTGACCAATTCCCATATATTGATTCCTGGCTTCAGGTAGCCCAAATTGCCCCCATGGGTCTGATTCTGTGCTAATAGGAAGGACCAAAATAGAATATTTATAACCCAAGTAAAGGAGCCAAAAGGCTGTAAGGAAGGAAAGCCTATCAGGGAGGCCCTGTTTGGAGGCATCAGGGGCAGCAACAGGGATGAGCTCTGGACAAGGATGAACCCATCAGGAAGTGTGGGGACCACAGTTCTCCTCTGACCTGGGGCCTAAAGCTGAGCTGCAGGAAGACAGTGATCCTGCTTCTTCTAAGTGGCCTGTGTGGAGAGATATCTGATTTAGCAGCTCTGACAGCCCACAGGAAACTTGATCCAGACAGAAACAGGATGTAAAATAACAGGAGCTCTAATATTTACATTTAAGGGGGTGCATCTGGGGTGCTCAGTCAGTGAAACATCTGCCATCTGCTCAGGTCATGATCCCAGGTATCCTTCAGGACAGGGACTTTAAGGAATATTCCGAAACAGCTGCCAAAAATCTCTTTGCTTTGGGGAAATTCCATCTTTGGCCCAACTTGGCAGCCTATCCCCCCTTATTGACAGTAAAACATGGCATCTGCTCCTCTGGAGCTGATGAGCTCCTGAACTGGGAACCCTTTCTCTGTCAACTGGCAGCACTTACTTTCTTTTGCCTCCCCATCCCCCTTCTCCCTTTTCTGTACCACCTTGGGTGTGGCCTGCATTACTAGCTTTTAGACTGTCCTCGGTGCCTCAGGCCCCATGGCTCCTCTCTTCACTATCAAGGAGCAAGAAAAGCACCCCCTGAACCTAACACCACCCACTCCAGATTTCTTCATGTGTCTCAGGTGAAAATTGACCATGGGGAGGATCCAGGCAGAACATAATTAAGTATTTAAACTAAGTTTGTTGGTTTCATTAAGGTAGACATATCTTAAATTATCAGCAGTAAATGTGAAACTTTTATTCTATTAAGGTTTACTGAAGGTTTGATAACCTTGTGTCATCTCTGTTCCAATTTGTTAGCAAAAAGATGACTACACTGATGGTTAACTGTCTCAAAGTTTTCTTGAGTAATTGTTAAGATAGTTTTCAAAGTCTTTGGTAAACTAAAACTTTAAAGTTTTGTTTGGATGATAAATGGAATACATTCATTGGACATCTGGGTCTTTTCCAAATAGGATAGAGTGCTAAGTCATTAATGATTGGACATAGGTTTGTGCTTTTGACCTCTTAATGTAAAGAAGCTAAGGATATTTAAATCTGTTGGTAAACATGTTTTGTGCTTAACTGATTCACAAATTTGCCACCTAAATAATTCTGGTATAACAGTTCACAACTGGTTACTCTTTTGTCTTCACTGGAGATTAAGGTTTCTTAAAGAGTGAAAAATTCTGCTAACTGTAACTAAGACTGGCAATAAGGAAAACAACTCTGTATGTAAAAAGAGTAGGAGATATGTAAGAAAGATAAGGAATGGAATGCATTTTGTTGAAGATAAAAGAAGGTAATTTTGTTCTAAATGAGATGATTATTTGGAAAGAAATGGCTGGGGACAAAATCTGAATGCAAAGGAAAGTTGTAGAAGGTTTGTGAAGGGAAATCTTTGGAAACAAATTTTAGGTGTGGTCAGGATGGACTAAGATTGAAATGAATGAATTCTAAAGACACTGGTATAAGATTGAAAGTAGGCTTTCTCTCTGTTCAAAAAGACAAAGTATTCTGCAATTGTTGGTCTGCTCCTGGTAAGAAAATGCTAGTAGTTGTTTTCTCTCTGCCTGCCTAGAAAAAACAATTTCTATGTCTTGCTTTTATCAGATCTTTAACATTCCTAATCCTATTTAAGCATGTGCTTTAAACTTTCTAAGGTTTTTAACAAACTTCCCTAAGATTTAAATCATTAACAAAGTCTTGTTGACTAATTAGGCTTGCTTGTTTGGTATGTAATGTTCTGGTTCTGGCTATCAAAGTATTATGTATCACAGAATAACTGGGTTCCCTTGTCAATCGTATCATAATGAACTCTCCTATCAGATCATTAACCATGTCTATTCTGAGTTTTTTCATTTATAATTGTTCTAATTCTCTTGTAAAATGAGTTTCATGTTCAAGGAGGTTCATAAAAAAAAGACTTTTAGGACAATACAGTTATTCATTCTTTAAGATCAGAACTGAAATGAGTAAGAACTTCCAGAACTAAGTAAAACTGCATTCAAACTTAAAAAGAATCCGTGATGTGGCACTAAATGAACTAAAAAGACAATTATAGTTTTGTGATCCTTGTTTGAAAAACATTGCTGGTTCCTTAATATTCACTCTTCCTGATTAAGAAAACTTAGGATTTCTATGACTTACAGAAACATGATAAAATAATCATTTGTAAGCAAATCAAAGCATTCAACTTTTCTCTGTACCTGAACCCTCAAATTCAGAAGGTCTCAGTAAGTATTCTTCCTTCCTTGGAAATCCTAGTCATTTGCATACGTTCAATAAAAATCTGTTCTCTTTGTAACAGGGCACCATTGGAAACATTGGTTATTTTACCAAGGCTTTGACTGGAATGTCATATTTGAGAAAGACATGCATAGACTCAGATATGACCAGACAGCTTTAAGGAACTATGGTTGACTTTATGAAACCTGGAGCCATAAAGCCCCTTGGAACTGTTGGCCTGATACCTGGCTTACAGAGCTCTGGCAGCCTCACCAGGTGAGTAAAGAATGTCACTTTCTGGCAGGTGCAGGAACCTCAGGATACTTTGGGGACCTCAGGAAGAAGAATTCACCCAAATCTACAGGTATTGCAGGCATGTCTGATGGCAAGTACTTGGCTTGGTTTCTGGCCTAGAAAGGCTACTTAAAGTTGAACCTAGATATTCCTTATAAAGTTCCAGCAAAGCAGATTCTAAAAGATCTATATGATCACTCACTGTTCTTGCTGAGCTTATGTAAATAATTAGGCCAAGTTTGTTAAACCTGGACTTGTTTCTCAAATAAATTAGTCCTGACTTGGCTATCTCTGGAAATGAGGGTTATTTTAGAGAGAAAAATTATGTTTCAATAATACCCCTTTGTGGATATTAAACTCTAGACCTGATTGTCTTTAAATGTTTGTTGTTTACCTAAGTTAGACAACTTGAGGGAAACTTCAGAGAAACTACCACAGTAACTCATATATAGACCATCTTCTTGCCTATTATTCTGTGGGAATAATAATAGAACCCCATGGGCACATAGTTATGTAAGTAGCTGGAAAGTGGGATTAATTCCCCAATAATTGTGTAACCTTTCACCTTGACCTGTTCTATGTGGCTGGGATAATGAAATCATTCCCTAAAAGCCAGAGCATACCCTACTCCATAGGGTTAACTATGGACTTGTGGAGATAATGGATGACCCCACTTTCTTTATGATTGTTAGATAATGTACTTGGGAATGCCCTTAACCTCTTGATAAGTTTTCTGCCACTTGCCAGTGATTCTTTGTAGTTAAGATATTGACGCTTTACCCCAAAGAGGTTTTTCTTAACTGTTTCATCCCTCACAGTCATATTTATCCTGGAAGCCAACTCTATTGAGGTATAATTGGGAACAGAGGCTTTAGCTAAGCCTACAACAGTGCTCCTGGTAAAAGGAGCCTCAAAGCTCACTATGGGACAGTCCCTGACAGTCCCTGACAGTCCCTGACTGAAGACCTGATGTCTTCACATCAGGTCCAGAATGTCTTAAAAATCAAAGGCCACCACCAATGGATGATGGAGGCTAACTTATTAAATACCAGGCTACAGTTGAAAATCTGTCAAACTTTAAACTCAGCTACCCTTATGCCTAGACCTGAACATCGTACTTCTGTGAAGCATAACTATTGGAGGTCATTGATCTTGTTTATTCTAGTCAACTGGATTTTTAAAAAATATCCCGCAGCTATAATTCACCTCAAAGGCTCTATGGCAGGCCACCCCCTGTAATAAGTGGGCTTAGAAGAGACCTCAAACAGATTGGAAACTTGGAAGTGTCCCAACACCTCCAAGCCCTGGGAAAAACTCTAAGGCACATCTCCTGAGAAGCTTTAGAAAGGACCCCTTCAAACCATGGTGGACAGGGCCCCACACTGTTGTTCTAACCACCCCTACTGCTCTCAAGGTCCCAGGTGTCACCCAATGGGTCCACCACTTTAGAGTAAAGAAGGCTCACCAGTTGGATGAATCACACCAGTGAAAATCACCCAACCATACCCTACAGACCAGCTCCAGCTCCACCTTTGATGAGACCCTACCGACTGATGGACATCTGTCAACTGTGGTCACTGGTTTGTCAGCGTGATATCCCTCACCTCAGGAGTTGGGACTTTATGCTGCTGTCCCTTACGACTGGACTTTCTCCCAGAAATTTGTTATTGCTTATTGGGCAGCTTTAGGAATCTTAGGATGCATTGCTGAGTGCATAGAAAACACTGTTACCAGGCAAGCCACTGCCCAGATACTAGCTTGCAGGGCTATCAGCCCATAGTAGATGATAATGATGCCCTATAAACTAGGTGTTTAAAAGGGCATCAAAGGGGGGAATAATAAGGAAAAAACTACTCTAAGATGGCTGACCATACCATCAAGGGAATTCCAGTCCCTGTCTCAGAGCTCTTCCAGGTTCTTCTTTCCTACCCCATTTTCCAAGTGCACCAAAATACCAAGTGTGCAGAAGTAGGAGGGTATAAATTACCCTCCCTGCTTGTGTTCAGGGCTCAGACCTTTGGAGAAGGGTCTCCTCTGAGCCCACCAGTGTTACATAAACCTCTGATCCTCCAAAGTCTTCAAGTGCTGCTTGGTTCTTCCTGTCAGGATCCAGTCCAGGTTCCATAACAGAGGCAATGTTCTGAGTTCTTTACTTCTAGAATATGTGTGGCAAAATTCAGAGGCAAGTACATTATCTCTGCTCTAGTCTCAGAGATATTAACCAAATTAGCCTGTATGTCATTAACCAAGACTGCTAAAAAACCATGGGCTTAATTAATTGACAGGTAGAATGTGTCTTTCTACACATCCTAGTTCCTGTTGGAGCAGTGTGTGTTCAAATGGGTATCAGAGACAGAGGTCAAATTGTTCATCTTGTTTTGCTTCAACTTTCCATTTGACATATGATACCACTTAGTGGTTATAAGAATGATTAAAGCTCTATAAAAAGTACCTGTACTAGTAATTATCTAACTATACGTCAGAAAGACAGATGACACTGAAAGTTTGCTTACCTAACTACTAAACTTTGCTCTCAGATAGGTCAGGATTTTTTTGTTTTTCTTTGTTTTTGTTTTTGTTTTTTTGCTTTGGCAAGTTATTAATGTCACTTTCTTTATAGAGCAATGAACATATGGGGAGAGTTGAACTACCTACAGAGCAATTCCTGAATTGTAGGATCAAGATTCTTTGTGATAGCTTCCAACAGAGAATATATATATATATATATATATATATATATATATATATATATATTAGTATATAATATATATTTATATAAATATATATTTATATATAATATTAATTTAATATATATATATTATAGGTAAAAATAAAGATTTGAGACATTGATAGGAGTATCTAATATTATATATATATATATGAGGCTATGATCACTGAAAGGGACCTATTCAAAGCCCCATCACCAGCCAAGCTTACAGGAAAAACTCACAGGTGTCTGTACTTGGCCCTAACTGTTTTTCTAGGTCATGGTGCCCCACATTCTCAGAAAATAGACCTCAACTACAAAACGTAGTCTTCCCTAGCCAGACCACAACCCACATCCCATACAAGCCCCAGACAAAGCCCCTTGAGAAACCTGCCACATCTTGCTCTACCAGGCCAAGAGTCCACCTCCTCCCCACACCCTCTTTGGGTGCTACTACTACCCTCTCACATCTATAAAAAGAAAGAAGGAAAGAAAGAAAGAAAGAAAGAAAGAAAGAAAGAAAGAAAGAAAGAAAGAAAGAAAGAAAGAAAGAAAGAAAAAGAAACTTAAAAGGCCCAGCCTGATAGAAGTTGGGGGCCAAAATTTCTCTGGATGTCTGGCCCCTCCCCTCCCTTAGAGAGTGAATAAACTCTGTCTTGCTTATTGTTCCACTCTTTGTGCAATTCTTTGCCACTCATGTCACCCATCACCCTAACAATCACCCTATAATTCAAGGCAGTCTAACTATTGTAGCAAAGAATTCCAATACCTCAATGACTAAAAAACAAAAGCTTAGTTATCATTCATCACATAGTCCAATTAGGTAATGAATAGAAAGTGTTTTACAAAGCCCTTCAAACCCCAGAATCCTCCCATAGTGTGGTCTGTCATCCCCTAGTGCCTCAGAGTCCTCTATTGAATCCTCTGCTTCTGTCTGGGTGATAAAGGAAGAGAAAGAATATGGAAAATGTGCACCTATTCTCAATTCATGATATACATCATCTCCACTCACATTCCTCAGTAAGAACAAGCAAGAGGGGCAGGAAATGTAGTCTAGTGATACACCAATAGGTTGCACCTGGCATAACCATCTCAAGAAACACATTCCAAATCATGCCACCAGCCTGCAAAAGTGTGTTTCCACATTGTCTGTTTTGAACCTCCATCCTCAACTCTACTCAAAATGGACCCCAACTGGTCTTGCTCCACTGGTGGCTCCTGAATGTGTGCCAGCTCCTGCAAATCCAAGGAGTGCAAATACCCCTCCTGCAAGAAGTACTGCTGCTCCTGCTGCCCCATGGGCTGCACCAAGTGTGCCCAGGGCTGGGTCTGCAAGGGGGCATCGGACAAATGCAGCTGCTGTGCATGATCCTGAGGAGTCCATTCCCAATGTAAATAGAGCCATGTGGAAAAACTTGCAGTTTTTTACTTGTTCACGCTACCTGACCCAGTTGCTACATTCTATGAACTCTTTGAATGACAATAAATTCATCTCAATTCTTTTGGCATATCTGTCAGTAGTTACCCTGAATGTAAATGGGCTAAATGCCCCAATCAAAAGACACAGAGTATCAGAATGGATAAAAAAACAAGACCCATCAATATGCTATCTACAAGAAGCTCATCTTAGACCCAAAGACACCTCCAGATTTAAAGTGAGGGGGTGGAAAACTATTTACCATGCTAATGGACATCAAAAGAAAGCCAGGGTGGCAATCCTTATATTAGATAAATTAGATTTTAAGCCAAAGACTATAAAAAGAGATGAGGAAAGACAATATATCATACTTAAAGGGACTGTCCAACAAGATTTCTAACAATTATAAATATCTATGCCCCTAACATGGGAGCAGCCAATTATATAAGCCAATTAATAAAAAAGTCAAAGAAACACATCAACAATAATACAATAACAGTAGGGGACTTTAATACCCCCCCCCTTACTGAAATGGACAGATCACCTAAGCAAAAGATCAACAAGGAAATAAAGGCTCCAAATGACACACTGGACCAGATGGACATCACAGATATATTTAGAACATTCCATCCCAAAGCAACAAAATACACATTCTTCTCTAGGGAACATGGAACATTCTCCAGAACAGGTCACATCCTGGGACACAAATCAGGTCTCAAATGGTAACAAAAGATTGGAATCATTCCCTGCATATTTTCAGACCACAATGCCAGGAAACTGGAACTCAATCACAAGAGGAGAGTTGGAAAGAACTCAAATACATGGAGGCTAAAGAACATGCTACTAAAGAATGAGTGGGTTAACCAGGAAATTAAAGAAGAACTTAAAAATTCATGGAAACAATTGAAAATGGAACCACAACTGTTCAAAATCTTTAGAACACAGCAAAGGCGGCCCTGAGAGGAAAGTATGTAGCAATACAAGCCTTTCTCAAGAAACAAGAAAGATCTCAATACACAACCTAACCCTACACTTAAAGGAGCTGGAGAAAGAACAGCAAAGAAAGCCTAAACCCAGCAGAAGAAGATAAATAATAAAGATCAGAGCAGAAATTAATGAAATAGAAACTAAAAGACCAGTAGAACAAATCAACAAAACTGGGAACTGGTTCTCTGAAAGAATTAATAAAATTGATAAACCCCTGGCCAGACATATTAAAAAGAAAAGAGAAAAGATCCAAATTAATAAAATCATGAATCAAAGAGGAGAGATCACAATGAACACCAAAGAAATACAAACAATTATAAGAACATATTATGAGCAACTATACACCAGCAAATTAGACAATCTGGAAGAAATGGATGCATTCCTAGAGACACACAAACTACCAAAACTGAACCAGGGGGAAATAGAAAACATGAACAGACCCATAACTAGTAAGGAGACTGATGTGGTCAGCAAAAATCTCCACCCCCCCCCAAAAAAAATCTCCCAACAAACAAGAGCCCAGGGTCAGATGGCTTCCCAGCGGAATTCTACCAAACATTTAAAGAAGAATTAACACCTATTCTCCTGAAATTGTTTCAAAAAATAGATAAGGGAAGGGAAACTTCCAAACTCATTTTTGAGGCCAACATTACCTTGATCCCAAAGCCAGACAAAGACCCCATCAAAAAGGAGAATTACAGACCAATATCCTTGATGAACACAGATGTAAAAAATCTCACCAAAATACTAGCCAATAGGATCCAACAGTACATTAAAAGGATTATTCACCACGACCAAGTGGGATTTATTCCTGGGATGCAAGATCATTTCAACATCCACAAATCAATCAATGTGATACAATACATTAATAAAAGAACAAGAACCATATGATACTCTTAATTGATGCTAAAAAAGCATTTGACAAAGTACAACATCCTTTCCTGATCAAAACTTTTCACAGTATAGGCAAAGAGGGTATATTCCTCAAATTCATCAAAGCCATCTATGAAAAACCCACAGCGAATATCATTCTCAACAAGGAAAAGCTAACAGCTTTTCCCCTGAGATCAGGAACATGGCAGGGATGACCACTATCTCCACTGCTGTTCAACATAGTCCTAGAAGTCCTAGCCTCAGCAATCAGACAACAAAAAGAAATAAAAGGCATCCAAATTGGCAAAGAAGTCAAACTCTCACTCTTTGCAGATGATACTTTATGTGGAAAACCCAAAAGACTCCACTCCAAGACTGCTAGAACTCATACAGGAATTCAGTCAAGTCTCAGGATATAAAATTAATGCACAGAAATGAGTTGTATTTCTATACACAAACACCAAAACAGAAGAAAGAGAAATTAAGGAGTCAATTCCATTTACAATTGCACCCAAAACCATAAGATACCTAGGAATAAGCCTCACCGAAGAGGCAAAGAATCTGTACACAGAAAACTACAAAGTGCTCATGAAAGAAATTGAGGAAGACACAAATAAATGGAAAAACGTTCCATGCTCATGGATTGGAAGAACAAATATTGTGAAAATGTCTATGCTACCTGAAGCAATCTACACATTTAATGTAATCCCTATCGAAGTACCATCAATGTACTTCAAAGAAATGGAACAAATATTCCTAAAATTTATATGGAATCAGAAAAGACCACAAATAGCCAGAGGAATGTTGCAAAAGAAAACCAAAGTCCACGGCATCACAATTCCAGACTTCAAGCTCTATTACAAAGCTGTAATCTTCAAGACAGTGTGTTACTGACACAAAGACAGACACATAGATCAATGGAACAGAACAGAGAGCGCAGAAATGGACCCCCAACTTTATGCTTAACTATTCTTTGACAAAGCAGGAAAGAATATCCAATGGAAAAAAGACAGTCTCTTCAACAAATGGTGTTGGGAAAACTGGACAGCCATATGAAGAAGAATGAAACTGGACCATTTCCTTACACCACACACAAAAATAGATTCAAAATGGATGAAAGACCTCAATGTGAGACAGTAATCCATCAAAATCCTCGAGGAGAACACAGGCAGCAACCTCTTTGACCTCAGCCGCAGCAACTTCTTCCTAGAAACATCACCAAAGGCAAGGGAAGCAAGGGCAAAAATTAACCATTGGGACTTCATCAGGATCCAAAGCTTTTGCATGGCAAAGAAAACAGTCAACAAAACCAAAAGACAACTGACAGAATGGGAGAAGATATTCACAAATGACATATCAGATAAAGTGCTAGTATCCAAAATCTATAAAGAACGTCTCAAACTCAACACCCAAAGAACAAATAATCCAATCAAGAAATGGGCAGAAGATATGAACAGACATTTCAGCAAAGAGGACATCCAAATGGTGAACAGACATATGAAAAAGTGCTCAACATCACTTGGCATCAGAGAAATACAAATCAAAACCACAGTGAGATACCACCTCACACCAGTCAGAATGACTAAAACTAGCATGTCGGGAAATGACAGATGTTGGCGAGGATGCGGAGAAAGGGGAACCCTCCTACACAGTTGGTGGGAATGCAAGCTGGTACAGCCATTCTGGAAAATAGTATGGAGGTTCCTCAAAATGTTGAAAATAGACGATGACCCAGCAATTGAACTACTGGGTGTTTAAAGATACAAATGTAGTGAGCTGAAGGGGCACGTGCACCCAAATGTTTAGAGCAGCAATGTCTACAATAGCCAAACTATGGAAAGAACCTAGTTGTCCATCGATAAATGAATGGATTAAGAAGATGTGGCATATATATATATATATATATATATATATATATATACACACACACACACACACACACACACACACACACACACACACACATACACAATGGAATACTATGTAGCCATCAAGAGAAACAAAATCTTTCCATTTGCAACAACATGAATGGAACTAGAAGGTATTTTGCTAAGTGAAATAATTCAGTCAGAGAAGGATAATTATCATATGTTCTTTCTGATATGAAGAATTTGAGAGGCAGTGCAGGGGGTCTGGGGAGGTGGGGGAGGGAAATGAAACAAGGTGGGATGGGGAAGGAGACAAACCATAAGAGACTCCTAAACTCATGAAACAAACTTATGGTACCTGGGAGGTGGGGGGGTAGGGATAGGGTGGGTGGGTTATGGACATTTGGGAGGGTATGTGCTATGGTAAGTGCTGTTGAAATGTGTAAGCCTAATGATTCACAGATGTGTACCCTGGGGCAAATAATACATTATATATTAATAAAAAATAAATTATATTAAAAAAAGAAACATTCAAAAATGATATAGTATTGCAGCATGTTTTTGTTCTGTTTTGATTATAACACTAATCACAGGACTCTATTAATTGGTTGGTTAACTTGAGGTTTACTTGTTCTGTTTTGTCTGTCTCCCTAACAAGAAGGTACTGAGGACAGTGACCATGTCTCTGTTTTCCATTATTGTATTCCCAGCATCTGGCATAGTATCTGATACTTCGTAGCACTTACAGGTTGCTAAATGAATGAATGCCAATGTTTAGTAACAAACATGAGGGAATAACTGTAATAGTTCTTCTTTTTTAAAATTGTAATAGTTCAATGCTGGGCTTGAACTGACAACCCGGAGATCAAGAGCTGAGCTGAATTCAGGAGTTAGATGCTTAACTGACAGTCACTCAGGCACCCCAATAGTCCTTTAATTCAAAGATGTACTATCTAGTGAATAACAGATTTTCAGTGGGATGTGGAATCACCACCATAATAAATATACATATTGATAAGACACTACCAGATTTTAGAAATATTAATCTGAGAAATGTATAAAGTTAATAATTCTGCCTAATGGGCCCTAGAAAGTTTCACTGAGTACATGCCACTTAAGCTAATGGAAAGACGGTATCGTCAAATTTAAAAAAGTTGGGAAAAGACATTTTGGACATAGAGAATAACATGCACAAAGGCATTGCAGTTTCCTCCTCTTGGGAAAAGCAAGTAATTTTATACATTTAAAAGTGAAGAACGCTTGAGGGGAGCAACTGGAGATGTCTGGAAAGTCAGTCTCCAGCAACGGGGTGTCATTGACAACTTCTAAGCAAAGAACTGACTGTCAGATTTGTATTTTACCAAGTTCATTCTGGCAGCAGTATGAAGGGTATAGCTAAGAAAGTCTAGACTGAAATCAAGGAAACCAGTCACAAGGCTATTAGAAATGTGGAAGGTGAATGGAAAGGTGTTTGTTACGTATGTCAGCTCAACATAATACAATACAAAAACACTGTAACTTCTTTTTTACAAAGGATAATTAAGGTAAGTTTAAAGTTAGAAAAAAATTGTATGGGATTATTATACACAGTTTCTCATAACTATATCAAATGAGCTGGAACCACCCCATGAAACATAGAAATCACTTTGTTTACAGGATTCTTCCTTATAATAATATTCTTTGTAATGTTCTATATTGAAACATAGTTTTTCCTTCTATTTTTCCAATTAAAAATGTTCTGTTACAGAACCTGGACTGTATCGCCTGAAAGAAGAACCAAGCAGCACTCAGAGATCTTGGAGGATAGGAGGTTTATTTTATGCTGGTGGGCTCAGAGGAGAGTGATCTCCAAAGGTCTGAGCCCTGAGCACAAGCAAGGGGGATAATTTATACACTTCTACTTCCATGTATGTGGCACTTTTTGGTATGCATGGGAAAAAGGGCAGGAAGAAGAACCCTCAAGGGACCCTAGGCAGGGACTGGGATCCCCCTGCTGGCTTGGTCGGCCATCTTAGAACACAGTTTTTCCTTATCAGTTCCATCTCCCTCATCTATTGAACTATTCTGTGTGGGGATGGGGTGTTTTGTCTTCTTTATGCCCATTCCCAGATCTGTCCTTTCTCTTATGTAAAAAGGAATTTATTACTTTTTAATGTATTGTTTACAGATGTGAGGCACTCCTAACACTCCTCTTGTACTTAGTAGCATTGTGATTGTAGAGCTGAGAAATATGAACCTTCTGATGACTTTGCTTCTACTGCATATACTGAAAAGATAATCTGTGCTTTCTAGATATATCACAGTTTAGTAAAAAGAACACAGGCTTTATAGTCAGACTGCCTTGGGCTGAGTTCTAGCTCTGCCACTTACTAGTTGTCTGACCTTGGGCAGGTCATTTAACCATTACATCTTTGGGTGATTGTCAAAAGTAAGATGAAATAATGCAAGTAAAGGACCTAAGACGTTGCCCCAGGGCTCAACTAATAAGAATTACATCCATTCTTCAGGGTCCTAGCTAGCCACTCAACTCCTCAAATGCCGGGTTTCACCCTGTGAGAACATCACATCAGCACTACATTTTGGCTTGCATTCAAACATTAGTACAATTATTTTTTCCTTTTGTTTTATTTATTTATAGAAAACATTTTTGTGTAGCATTCCTTGTCTCTCTTGTTGATAAGGAAAAACCGTACATTAAGCTGACTGACCAAACTGGCAAGGGAACTCCAGTCCCTGTCTCAAAGCCCTTCCGGTTCTTCTTTCCTGTTCCGTTTCCCCCGCGTGCCGAAATACCAGGTATGCACATGTAGGAGGGGCTGCTTGTGCTCAGGGCTCAGGAGTCCTCTCTGAGCACAGCGGTGATTAATAAATCTCCAATCCTTCTTAGTCTCCGGAGTACTCAGCTTGGTTTTTCCGCCAGGATCCAGTCCAGGTTCTGTAACATTGTTATATCTGTAACATTGTTTTCTTCCCTAAGTGGTATGGCAGGCAATTCTGCCCGTTTTTCCCCAACAGCCTTTACAATATTTTCTCCCACAAGATTTTGCTTCTTTAAAGTTTATCTTCTTATCAGCAATAAGATTAGTTACAAAAATCAAATCAATAGCAATTATTTATTAGTTGTTCCCTTTAACATATGCTTTGCTTGTGTTTCTGCCAGTTAGGTAGTTACACCATGGTGCAACCATAACGATATAGTTTTTCAATATACGTGAGGTTTGGTGGGGTCTGAAGCAAATGGTCAAGAAAGAATTTTTTTTTAAGATTTTATTTATTTATTTGACAGAGAGAAAGAGATCACAAGCAGGCAGAGAGGCAGGCAGAGAGAGGAGGAAGCAGGCTCCCTGCTAGGCAGAAAGCCTGATGCTGATGGGGGGGCTACATCCCAGGACCCTGAGTTCAGGACCCGAGCTGAAGGCTGAGGCTCAACCCACTGAGCCACCCAGGTGCCCTCAAGAAAGAATTTTAAAGACATCTTCAGTGCAAAAAGGTGGTTTTATTAAAGTGCAGGGACAGGACCACTGGGCAGAAAGACCTGCTGCTGCTGCCTGCTGCTCCCTTTGCTTCCTGCAGCCCTGGGATTATGAGGAGCAATTGGTTACATACTTTGGGGTTTGGGAAGTAAAGACAGGGAAGTTCCAAAAGGATTTTCATATGCTAAAGAAGACTCAGCCAGATAGAGGAGGCCTTGCCATTGTCTACTTAAGGTTGTTTTTCCCTCTAGCAAGCTATTAACAGTAAGACAGGAGCTTCCTGGAGGAACTTTATATTCTTCCTGCCTCAAGTATTTGTCAATGGGCTTCATGTTATAGGGACATTTAATTTTATCCACACTTTCTTCTGTTTTTGTTTCCTACATTATAATGATCTCCATTTTTTTCCTTTTAAATGTTTTTGTCTTCTAAAAGTTGAGGACATCACTTCTTTCCCATTCAGGAGACAATTTCAGTGAAATCTTGATTTTCTAGTAAACCAGTTTAGTGCATATGATTTTATTATCTTTTATAGGAAGTGTTAATACTTTAGATTCAATCTTCCTGCCTTGAAATTTTACTGTATTTTACTATAAGAGTATTTACTGTATTTACTGTAAGAGTATTTTAAATTTTCTTCTATTCCCACAAATCTAGCTATTCTTGGTCCATAATAATTCTTATCATTTAGGGTCTGGCTTTGTTAGTTTTTATTCAGCCTCTGAGTGTCACTACAAACATCCTTGCTTATTCTTCCTACTTGACTGTTGACCATGTAAATTTGATTACATTAAAACAGTGGCTTCCTGCACTGTACTTAGGAGTGCGTGTGTGTGTGTGTGTGTGTGTGTGTGTGTGTGTGTGTGTGTATGGTGGTAAGAAATTCCTTAAAAAGTTTTTATTCAAGAAACTTTTGTTCCTTGGGGCACTTGGGTGGCTCAGTGGGTTAAAGCCTCTGCCTTCAGCTCAGGTCATGATCTCAGAGTTCTGGGATCAAGTCCTGCATCGGGCTCTCTGCTCAGCAGGGAGCCTACTTCCTCCCCCTGCCTCCCCCCCCACACCTACTTGTGATCTCTCTCTCTGTCAGATAAATACACAAAATCTTTTTTTTTTAAAGAAACTTTTGTTCCTTTATTTTATAAGATAGATAGGAATAACCTTTTTTTGGTCATTTTCTCCTCTATACATTAAAAGTAACTTAAGAAATCAATCAATATTGAAATCACTTGGAAAGTAGAATTTTTCTGTGTCTCCATCAGTGATTTGAAGCATCCACACCTTCTGTTTATAGAGTGGAAATGGACATTACAAATAGAAATCCCTGCTTCCAGCCTCCCCAAATATTTCCCAAACCACTGAATACACAATATTCAATGAATATTCAGTACATATCTCACTGAATACACTGAGAACACAATATAATCTCCCAGACTCCAACAGCATTTCTATAATATTGCCTTGGACAAATCTATGGCTTTAACATTTTTAACTGTTAAACAAATGTGATGAATGCATCTGTAGTATTCATACCCTGAGCTCACCAATTTTTTTTAAAGATTTTTATTTATTTATTAAAGAGACAGAGAAAGTAAGAGAGAGCATAAGAGAAGGTTAGAGGAAGAAGCAGACTCCCGGCGGAGCTGGGAGCCCGATGTGGGACTCGATCCCGGAACTCAAGGATCATGACCTGAGCCTAAGGCAGTCGTTCAACCAACTGAGCCACCCAGGCGCCCTCACCAATTGTTTTGATTCACATCCTGGAACAAAAGCAACTAGAACTAAAATGAAAAGTTCCAATTCAGTTGGGTTCAACAGATATTTATTTGGTGCTTACTCTGTGCTTCTAGTCTGATAGACAAACCCCTTCTGACTTCTAGAAGATATTTTAATATTGATATTTTGAGTTCCTGGACCTCAATTCCACCCTGTGTGGGTAAGGGTTTCCTTCATATATCCAGTAAGCAATTCTCATACATCAGCTGAGTTTCCTACATTTCAACTGAATTCTGACCTATCTACTGATACATAGCACCAGATTCTACAGGTTAAGGGCTCAGTCTTACAAAATTGCCTCCTTGCCTCCCCAAAACTCCTACACTGGTGGTGGGAATGCGAACTGGTGCAGCCACTCTGGAAAACAGTATGGAGGTCCCTCAAAAAGTTGAAAATAGAGCTACCCTATGACCTAGCAATTGCACTACTGGGTGTTTACAACAAAGATACAAATATAATGATCCAAAGGGGCACCTGAACCCTAATATTTATAGCAACAATGTCCACAATAGTCAAGCTATGGAAAGAACCCAGGTGTCTATCAACAGATGGATGGATAAAGAAGAGGTGGTATATATATATATATATATATACACACACACACACAATGGAATATTACTCAGCCATTAAAAATTGAAATCTTGCCATTTACAACAAAGTGGATGGAACTAGAGGGTATTATGCTAAGCAAAATAAGTCAATCAGAGAGAGATAATTATCATATGATCTCACTGATATGTGAAATTTAAGAAACAAAACAGAGGATCATAGGGGAAGAAAGAAAAAAAATAAAACAATGAAATCAGAGAGGGAGACAAACCATAAGAGACTCATAATCATAAGAAACAAACTCAGGGTTGCTGGAGGGAAGGGGGTGGAGAGATGGGGTAACTGGGTAATGGACATGAAAGGGGGCGTGTGATGTAATGACCACTGGGTATTATATAAGATTGATAAATCACTGACTTCTACCTCTGAAACCAATAACACATCATATGTTAATTAATTGAATTCAAATTTAAAAAAATTTAAAGACCTAAAAAAGTAAAGCTCAAGTAAAAAGAAAGAAAAAATCTAATTGCAAACCCAGGTTGCTTCTGACCAACTGGCTACATATATCAGAGGTTTCTACAACCCCTTCCTCAGGTTTGATTAATTTGCTACCTACCTTTTGGTTCACAAAAGTTAAAGAAACATTTCACTTACTATATCACTAGTTCACTATAAAAAGGACATAATTCTGGGACAACTAGATGGAAGACATACATAGGGCAAGGTATGTGGGAAGGGGCACAGAGCTTCCATGTCCTATCTGCTGCTCTCTCTGCATGTCCACACAATCATCAACCTGGACATGCTCCACACTTTGTCCTTTTGGGTTTTTAATGGAGGCTTCATTACACAGGTGTGATGGACTAACTCATTGGCCATAGCCAATTAATTCAAAGCCCAGCCCCTCTCCTTTCCCCAGAGGTAGGGGTGGGGTGGGGTGGGATGGATTGAAAGTTCCAACCTTGTCAACTATACCTCAATAAAAAATAAAAATTAAAAAAATTAGAAGTTCAAAAAAGTGACAACCCTCTAATCACGTGGTTGGCTCTACTGGCAATCAATCCACATCCTCAGGTGATTTTCAGATTTTTTTGATAGTAGCAATTTTTTACTTTTAAAATTCTTTCAACACAGAGATAATAAGACACCAAGTACATTTACATAATTTTATTATGCAACCATTTATTATTTTTAATTAAGTTTTTGAGGTTTAAGCAAGAGAAACCAATTCTGGTTAACTTAACTTTTAAAATTCTTTTTTTTTAAATTTATTTATTTATTTGACAGGGAAAGAGAGATCACAAGTAGGCAGAGAGTCAGGCAGAGAGAGAGGAGGAAGCAGGCTCCCCACTTAGCAGAGAGCCTGATGCGGGGCTCTATCCCAGGACCCTGAGATCATGACCTGAGCTGAAGGCAGAGGCTTAACCCACTGAGCCACCCAGGCATCCCTAACTTAACTTTTAAAATGGCAATTTACTGGAAGGATATTGAGCTAGTTCACGAAATCAAAAGAATGGAATAAGCTAGCCTCAGGAAGGAGAGCTTGAGAGGCCTGAGCAGCAAGGGTTAAACTGCTATTAATATGTCTGACCTTTCAAAATCTTTCAAACCTTTCAAAACCTCCATCTTTCAAATTTCACATTGCTGGGAGAGACAATCTGATTGACTCAGCTTGTATTAGGCGGATCAATTAGCTGTGGCCAGGCATAATATCACTTCTATGTATCAGAGTTATTCCTAGAGAAGGGAGAATCATCATGAACCAAAAACCATCTCAATACACCTATCTTCAACATATGGCATCCTGGAAAATTACATGAGATCATCTGAGGCATAAACATGAGGTAAATCTATGTATTAATGCTCAGACAGAATTTCCCAACTAACTACCTGGTTAATATATGTCATTTACTTGATGATTTCTGGTCTGTCACAGGTCTTGCCACAAATTCAAAATATACTCATAATATGATTCAATATTGATTTATTAATATTAAAAAATATTTACATTACACTGATTTCTTTTGGTTTTAGGACCAAAAGAAAGATCTTTTAAATTTTTAATATAAAAAATTTCAAACATATGTAAAAGAGAAGATTCTAATAAATCTCCATCAACTCACGTGACTTTCAATAATTTTCAACATTAAAACTCTTACATTCTTGTTTCATCTATTCTCCTGTTCCGCATAACTTTTTTCTTTCCCTGGGGTATTTCAAACAAATTCTGTCACTATATTTCACCAGGAAATATTTCTAGGAAATATTTTTTTTAATTTAGTGATTCATCAATTACATATAACACCCAGTGTTCATCATAACAAGTGCCTTCCTTAATACCCATCACCCATTTAGCCAATACCCAACCCAATTCCTCCATCAACCATCAGTTTGTTCTCTATCAATAAGCATCTCTCAGGGTTTACTTCCTTCCCTGCCTTTCCTTCCTATATACTCATCTGTTTTGTTTCTTAAATTCCATATATGAGTGAAATCATATGGTATTTGTCTTTCTCTAACTGACTTATTTCGCTTAGCATAATACACACTATCTCCATCCACATCCTTACAAATGGCAAGATTTCATTCTTTTTGATGGCTAGGTAATATTCCATTATAGAGATATATCACTTCTTCTTTATCCAATGGACAATTTGGGTTCTTTCTATAGTTATTTTTATTATTGATAATGCTGCTATAAATATCAGGGTGCATGTACTCCTTCAAATCTGTATTTTTGTATCCTTTGGGTAAATTGCCAGAGTACAATAGCTGGGTGATAGGGTAGTTCTATTTTTAACTCTTTGAGGAAACTTCATACTATTTTCCAGAGTGGCTATACCAGTTTGAACTCCCACCAACAGTGTAAGAGTGTTCCCCTTTCTCCACATCCTTGCCAATATCTGATATTTCCTGTATTATTAATTTTAGCTATTCTAACAGGTGTCAGGTGGTATCTCATCATGCTTTTGATTTGTGTTTCCCTGATGATCCTTTTGTGTGCTGTTAGTCATTTGGATGTCTTCTCTGGAAAAATGTCTATTCATATTTTCTGCCCATTTCTTAACTGGATTATTTGTTTTACAGGTGTTGAATTTGATAAGCTCTTTATAGATTTTGAATACTAACTTTTTATCAGATATGTCATTTGCATATATCTTCTCTCATTCCATAAGCTGTTTTTTAGTTTTGTTGATTATTTCCTTTGCTGAGCAAAAGCTTTCTATCTTGATGAAGACGCAATAGTTCAAAAGCTGAATAAATAAATAAGTTTTTGCTTTTATCTCCTTTGCTTCTGATAATGTGTTTTAAGAAGTTGCTGCAGCCAAGATCAAAGTGGTTGCTGCCTGTGTTCTCTAGGATTTTAATGGAGTCCTGTCTCACATTTAGGTCTACTATCCATTTTGAAGTCATTTTTGTATATGGTGTAAGAAAGTGGTCTAGTTTAATTCTTCTGTATATTTTTGTCTAGTTTTCCCCACACCATTTCTTGAAGAGACTCTTTTTTTCCATTGGATGTTCATTCCTCCTTTGTCAAAGATTAATTGACCATATAGGTGTGGGTCCATTCCTGGGTTTTCTATTCTGTTCTGTTGATCTATGCATCTGTTTTTGTGCCAGTACCATACTGTCTTGATCACTGCAGCTTTGTAATATAGTCTGAAGCCCGGAATTGTAATGCCTCTAGCTTTGCTTTTCTTTTTCAAGATTGCTTTGGCTTTCAGGATCTCTTGTGGTTCCATACAAATTTTAGGATTGTTTCTTCTGGCTGTGTGGAAAATGCCATTGATATTTTGATAAGGATTTTATTAAATGTGTAGATTGCTTTGTAGCATTGACTTTTTGACATTCTTACAATACATTGACATTCTTACAATACATGAGCATGAAAAGTTTTTTCATTTCTTTGAGTCATCTTCAAGTTCTTTTTTTTTTTTAAAAGATTTTATTTATTTATTTGAGAGACAGAGGATGTGAGAGAGAACATGAGAGGAGAGAAGGTTAGAGGAAGAAGCAGACTCCCCGCAGAGCTGGGAGCCCAATGTGGGACTCGATCCCGGAACTCAAGGATCATGACCTGAGCCGAAGGCAGTTGCTCAACCAACTGAGCCACCCAGGCGCCCCAAGTTCTTTTAATAGTGCTTTATAGTTTTCACAGTATAGATCTTTTATCTCTAGTTAGGTTTATTCCTAGTCATCTTATTTATTTATTTGTTTGTTTGTTTGTTTATTTTGGCAAGATGGTAAATGGAATTAATTCCTTGATTTCCTTTTCTGCTGCTTAATTATAGGTGTATAAAAATGTAAGAGATTTCTGTATTTCTGGATACTATATTTGTCAAATTCTTTCTCTGCATCTCTTGAGAGGATCATATGGTTCTTATATTTTCTTTTATTAATGTGCTGTATCATGTTGATTGATTTGTGAATATTGAACCACTCTTGCAGCCCAGGAATAAATCCAACTTGATCATGGTGAATAATTCTTTTAATGTATTGTTGGATTCAATTTGCAAGTATCTTGTTGAAAAGTTTTGCATCCATGTTCATCAAAGATATTGATCTGTAGTTCTCCTTCTTAGTGGGGTCTTTGTCTGGTTTTGGAATCAAAGTAATACTGGCCTGGTAGAATGAGCTTGGAAGTTTTCCTTCCATTTCTATTTTTTGGAAAAGTTTGAGAAGAATAGGTATGAACTCTTCTTTAAATGTCTGGTAGAATTTCCCTGGGAAGCCATCTGGCGCTGGACTTTTGTTTATTGGGAGATTTTTGGTTGCTGATTCAGTTTCTTTGCTGGTTATGAGTCTATTCAAATTTTTTATTTCTTCCTGTTTCAGTTTTGGTAGTTTGTATGGTTCTAGGACTTTGTCCATTTCTTCCAGATTGCCCCATTTGCTGGCATTTAATTTTTCATAATATTCTTTTATAATTGTATTTCTGTGGTGTTAGTTGTGATTTCTCCCCTTTCAGTTGTGATTTTATTTATTTGTGTCCTTTTTCTTTTCTTTTTGGTAAGCTTGGCTAGTGGTTTATCAATTTTATTAATTCTTTCAAAGAACCAGCTCTTAGTTTCATTGATCTGTTCTACTGAGTTTCTTTTTGTTAGTTTCTACAGCATTTATTTCTGTTCTAATCTTTATTATTTCCCTTCTTCTGCTGGCTTTAGGCTTTATTTGATGTTCCTTTTCTAGTTCCTTTAGGTATGAAATGAGATTGTGTATTTAAGACTTTTTCTGTTTCATGAAGTATGCCTGTATTGCAATATATGTCCCTCTTAGTTCCACCTTTGCTGCATCCCAGAGATTTTAGACTGTTGTGCTTTAATTTTCATTTGCTTCCAAGTATTTTCTTTTTTTTTTTTAGCCATTCACTCCCTGTAGGATGTTCCTTAGCCTCCATGTATTGGTGGTCTTTCCAAAGTTTTTCTTGTGGTTGACCTTGAGTTTCATGGTGTTGTGGTCAGAATGTATGCATGGTATGGTCTTCATCTTTTTGTACTTCCTGAGATCCTGATTTGTGACCCAGTATGTGATCTATTCTGGAGAATATCCCATGTGCACTTGAAAAGAATGTGTATTCTGCTGCTTTAGGATGAAATGTTCTGAGTATATCTGTGAAGTCCATCTAGTCCAGTATGTCATTCAAAATTATTGTTTCTTTGTTGATTTTCTGCTTAGGTGACTGTCCATTGATTTAAGTGGATTGTTAAAGTCCTCTACTATTATTGTATTATTACCAATGGATTACTTTTTGTTTGTTATTAATTGTTTTATATATTTGGGTCCTCCCAAGTTGGGGGCATAAGTATTTGCAATTGACTATTGTTGCATAGTTCCCTTTATTATGATGTACTACCTTTCTTCATCCCTTGTTACAATTGTTGGTTTAAAATTTAGTTTTCCTGATATAAGTAAGGCTACTCTGGCTCTCCTTTCACATCCATTAGCATGATAGATGGTTCTTCATCCCTTCACTTTTTTCCTTTTAAATTCATTTATTTATTTGAGAGGGGGAGAGGGAGAGCAGAGGGAGAGGCAGAGAGAGGCAGAGAGAGAATCTCAAGGACACTTCCCGCTAAGGACAGAGCCAGATGCAGAGCTTGGTCTCATGACCCTGAGATCACTACCTGAGCTGAAATCAAGAGTCAGCCACTTAACTGACTGAGCCATCAAGGTGCCCCTCCATCTCTTCACTTTCAGTCTTTATGTCAAAAGATATGTCTAAAGACTATACACAACTTTATGTCTAAAATAAGTCTCTTGTAGGCAGCATATAGATGGGTCTTTTTTTTAATATCACATTTTGATACCATATGTGTTTTGATTGGAGCATTTAGTCCACTTACATTCAAAGTGCTTACTGATAATAGATATTAATATATTGCCATTGTGTTACATGTAATGTTGGTGATGTTCTCTGTTCCTTTCTAGTGTTTGTTGCTTTTGGTATTTTTTTCCCCAAAGTAGTCCCTTTTAATATTTCCTGGAGAGCTGGTTTAGTGGTCACAAACTCTTTTAGTATTTGTTTGGAAAGCTCTTTATCTCTCCTTCTATTCTGAATGACAGCTTTGCTGGATAAAGCATTCTTGGCTGTATATTTTTCCCGTTCAGCATGTTGAATATAGCATGCCATTCTCTTCTGACCTGCCAAGTTTCTGTGGACAGATCTCTGTGAACATGATCTGTCTTCCCTTGTATGTTAAAGACTTTTTTTCCCCTTGTTGCCTTCAGGATTCTTTCCTTGTCTGTGTATTTTGTGAATTTGACTATGATATGTCTTGGTGATGACAGGTTTTTTGTTAAATTTAATGGGAGTTTTCTGTTCTTTGGATTTTGATGTCTGTTTTCTTCCTCAGATTAGGGAACTTTTCAGCTATAATTTGGTCAAATAAAACTTCTGTCCCTTTTTCTCTCTTCTTCTTCTTCTGGGACTCCTAGGATATAAATGCTGTTATGCTTTATGAAGTCACTGAGTTGCTTACATCTACATTCATGATCCAATGCCTTCCTTTCCTTCTTGTTTTCAGATTCATTAGTTTCCATAATTTTATCATGTATATCACTGATTTGTTCCTCTGCTTCAACCATCCTTGTTGTCATTGCATCCAGTCAGTTTTGTATCTCAGTTATAGCATCTTTTATTTTGGCCTAATTTTTAGTTCTTTAATCTCTGCAATCAGGGATTCTCTAGTGTATTCTAGCTTTTCTCAAGCCCAACTATTACCCTTAAATATTTGTTTTAAATTCTGTTTCAGGCATCTTATAACTATATTGATTAAATACTGGCTGTTCCTTTTTCCTGTTCTTTCTTTTGGAGTGAATTCCTCCGTCTTTTCGTTTGTCTAGGTCACTGTGTGTGTGTGTGTGTGTGTGTGTGTGTGTGTGTGTGTGATTGTTAGGAAAGCTGTTGTTTCCTGCTCTTGAGCATAATGGTTATATCAAGAAGAGGTCCTATACTGTCTTGGTCCTGGTGCTTCAGGAGGTGTTTGTGCAATCCACTGTTGTGTTTTGGCTCCTCCTTCCCTCAGATCAGTCCTCTGCAGAGTTTCTCCTTGCCTGCAGTAGGGGGTGCTTGGACTTTGTCCACTGTGTGGCAAGTTTTATCTAGGTATGTTTTGTTCTGTTTGTTAAAAGAAGGTAGTTCCTTCCATGAGGTAGACGTTTTCCTACTTGTAGATGTGCAGTGTATTCTTTCAGTCCTTAGATTGATTTCTTGGGTGTTCAGAATGATTTGATATTTATCAAACTGTGTTCCAGGAATAAGGCAAGCTTAGGGTCCCCCTACTCCTGCACCATCTTAACTCCTCCCTTAGGTGCTTTTCAAAAGTCACTCCATTAACATAACAATAGACACTTATATTGCTGTCACCACCTAGGAAATTCCAAGGATTTTAGAAGCCCCATGCCAGAAATGGGTATGAAGACCAAATATGTATTTCTTGTATAAACCACTATATCCCTATTGATGATAGGATAGGGAAAAGTCTGGGCCTGACTTTCCTCATCTAAAAAAATTACAAGTTGTTGGAAGTTTTTCAAATCTTCAAGAACCACTGAAAAGTCAATGCTAATCTTGCCAATATCTTTTAATTCAATGAAGATTTCCAACATTTTAGGGCGAGGCCACAGAAAGACACAAAATATGTATGAGCTACTTTAGGCAACATACCAAAGAAGGTGAAAATGTTGATATTTCCTGATTATGTTCTCCCTGGTAAATCTCTGTCATCCAACTGGAGACAAATATTTGGAAGCTGTTCCTCTGATGTGATGGAGGACCTTGGATTTATCCATCACCATCATTTGGTCATTTAGAATAACTCAAGTAATCAAAGAAACAGGTGGTTCATACTCATTGGCTTCTTTAACTCTCCTTCATGTGCCATCACACCTTCACTGACACCTACCATATATATACATACAATCACTTTTGGCCAATGTAGTGGAGGAAAAATTCTTCTCTATCCTCTTTGGTCTCTGATTGGGCCTAATATATATATTTTTAAAGATTTTATTCATTTACTTGAGAGACAGAGAAAGTGAGAGAGAGCATGAGAGGAGAGAAGGTTAGAGGAAGCTCCCAGCCCCTGTAGAGCTGGGAGCCCGATGTGGGACTCGATCCTGAAACTCAAGGATCATGACCTGAGCCAAAGCAGTCGCTCAACCAACTGAGCCACCCAGGCGCCTAATATTAAACTGACATAAAAGTGATCAACAGGAGAAAAGCATAAAACTTTATTGAATTTTTACATGTACATGTAGGTCTTCACAAGAGAATAAGGACCCAAAAAAGTGACCAAATCAGGAAGTTTTATGCCCTTTATTTTTTTCCCCCAAATTTGTTTATTTTAATTTTTCAGTGTTACAAGATTGATTGTTCATGCACCACACCCAGTGCTCCATGCAGTACGTGCCCCTCTCGATACCTACCACCAGGCTCACCCCCCCACCCCCTCCCCTCCAAAACCCTCAGTTTGTTGCTCAGAGTCCACAGTCTCTCCTGGTTCAACACCCCCTCCGATAATGAAATGAATTTGTGAAGAATTGACAAGACAAAGGAGTTTGGGTTATGCATAGGAAATGGTGAGAAAGTAAGTAGGTTTGTCTATATAGCTTTTTAAGGCTTAAATTCTAGGTTTGTCTATATAGATTTTTTTTTAAAGATTTTACTTATTTATTTGACAGAAAGAGATCACAAGTAGGCAGAGAGGCAGGCAGAGAGAGAAGGAGAAGCAGGCTCCCTGCTGAGCAGAAAGCCCGATGTGGGGCTTGATCCCAGGACCCTGAGATCATGACCTGAGCCAAAGGCAAAGGCTTTAACCCACTGAGCCACCTAGGCGCCCCTCTATATAGATTTTTAAGGCTTAAATTCTTTGTCTTTGATGATAAGGATATCTTCAGTCCTCCTGATACAGTGAGGGTACCTTTTGCATTAGAGAGAACAAAGGAAAGCCAGAGTATTTCTTCTACCAACTGTTTTTTAAGTACCTTTCATTAAAAGTAATCAATATTTTTGCCAAAATGGCATATTTGGGGATGACATATTCTTCTAGACTTCACCAAAACGACGACCAAGAAAGAGTTCTTGAGACATCTTTGGTGCAAAATGGTGGTTTATTAAAGCATGGGGACAGGACCCGTGGGCTGAAAGAGCTACTGCTGCCCCAGGGCTGTGAGGAGTATTCCTTTATATACTTGCAAGTTGGGAATGGGTCAGGGATAGTGGAAGTCTCTAAGGAATTTTGGAAGCAAGGTTTCCAGTACCTTGAGGGGCTAGCTGTTGTTGGGAAAAAGGCATTTATTACTAATAAAACCTTAGTCATGAGACCCTTAAGATGTATATCAGTAGGCCATATGCTTGGGTATGATTGCCAGCATGTATCTTGGAGGGTTTGGAGATGGAGTCTTCAAAGGAATTTTTATATGTTAAAGTAGACTTACAGGATCTTGGTTGGGGGTGGGGGCCAGTCAGGCTAGGATTACCTTTTGCCCTTAGCAAAGTATTAAGGTAAAGGCAGTTGAGTCCCTAGAGGAATGTCACGCTGCCTGTTTCAAGGACTTGTCAGTGAGGTCTAGATAGTAAGGAAATTTAATAACTTTTCTTCTGCCTGTTTCCCACCTCAAACTAAGCACATCTCCAAAAATGGAAAACTCTCCATCCACTTGTCAATGAACACAGATCCCATCCCCATGCTCACCCCAACATATATTCAGACACATCTAATCTTGTTTAATTTAAAAGCAGCTCACAAGCCTGTATGAATAGTCCCTACCATCCCCCTCCTACACATGTACACACACACACACACACACATACACACACACACGTTAGATCTTTTCTTCATAGTGTTTCACTGCCTGCAGGAAGAAAAATCTTTCTCCATCCAATTTCTTGGTTTGTTTTCTTTTTAGCACGCTCTATATCCCTCACTTCATCCCTTTAATTACCAATTCCTCCTTCCCTTGTGTCTTTCCATCTTCCTTTTATTCTCCAGCCACCTTTTTGCTAGGAAGTGCCTCATTACTTCATTTTTCTGGGAAGAAAAAGCTTGAGTTTAATCCCCCAAGGGATTTATATTTGAATAAGGAACAATCCTCCAACTAAAAGAAATAAATTACACCTGAGGAAACATGACATTTCCAAAAAGGGTCCAGAAATGTTGGTATGGAGAATGGCAGCTTGCTGCAAAACCAACCACTTCACAATTGCATACTTACAAGTGGAGTAGGTTCCTTCATTTTGGTAAAGCCTTGGGATTTCACATTCACACAACCCATTCTTGCTCTGCATCTTTTCTTGAATTCAATTTTCTTACACATCTCTTCCAAGTTTATCAAGGAGATAAGTATTTTCTAATAATCACAATAAAATCTAGATTCTACTGATCCTATTTGTTTTCTAGGCAAAGGGAGTAAACATACCTCATGTAAGATGAGAGACAACAAACACCTCTGCTTGGCTAGGGAATTTTCCTTGCCACCTTCACATACTTACTAGTTTGTATCTTCAGTAGCTATACATTCTAAGGTTCCTTTCTTCTGAAGAGTTTGATACACTTTCTTTAGTCTAAAATTTGAAATAATAATAAAGGGTTTTTTGGTAACTACTGAAAAATTATCTTAATATCTTATTGAAACAATACCAAAATGGCCAGGAAAAGGTCATCATTGGGAAAGGAATTATTCTTGGTCTAGTTTGCAGTAATGAGGACAGGATCTTATTGGGTGCACCTAAATTATGCTCTTTTGTTATTCAGAAGCAGTGGGATTGAGAGCAATCCACAGGAAATGTACATTTGTAAATAGAAGTAGGTTAAAGTAATTAATCCTATGTCTTATAGCTCTGATGTTCTCTCCCTTAAGAGAAATTACCTAGGGTCCAAGGCAGCTAACAGCAAGGTGCAATGATAAAGTGGTTGAGCTCTCTCTGATTTGGGACCTGCTATTTCTTTCTATGTATGTCTGCTTTGTGCAAAGCCCATGCCTTAAGCAAAAAGCAAGTATAAATTTGGTATAACCTTATATCCTTCACAGTCACAGATATGGAAAATTCCTTTAGAAAGATAAAGTCATATCTTTAAAAGCAATTCACTGGAGCTATTCAAGAAGCAATTAGAAACCATCCTGGGGAGGGGGGAAGCTTCAATAAAATGAGCGGGTGATTTCTCTTAGCATTTCCTATATTTCTAGTTTCATGCTTAATGAAACAAAAGCACGAGAGAGAAGCTCTGAAAATTACTGCCCCCCCACCCAGGGTAAGTTTGAAGTCATTTTTGAAAATTACATTATTTAAGCTCCTTGAAAAATAACTGCATTTAAGATTCTTACTCCTCCCATGTTAATCCTGGAATTAAGTTCCTCATCAATTCATATGATAGACAACACCAAAATAACTTTCATAAATTGATCACAGAACAACAAAACAAGATGGATTTGTAGTATAAAGCATTGTCTGCACAGTAGTATGCAGATTCCTTTAGAGCGAACACAGAGTGATTATTATGTGCCAGGCATGGTGCCAAGTGTCATAAAGAAGTTAACTTATGAAATACTACAAAATAGTCAGACATTGGAACTTAAATATCCCCATTTTAAATATGAGGCAACTAAGGCTCAAAGAGGTTAAGTGTTTTGTCCCATTAAGTGGTGTAGCTACTCCAATGTGGTTCCAAAGCCCAGGGAGTCCTATATATTCATCCCAGTATACAGTTTCCCTGTATGTTACATGCTTCTGGGTCACATAAGTACAGACATATGCCAGTCTGTGGGAATTAGCTTTAAAACTCTTGGTCTGACACTGATTAGAAAAAGCCCCAGACAAGTGTGGAAGAGCAGAGTTGAAATATAATGTGTCTGGAAAAAGTTATTCACTGTCTCAGCAACAGTTTGGGAACTCATGAGCTATGAGCTTTGTTCAAACACAGATAATACCTTGATCTCACTTAATGAACAATGCTGGCCTCAGTTTTCTTATCTGTGACTTAAAAATGGAGACTTACTTCAAAACATACCCAGGTGTAAAAAAATTTTAAGAATCTAGACTCTCATACTTGATGTATAACAATGCATAGTTCTCTATGGAGTTAAATATATACTCTATGCAGAAATATGGACAAAAGACCTTGAAATGCTATTCCCCTTCAGAAAAAAAAAAGCCATTAAACAGATTTTTCTTCTGCTAATAGATGTCACCTTGATGGATAAAGCAAAATAGAGCACTGGAGGAATGAAAAGGTCTGTCATTTCCAGGAGTAAACTTTTTCAATTTTGTTTCCAGACTTAGTTATATAGTTTTAATAAATATAGAGCTAACCAAATAGCATTATTTTGAACTTATGAATTGTAGTAATCATTAATGAAATCATTTTATAAAGCTTGGGTGATTCATCAACAGAGTAACATGCTTTTAAAACAGGTGTTGTGGGAATTCAGAACCTCTGTAATACAAAGTTTTTTTTCTCTAATTTGTAGAGTTCTAGGTCACCTGCAAATAAGAATAAAGACAAGGAAAATAGGAAATATCTACTGTTAGCTCCCCACATTACTTCCAACATCATGGGATCTTAATTCAGCTACAACAAAATGTAAACTATAAGTGGAGTCCAATTTCAAAAGAGATCTAGAAGCATAATCTAAAAAAGATTATGTAGCTTTTAAACCAGTATTTTTATTTCAAGTGTATTGTCCCTGCCCTGTTGTCTTAAAGAATTAAAAAAGAAAGGGAGAGTAGCAAAACCATCTGCTCCTGAGATCAGATATTTTAATAAATGTTGACTGCTTCCCTGGAATTATTTTTTAGAAGAAAGAGTATAAGCCTTATATTAGAAGATAAAAGGTAATGTGACAAAGATCAAGAAGCAAAAATAAAGCTCATAACTGACCACCGAATTCCTCTGAATGAAATTTGATAGGAAGATAAAGATTATAATTGTGTTTATTTTTATTGGTATATAACATTATATAAGTTTCAGATGTATAACATTATAATTTGACATCTTCATATACTACAAAACAATAACCCATCGCCATACAATTGACTTCCTTCACCCATTTTGTCCAATCCCCAGTCCTGATCCCCTCTAGTAACTCCCAATCTGTTCTCCATGAGTTTGTTTGTTTTTGTTGCTTGTTCATTTGTTTTGTTTTGGGGGGCTTTATTTGTTCTTCTTTTCCGAGTTCCTTTATAGTAAAAGTTAGATTGTGTATTTGAGATTTTTCTTATTTGTTGAGGTAGGCCTGTATTGCTATGATCATCCTTTTTAGAACCATTTTGTTACATCCCAAAGCTTTTGGCATGTCATAGTTCTGTTTTCATTTGTCTCTGGGTAGTTTTTTTTTGTCTTTGATTTATTTAATGACCCACTGGTTGTTCAATAGCATGTTATTTAATCTTCAAATTTTTGTGGTTTTTTCCAGTTTTCTTCTTGTAGTTGACTTCTAGTTCATACCATTTTGGTCAGAAAATATGTTTTATGCGATTTCAACCTTATGGAATCCATAGAGACTTGTTTTTGTGACCCAACATGTGATCTAATCTATAGAATTTTATATATACTATAATTATATATATATGTAATATACTTAAGAAGAAATATATTCTGTTGCTTTTGGATCGAATGTTTTTATTTTTTTAAGATTTTATTTATTTATTTATTTATTTATTTATTTATTTATTTATTTATTTGACAGAGACGGCGAGAGAGGGAATACAAGCAGGCTTCCCAGTGAACAGGGAGCCCAATGCGTGTCTCAATTCCAGGACCCTGGGATTATGACCTGAGCTGAAGGCAGACACCTAATGACTGAGCCACCCAGGTGCCCCAAGGATCGAATGTTCTATATAATGTATGAAGTCCATTTGGCCTAGTGTGTCATTTATATCAAGCCAATATTTCTATATTAAATTTCTGTTTGTATGATCTATTCACTGATATGATTAGGATCTTAATATCTCCTACTATTGTTGTATTGCTATCAATCTCTCCCTTTAGGTATATTGATATTTGCTTTATATATTTAAGTGATCCTATGATGGCCATATATATATTTATAAAAGCTATGTCTTCTTGTTGGATTGACTCCTTTGTCATTATGTAATGCCCTTCTTTGTCTCTTATTACAGTCTTTGTTTTAATGTTTATTTTTTCTGTTAGGACTATAGCTACATCAGCTTTTTTTCATTCCTATTTGCATGGAGTACCTTTCTTCATTCTTTCACTTTCAGTTTGTGTTTGTCTTTACTTCTAGAATGAGTCTCTTATAGGCAGCATATAAATTGATTTTTAAATTCATTCACCATTTTATGCCTTTTAATTGGGCAGTTTAGTCCATTTACATTTAAAATAATTATTGATAGGTATGTACTTATAGCCATCTTGTTCATTGTTTTCTGGCTGTGGTTGTAGTTCTTCTCTGTTCCTTCCTTCTCCTCTTGCTCTCTTTCCTTGTGGTTTAATGACTTTCTCTATTGTGCCTAGATTTCTTTCTCACTTTCTTTTGTGTATTAACAATAATATTTTGCTTTGTGGTTATTGTGAGGTTCACATATAACTTCCCTGTATATAATAGTCTGTTTTGAGTTGATAAATTTGATCATATTCCAAAAATTTACATTTTTCTCTCTCTCAACATTTTGTATTTTTGATGTCATATTTTACTTTTATGTTATGCATCCCACAAATAATTATTGTAGTTTTAGTGACTTTTACTATTTTTTCCTTTATTCTTGCTTTGTAAGTGATTGATCCACTTCTTTTACTATATGTTTACTTTTCTGATGAGATTTTTACTATGTGAAAAAAAATGTATGTCTTCTTGTTATTAGTTAGTGCTATTTCTTTTTAGTTTATAGAATTCCCTTTAATATTTCCAGTCAGGCCAGTTTAGTGGAGATGAACTCCTTTAGCTTTTGTTTATCTGGAACACTCCTATTCTCCCCTTTGATACTGAATGATAACTTTGTGGGGTAGACTTTTCCAGTCTCATCGGATCCATAAAGTTTAGTCCACACATTCTTCCAGTCTGTCTTCTGGAGGGGCCTGCTGTGTACTGGTTCTCAGGTGTCTTTGCCTAGGTAGTGTTGCCCCACCCCTATCAGGGGGCTGGGCTCAGTGTTGCTTTTTTCCCCTTGAGGCTGTCTGAGCCTCTTCAGAGGATCAGAGCAAAAATGACCATGCCCAGATCTCTGACTCAGAGCCAAAAGATCATGGTCCCCTCTCTTTAATAAATCCTTTGAGAAAGTTTTCACTTTTTGAGTGCCAAACTCTGCAGACCCTTGATGTGTGTCTCAACCACTGCAGTGCTCACAAAGGAAGTCCCAGGAACCCATGAGTGCAGCTGCCCTTTGTGTCCTTGGGACTGTGAGCAGTTGCGGGCTTGCGCACACAATCTGCTCCACTGTTCCTGGGTCATGGCTGGGTGCTTCCTTGCTGTCCTTTCTGGGGTCACCACCACCCTGAGAGCTATTGCCCAGTTGTGGGTGCAGCTGTTTGGCCTCTCCCAGGGGATGGTAAACAGCCCACATGTTCCAGTTCTTTTCAAGGTGCTCAGGCAAAAAGCAGTCACCCCAGTGGCCTTCCTCACAGATTATGGCAACCTGAGCTGAGAGTCCTTCCTGGGCTCACTGACCATAACCAGTTTCCCACTCCACTGATTGGGCACTCTCCCAGTTCAGGTGCCCCCATTCATTCTGTGTCTCCTCTGATCCTGAAACCACAATGACCCGCCTAGAATTCTGCCTTTTTCATCCCCTGAGCCCCTTTGAGAAAGGGATGTTTTTCTCATGAGAGCAGATTTCTAAGGGTTCCAGTTTTGTGTTCTGGTGTTATATAACTTTCCAGTATCCAGCTCATGGAGTATTCCTCCCCCCTCCATTTATCTTCCTATATCTCCCCACAGATTCATGACTCTGCATCACCAACCTTACAAAAAGTAGTGACTTTCTACTTGTAGAGTTCCAGATATATTTTCATATAGCTCACATTGAATTCATGGGTGTTCAGAATGGTTTGATATATATCCAGCCAAATTCAAGGAAACAGATGAAATGAGGTCCCCTATTCTTCCACCACTTTGCCTCTTCAATTCATTTTGTAATAATTTTTTAAAAAGTCTTCTTGGACATGACTCTGACCTCTAAATAACATCAAGCTCTCCAATATTATTTTCCACATCCACTACTGTACTCAAAAGGCATTTTCTCAAACTTCACAAAGCTAGTTAAACCACAATAAACACTGACCAACATGTAGTTCCTAAAAGGACTGAGCTTGGTGTTTACAAGAATGAAGTTTTAAATGTCATAAGCATGCCTTGTCTTTCTATCCTTTAATGTCTGCCTACTCGGTGGAAGAATTTCTATATGGATGTCCTGAGCTTGGTGTGTTGCCATCAGAAATAAGGTCGGCAAGATTTTGCCTACTTCAGCTTTGCCTTGTTCCACTCCATAATTTTGTTATACTGAATTTCTTTCACTCTATCAAATACTCTATCAGTTACAATAATTTTGATTTTAGGTAACAGAAAACACTGACTCAAACTAGCTCAATTATGGAAGAAACTTACTAACTCAAAACTGGATGTCTGAAAGTATGGCGAGCTCTAGCTATGATAGAAATCAATAGCTATTCAATTATTGTTATGAAACCCTTCAGTTCATTCCAGTTCTGTGCTAAGCTCTCTGCAGTTTGGCTTCATTCTAAGACTGGTTATCTTCTGTGTAGCAAGATGATTACCAATGGAAATAAGGATTTCAAACTTTTTTTTTCTTTATCACCTGCAGCAGGAAAGAAGAGGAAAATCTCTCCTTGAAGCATGGGCTAGGTCTTTTTCTTTAATTTTTATTGGGCGAATTTAGGTCAGGTGCCATCTGCTGGACAAATAACAGTCACCAAGAGAATGTCCCACACTGCTTAGCTTAAACCAATCAGATTCTCCTGAACATACAATAATAGAATTGAATATCTGACAAAATTGAAATTATATTCAGAGTAAGAAAGGGGTAAGTGGATGTTGAGGAGGCAATGAAGAGTTATCTACTATGAAAATCTACTACTATCTACTATGAACAGTTGTTTACTATGAATACTATGAATGATACCCACTTTCTCAAATCCTGACCTTTGCACACACTGCTTCCTCTGCCTGAAATACTCTGCTTCCCTCTTTACCTAACTTTTGCTTTTCTTTCAGCTCTCATCTTTTCCTCCCAGCTTTATATATATATATATAAAATATACTACATATTATATATATAAATATATTTTACATATATTGTGAATTTATTGTCACAAGGTAACATTCATCATCTCATATTGACATAAAATTTTAAAAAAGAAAAAATGGGTTTTTTTCCTTGTGATGAGGACTCTTAAGATTTACTCTTAACAATTTTCATATACAACATAGAGCAGTATTAATGAGTTATTACAGAGCATATTACAATGCCAGGACTTATATTTTTCTTACAACTGGAAGTTTGTACCTATTGACCACCTTCATTAATTCCTGTAACCCCCACTTCTGGTAATCGCAAGTCTGATCTCTTTTTCTATAAGTTTTTTTTTCTTCTTTTTTTCACATTCCACATATAAGTGAGGTCATACAGTATTTGTCTTTTGTTGTCAGATTTATTTCACTTAGCACAGCATCCTCAAGGTCCAACCACTTTGTCACATATAACAGGATTTCTTTCTTTTTAAAGGGTGAATAATATAGGGGAAGAGAGGAAAAAATGAAACAAGATGAAACTAGAGAGGGAGATAAACCATAAAAATCATAGGAAACAAACTAAAGGTTACTAGAGGGGAGGAGGTGGGGGAATGGGGTAATTGGATGATGGACCTTGGGGAGGGTATGTGTTATAATGAGCACTGGGTGTTATATAAGACTGATGAATCACAGACCTATACCCCTGTAATTATTATTACAAATAATACATTATATGTTAATCAATTGAATTTAAATTAAAAAAATGAATAGTATTGCATTGTGTATATATACCACAACTTCTTTCGCCATTCATCCATTGTAGACACTTAGATTGTTTTCATGTCTTGGCTATTGTAAATAATGCTGCTATGAATATGGGGGGCAGATATCTCTTTGACATAGTGTTTTCATTTCCTTTTATTCCTAGAACTGGAATTGCTGGAACATGTGGTAGTTCTATTTTTAATTTTTAGAGGAATGTCCATATTGCTTTCCATGATGGCTGTACCAATTTACACTCCCACCAACAGTGCACAAATATTCCCTTTTCTCTACATCCTTACCAACATTTATTTTTTATCCTTTTGATAATAACTATTCTAATAAGAATGAAGTGATATCTCATTGTGGTTTTGATTTGCACTTCCCTAATGGTTAGTGATGTTGAGTACGTTTTCATGTATCTGTTGGCTAGTCATATATCTTCTTTGAAAAAAAATGTCTATTCATGTCCTTTGCCCATTTTCAAATTGAATTATTTATTTATTTTTACTAGTGAGTTGTATGAGTTCTTTATTTCTTTACCACATACACGGTTTGCAAATGTTTTTTTTTTTCAGATTCTGTAGGTTGTCTATTTTGTTGATCATTTCTTTTGCCGTGCAGAAGTTTTTTGGTTTGATATAATCTCGCTTATTTTTTATTTTGTTGCTTATGCTTTAAGTGTCATACTCAAAAAATTATTGCCAATTCCCATGTCAAAGACTTTTTTTTTCTTCTTGTCTAGGATTTTTATGGTTCTACTCTTAAATTTAAGTCTTTACTCCATTTTGAGTTAATTCTTGTGAGCTGTATAAGGTAGAGTTTTGTTCTTTTGCATATTAATATATCCTATTTTTACAGCACCATCTTTTGAAGAGATTGATTTTTGTATATTAACTATTCTTTTTTTTAAAGATTTTATTTATTTATTTGGCAGAGAAAGAGAGATCACAAGTAGGCAGAGAGGCAGGCAGAGAGAGAGAGGGAAGCAGGCTCCCTGCTGAGTAGAGAGCCTGATGCGGGGCTTGATCCCAGGAACCACACTTTGCAAACCATTGCATTATAGTAAGTTAGGAATTACTGTTTTGTAAAATTATAATAACTACAATTTGTTAAGCATTTACTATATGCCAGGCATTATGGAAATCACTTTATATGTATTGCCTCACTTAAGCATCACCACAACTGTTTGAAGAAGGTGGTGTGACCAGTACATGATCATAGATAAAGAATTAACACCCACAAAGGTTGGGGAAATTGACTAAGGCCTCATAGCTTGTGAGTGGCAAAAATGCAATTTAACTGTCTGACTGCTTGGAACTGTTCCTGCCTTCCATCTCAGTAGTGTCTTGACCTTGCCTCAGGTATTTTTGCGCTGTTTTCTTTGGCACCAACAAACCACTTTCCTTGTCAGGCTTTACTAACCCTTTAAAAATGTCTTTTTCTCCATTATCTCCACACTTATCTTCTCTGCCTGCTAACACCAATAAGGGAGCACTTGCCCAGTGATCATAGCCTACATATGGAATGTGCCCCCCAACGCAAATGTTTCCTAATTTCTATTTTTTTATCAATACCTAACTCAGATGTTTTTAGAAATCCTTCTCTGATCACCTCTTTCTCTCCCTTGCTTTTCTCTTTCTCTGTCCTGCTCTCTCTCAACCCAAAGGAATTGATCACACTCTTCTAAGAATGTAGTACAGTGGCTAAGAGCACAGGGCTAAACTTGAATTCTAAGCCTACCTTGCACCTAATTATCCATATGGCCTTGAACAAGTTATTTGACCTCTCGGGGCCTCAGTTTCTTCATCTCTAAAATGGCAATAATAATAATGCCTATCTCAGGATTGTTCTGAGAAGTGAATGAGTTTATCATATAAAATACTTAACACAGAGAGTCAATTATCTTATGGTCTCACTTACTTGTGGAGTATAAAGAAAATCATGGAGGGCATTGTGAGAAGGAAGGGAAGGATGAATGGGGGGAAATCGGAGGGGGTGATGAACCAGGAGAGACTGTGGACTCTGAGCAACAAACTGAGGGTTTGGAGGGGAGAGGGTGGGGAAGGTGGGCGAGCCTGGTGGTGGATATTGAGAAGGGCACGTATTGCATGGAGCACTGGGTGTGGTGCTTGAACAATCAATCTTGTAACACTGAAAAATTAAAATAAACACATTTGTGGAGAAAAAAAAAGAAGAGAGAGATGCAAACTTCCAGTTATCAATAAATAAATTCTGAGGACATAAAAAAAATACTTAACACAGTTTACAGGATATATACTGTAATATTTTCACTCAGAACATTAGCTATCATTTTTTTCAGACTATCTTTATAGTATTGTCCATACCTAAAGTCTATACCCCAAAGTCTATAGACCTAAAGTGTATACCCAATGTATCACCTTGTCACACTGTTTCCTTATCCATGTCTTTTGCTAGTCCAGGAGCTACCTGAGGAGTTCTTTGCTTCTTCAGTCTCTATATCAGTTCTCAGAGCTTGATTTCTGTTTATAACCCACTGCTTGAGTTTGTGGTCTAGGTCATGGGCCTTGGGTTCACTGCCCACTGAGACTCCATATATTTCAATCAGCTCTCTCAGCACAGTGTGACTCTATAAGGACTGTAAAGAGGAAGTATTTTTTCCCTTTTAAATTATTTATACTAGTGATTCTCATAGTGTGCTTCTGGGAACTCAGATCAGAAACTCTGTGAGAAGGGTCCAACAATCTGTTTTTTCACAAGCTCTGAGCTAAAATTTGAGAATCACTGCTCTCCTATGCGTGGCTTAAGAAATGTCTGATTTCCTAAGGGCCTATTTACTTTCTATTTGCTTTCCTTTTTTTTCACAAGACATTGTTTTTGAGATTTTTCTAGGGTCATGGTCTAGTAAAATCACAGTGAAATAGACATCACTGAACTCAGAGTTCATATCAAGGTTATGAGGAGAAGAAAATATGGATCTCAATATTGTATTCTTAAACTCATTGAGTGTCAATTAAGCTGAGATTTTCTAAGACTATGCTGTTCCTAGGAGGAAAATATCATTTTTAACCTTGCTTCTTGCAATTAATAAAGCATTAAAAGACAAGAAAAACAAGCCTTTCTCAACAACAACAACAACAAAAAAAAACCTTCTTTATGCTAAGCTAAGACAATTTCCCATTGATTTCAAGATATCTCTTAATCACATATTTAACTTCTCTATTGAATTGTTCTGCCTATTTATGCATACACACAATTACTGACAACTGTAGAGAATTTAAATTCCTTGAGAGGGTTCCAGAGGCAAATTCTTAGTGCAAAAACAAAAGTAGCAACTTTATCAAAATACCGTAGACTTCATTTCCACACTACAATGTGTTCAGTACTGTTTATAGCTCCTCAAAACGATTAAAACATGCTTTGTTTGCATAGATCTAAGCAGGAGTCTGGATTGGTAAGGCTACAGAACCTCATTTTTGGGGATACTTTAGAAAACATTGAATGGGGAATTAATGCACTGAATTAAGGTCTGGATTATAGCCCAGACCTCTCTGTGCACTAGCTATGTGACTTCGAACAAATCGTTCCCTCTCTCCCCCTTCTACATTTCCAAGTATTTAAAATAAAGAATTTTGGACTGGGTGATATTTAAAACATATTGCTTCTCTGAAGTTTCTAGGTGGCCTGTATGTCAAGATTTAAAGTGATAGTGGACACCAAGTTCACCTTCTTGTAAATGAAACTATAGAACATAATTCTAAACAGTTTTTCTTACCAAAGCCACCAAAGCATAGATATTATCAGACTGATGGTGGAAGTGGATTCTCTCTGAACTTAGCTTACTTCCTGAGAGCAGGTTGGACAAACACTAGACCCAGGGCCTGTTAGATTCACCTTCTCAGTTAAGGACCATCCAGGTCCATGTTGTCTTCTTTTCTTTTTTCATATTTTTGTGTGTGTGTGTGAACTGCAAAACATTCTTTGGAGCCTTTTAAGTATCTAAGAATGATCTAGAAAATTTCTTTGAATCTGGAAAACTTTTTAGATCATTGAGTATTTAAAGTGAAGCTTTCATGTATTTCACCCACTTACCTTGATGAACACTGAGTAATGTATGGAATCATTGAACCACTACATTATACACCTGAAACTAATATAACATTGTATGTTAACTATATTGGAATTAAAATAATTTAAAAATAAAGACTTATATTGATAAGGTATTAATCTATTTGTCTTATAATATTCATTCTTCGTAAGTTTTTCAGAAACGATGGCCAAAATAAGAGAAAGCTTGTGTTTCATTCCTAGGAAAGGAAGTAATGATACATTAACCCATTCTCCACAAAAGTAAGCATTTAAAAGCATTGTATTGATAGTGCTGATAAAACAATCATACAGACATGGAAGAAATTACAATTTGCTGCCAATGGCAATGTTAATTGGCTCATTCTATAGAATTTTCTATTGCTACCTTAACTTTTAAATGTTTTTTTGGGTACACAGTTATAAGTTTGATGCTTCCTGAATTTTGCATGGCTGATTTGGATCATTACCCTTGTTTTACTGGTGGTTTTCATATTTAAATTCCAAAGATTTTTTTAAAGCTGGTAAATACTAAAACAGCTTCAAGAGGAATATAAGCATGTGAGTGCCTGGGTATCTGGCAGTTAGACAAACAAATATAGTCTAAGCAGATGCTTGAACAGCCAGGGGAGGCCTTAGGCAGAACAGGAGATGCTGGCAGAGCCCAGAGACCATCATTTCCTAGCTTGTAAGCAGCCTAATCCCTCAATGTTATGCCTCCAGCTTGGGGGGTTTATTTCAGGCCTCAGAGTAGATTCCAGTAGCTTTGTATCACTTCTCCCAAACTTTTGCCTGAAATACCCCAACCCTCAGAGACCTATGCCAAGGAAACCAAATGGGAAATACAAACTCGAAGCAACATAAAAGAAAGACCAAAAGTTCTAAAAAAAAATGTTTCCATGAATTTAAAAATAAGAGCTAACACTTGTAGCCCACTTCTTATTTGCCAGCCACCATACCAAGTGTTTTAATTTAATCTTCACAATGGTTAAAGAGTGTAGACATTCTTATTTCCACCCATGATATCAACAAGGAAAGTCCGGCTGAGGAAAGTTAAGTGGCTTGCCAAGGTATAAGAGGTAATAAGAGATGGAACTAGAATTTGGAGTTAGTCTGACACTAGAGTCCATGCTCCTAACACCTATACTACATTGTCTGTGTGTAGCATATGGGAGATTAGTTGAGGGGGCCACTTGTGCAGAACAATTACTGCTGAAGACTATCCCAGGTGTGCCTTGCAACAGATAAACTGCATGGGAGCAGTGACTGTGCATGGCACTCAAGCCCAGGGCTATGGTCCTGCAGTCCATTGCCTGAATGTTTATGTCATTAGCAGTAAGCATAGCTATGCTGGGTGAGGTAATTCTGCTGGGCGCATCTCTACGGATAAAAGACATTGTAATAAAAAATTGGCCTGACAGGACACGAGGTGGCAAGAAGTAAGAATGGGAACAGCAAAGGTGTGGATGCTTTGAGGAGAGCCTGAGGGTCCAGAGGAAGCAGAGAATAAATAGCTTCTACACCTCGTTTGCCAAATACACCTAGTGAAAGTCTCATTTAAAAAAAATCCAGACAACATAACAATGAACAGGTGAATAAGTAGTTGCTAGCAGGTGCACAAAACCATAACAAAAATCAAGCTTTTCCTGCACAGTCTCATCCTGTTCTCACTGATTCTATTCTAGCATGCCAAGATTGCTTCCATGAATGCCCTTTTAAATACAATTATCCTCCTTTGAGGAGTCCATAGACTCTGGATCAGGGACAGTTCTGCAGGTCACTATGCTTTTCTCCTCATGGCCAAAGAAGCAGTGCAAACAATAGTGCCTTCCACAAACTGGAAGAAAATGCACCAGGAGGGAAGAGTGGGTCAAATGGAAAAAGAATGCTTAGGGAACCTAAGGTGACAGTGGCTCCCCAAGAAGGCCCATGCTTTTCCTTACATTCCATATAGCACATTGAACTTTGTCCCATGAGCATTAAATTCAGTTTACTTTAGTCATGATCACATACATTAGTAGTCAGTGGCATCATGAAACTGCATTTCTTATCTCCAAGTTTATCCTGTTTTGACCTCCTGAGGTATTTTCTTGCCGTCACTCTGCCTATACCCCTCAGTTGTCATGTCTGGAGAACATAAGTAACATAGCCCAATTCTCTCTCCTGGACCATCTGGCTTTCTGTCTTTTATGCTATACTCCATTTACTTATCGAGTGACCACTCTGAGCCAAGTTCTGTAGTAAGGCACAACAAAGGCTATAAAAGATACTTAGACATAGTCCCTACCCTTAAATCAGAGAGAAAGCTGAAGAAATATTTCCCAACTTTGAATTTTCTCCAGTCTCAGGAGCTACAAGTACAGATGAGGCTATTTATGATAATAACCTGGTTCTCTGCTGTTTACTCCCACCTGCTGAATTAGGAACTTTAGGCTCTTTGTCAATAATGTTTGTATTTTCAGAAAAAAAAAGGTGCTTTCAGTTTTTACCTAAAGCCCAGCTCCTGCTCTCCATGAGACTTAGACATGAGCTAAGTGGGAAGCTCAACTGGGAGCTAACCCCAAGCAGCAGAGTAGAAACAGTAAACAAAATCAAGTCTGTTTAATTTCAGAATCTGAAATCTTAATGACTATACTGTTATATAATATAATATATATAATATAATATATATGTAATCTCCATACATTTAGAGTTTAGCTTATTTGTGAATGCAAATTTTGTCCTTTCATTTACACATTCCAGACTTGAGTTAGAAGTGTGGGTATACTGGAGAATTAAAAAAAAAAAAAACTGAATCCCTATGCCCCCATAAAACAAAGTTTACAATCTCTCTCAGCTGTGGAAACGTAGAATTAGACTTTTAACAAAGCATTTCCCAATTCTGAGGGTAGAGAATTCTCAGAATTTGTCAGTAGAAGCACTAGACTGACAAGACAGGCTATAAACTACTGAGTACAAAGTACTCTACAGACTGTTCTCCACTTTCATTTTTCGATTATTTTCTGTGTAATAGTGGTAACTGAAGCTGCCTACAATTCCTTCTTGGAATACATTCTGTCCTACTTTTTTCCTCAAGACTATGGTTTCAAGTGCATCTAATTACATCCCCAGGCAGCATTAAATCAAGGTGCCTTCAAAATAGAGATGACCCAGCGAGTTCAATTATTTTCTAATGTGCCTTACTGTGGCCTGGGTGTGTTTATTAAATAACTAACCATTCTAGAAGACAGCAAGGGGTTTTGTTTATTTTTGTTTTATAAAGATGGAGTATAAGATTTATCTGGGTTTTAAACCTTGAGTGCCATCTTTTTCAAATAATGGTACACTATAGCAAAACTGTTAACATCAACTCAAGTTAAGTTAGAACATAACATAAAATGAGAGCAAGACAAATTAAAGTGTAGGAAAAGAAGGTTTTTGGGCCTTGTTATTTTTATTTCACGTGTTGAATTCATAGCTAGAAAGTCTTTGTTGTTGTTTGTTTTTCTTTTAACGACACATAGACTTTCTTGAAGGGTTTTGCTTACCTGCTTCATGTGGAAGTAGAACAATTGCTCTAAGACTGCTTTGAGTCATGATGTAATATCAAGCTTTAAGGAACAATTTTTGTCAGCACCCACTTTACACTGTAAAGAGCATACCAAAGAGACTCTAGGAGTCCCTGGAAGGAGGCCTGCACTATCCAAGAGGCATTTGCTCATTGTGTTCTTCATTCATTGTCTTCCATCCTTGAGAAAATCTGTGATCTACTCATATGAAAATAGAGTATAGCAAAGGAGTTACATTGAATTAATCCATTTAAAGTCATGGCTCTTCTGGGGACCAAAGAAAACTGGAGTCAGAAGGGAGAGCAATATACAGTAGACCACATTCATTTGTATACTCTCTGCTCCACACAACAGGAGACCTCTGCTATTTTGTGGCTTTTCCACTAAAATGCCAGAATTTCCCAGCCCTGACAAAGACAACAAAGGATACTATGAGATTGAGGGTTCCTATATAGATTAAGAATTGTTACCAGAATAATTAGTGCCATGGAACAGCATTGTCCTGTGAATTGGAGACCTGAGCTCTAGGTCAAGATTTGTTCATCCCTAACCTAGAGACTTTTGAGCCTCAGTGTCCTCATTCTTAAAATGAGATGGTTGGAAACAAGATAGTCTCTGTAGTAGCTTTCAGCTCTAGCATTCTGTGATATTTCCCTTCTTCACCTCCTCTTTTTCCTTTGGCTTGAAGCAGACCACTGAGCCCAGGGGATTGTGTGGTTCTTTGGCCTCTGCCAAAAGATATCTGTGCTATCTGAGGCTCTGCACATATTATCTGAAATCACACATGGCCAGATCCATCTTTATTTCCTAGGCAATGAACTACTTTTCTCACCAAAACTCTATGTAAATATATCTATCATCTAGGGACCAGGGTTATAAACCATGTTAGGTCATTCATCCACTCTTTTATGATCTTTTCTACTCTCTTTTGGGGTGGGGGGCAGGTAATGGTGGCCACATGTTCCTTTTACAAATACCTCCAATTCAATAAATATTCATTAAATACCTGCCAAGTTCCTGCTACTGGACTGAAAGTCATGGTGGGTTGAAGATGCATGTGCATGTGTGCATGTGTGTGTGTGTGTGTGTGTGTGTGTGTGTGTGTAATATACTGAAGACTATAAACACACACTCCTTGGGAGAGAAATGGACTACATCCGGATGGCAATTAAATGTCATATTATATAATGGAGGCTATCTGAGCCATGGACCGTCAATAAAGAGAGAGGGTGTTTTAATGATTTAAAGAAAACTTTATCAATGAAATAGGGTAATAATTGACTTTTGAGTAATTGGTAGGATCCAAATAGGCAGAAAAGAGGGAAGGCCTTATGGGATAGAGTTACAACCTGAGAAAAGGTATTGTATTAATTAAGGTTCTTTTGGTTTTAAGCAACAGAAACCTTGCAGAGGTTTGTTATGTAAATGCAACCCCTACACCAGTGGCATTGATTTAATCTGGGAAATTGCTGGAAATGAAGCATCTTGGGCCCCACCATAAACCTACTGTATCAGAATGTGTAGTTTAGCAATATCTTTAGGTGAGTCACATGCACATTAAAATTTGCCTAACATTGGAGTAGGGTGACTATTCTCAGCCTTGGATGCATATTAGTGTCAAAAATCAAGAGAAAGTGAGATTAAAGCCACTAAATCAGTAAGTAATATTGTGTAAGAGTTTATTATGCATGTAAGAATGGTTTCCAAACTGGGTGTTTTTTTTTTAGAAAAAAATATTTATTTGAAAGCAGGAGAGGGAGAGAGAATCTCAGGCAGACTGCACCAAATGCCCTGAACTTAAGGTGGGGCGAGATCTCACAACCCTGAGATCATGACCCTGAGATCACAACCTGAGCTGAAACTAAGAGTCTATTGATAAACTGACAGAGCCAATCAGTCGCCCCTGGGTGCTTCAAATTCAAAGACTGATGTGAAGCTTAGGGGCATGAAGTTACAAGATGGCTTACAAAGTGAAAATGAAGAAGTCATTCATCATTTACAGTGATTAGGTATTACAATGGAGGTTTCTGGACAGCAGGGAATTATTTAAATTTGATTATTTGATTATCTTAAAATAGTATCATTTTTAAGAAGATGGTTTAAGTTTCTTTTATGATTGTCAGAAGTATTTACAGGAAATAACCTAAATTAAGTTTTGTTCATGTTCATAGAATAAGATAGATTTAGTTTTGCTTAAGCAGCTCAGATGCTTGGGAATTCTCAAATCCAGTCTCCATTTTGTATCTAATTTTAACATGGGTATCACCTGGGAAATTTTTTAAAAAATAGAAGGTCTCATTCTCATTGACTTGAAGCTAGCTTAAATAGTGGGCACTGAAGGGGTGTGTTTACTGAAATGTCACTAGAATATTTCTTAGAAGTACTGAAGAACCAACTCAAGGAGGCCAGGAATAAAAGTAGCTGCAGAGAAATATCAGGTGCATTTTATGTATCTTCTTTCTAGGGCAATGCTTTTTAATTTTAAAATCTACCCCTGAATCTGTCAGCTTTGGACAAAAGAAGATAGGAATGACTACTTTATATACAGGGTCATTTTCACAAAAAGGAAAATTCTGAGCTAGGCAGCTGCCCTTCAAGCTGTCTACTATAACTATCAGGATAAAAATGAGCATGGTACTTGCAATTGAAGAATATAGAGCAGGAGTTGTGCCTCCTTTCAGCTGAAAGCTTCTTAACTTATGAAACTATTATAATCATGCTAATATATAGTCTTATTGCTTCTTTGTTTCATGTGTTTCCATTTAGATTTTTGTAAGTGCTTAATTTAAAAAAATCTCTAACAGTACAAAACAGTGTACAATGGAAAGTAAATCTGCCTTCCACCCTAGATTAACCACCTTGCAGTCTTATGTTCCCTGCACAGAGACTACCGCAGATAAATCTCTCACACTTGCATCTTTGCAAAGACCAAAGTTTCTAGCTCTGAGTTTGATGCAACAAACCAATGTCATTTGGAGAGTTTCATAATAATATTATTATGGAAAGACTTTCCAGGAAATAAATTGTACGTTATCCATTTGAAACGGGAACTTAAGTAGATCAAATTAACATCATAATACCACCTTACCCATTTATCACAGGACTTTAAATTTTACAAAACACTTTCATATGCATTATCTTGTTTGATTTTCTAATTGATTCTGTGAACTTCTGCAGGGCAGATATTTTCCCCTAATTAAGTGATTTCTGAGGTTCAGGGAAGTGTATTTGTCTCAAAATCATGTTTCTCACCAAAATAAAAGGACTTTCAGTCCTTTGAATATGTCATAGGTAAAATTGAAATATAGTGAAATATTTATTTTCAATACTTCTCAGGAGCCCTTCTGCCTCTGACTGCAAAATCCTACTTAGATTACTCACTAGAGTAGGGTGTCCAATCCCTTTCACCAATTAAACATTCCCTGGATTTTCCCAGGCCCTGCTACTATGATCAACTAACCAAGCTTGGGTAACCATGACGATAACTTGCAGTTAACTAAAATTTTCTGGTTTATCATGGAGCTTCATGCCCAGGCAGGTATCAATTCATTCAACAAACATTCTATCCTGCTCTGTGCCAGGCACTGTTCTAGACACTGGGGACACAGTGGTATACAAGACAGGCTAGCTCCCTAATCTCAAAGTGTTTATATTCTACTGGGGGAAAAGAAACAAAGAAGAAAGCAAATGAATATGAATTTTAGATGATGATGAACACTATAAAGAAAATAAAACAAAAAGACGACTTGTGCAGGGTGCTCCCTACTTTAGATCAGACATGTCCAGAACACTGAGGAATTGACCTTTGAGCTGAGAATTGAATTCTAGTCCTAGAGCGATGTATGCTCTTTGCTAGCTGTGTGAATCTCAGGCATATTAGTTAACTTATTTAAGTATCAGTTTATCCCTCTGTAAAACATGGGTTATATAAAGTAGTGTAATAATGCTATCTAACTCATGGTGTTAGTTTGAAGATTTAAGTGAGGTAATATATGCAGAGAATTACAAAGTTTAACACTTACGTGCCCAACAAAGATTAGTGTGCGGTTATCCATGATTTCACTTTGTCCTTGTAAACAACCCATTAAATTGGGGTGGGGATAATGTTCGTTTTTTACTTAAGGAAATTGATATTTAGAGAGGTGAAATGATAATGGGTCACTCAAGGAAAACTTGTCCAGCTATTTATTTGTAGTTAGAGAGTTCTAACAATCCTATCTTTGAGATACTTTGATAGACTGAAGACTGGGGAGTTTTGGGGACAGGCAACCATTTTATGTTGTTCACATCAGAACAGGACTTGCTATCTCATCCTCAGACTTCTAGAAAGTTATGAAGCAATCATTTTAATGTATTATGCCCAGATTTTGAGATCCCCAAATACCACCAGGGAGCCAGGTCCGATGCAAAAGCAAAAGAGCCCTTTATTCAAGCTAGCTTGAGCTCTCTCACACACTCACCGACACAGCGGCGTGGTGTAGAGAAAGAGAGAGAGTTTCAAAAAGTGCAACAGTTTTAGAGGGGTCAGTGGCCAATGAGTTTGTAACACACAGAAAGTTGCTTAGTAACTGTTTGAACTAGCCTATCACCCTGGCCAGAATTGGCGCACAAGTTTGGCGGGCAAAAGGCGGAGTTAATATTCTTTCCCAGGCAGGGGTTCCACGTTCCTATTGGCTAACCCAAACCCAACCCATAGGCCCTCTGG
>CM052801.1:59938554-59988509 GCA_028533885.1 Nasua narica | reverse complement strand
CTCTGTATGTTACCGATTTCTTGTCTCGAGCTACTTTCAGGATTTTTTCTTTGTCACTAAGACTTGTAAGTTTTACTATTAGATGATGGGGTGTAGACCTATTTTTATTGATTCTGAGGGGGGTTCTCTGTGCCTCCTGGATTTTGATGCTTGTTCCCCTCAGCAGATTAGGGCAATTCTCTACAACAATTTGTTCCAATATACCTTCCACCCCTTTCTCTCTTTCTTCTTCTTCTGGAATCCCAATTATTCTAATATTGTTGCATCTTATGGTATCACTTATCTATCAAATTCTTCCTTTGTGGTCCAATAGTTGTTTGTCTCTCTTTTTCTCAGCTTCTTTATTCTTTGTCATTTGGTCTTCTATGTCACTAATTCTTCTGTCTCATTTATTCTAGCATTTAGAGCCTCCATTTTTGTTTGAACTTCATTAATAGCTTTTTTTATTTCATCTTGGTTAGATTTTATTTCTTTTATTTCTCCTGAAAGGGATTTTTTTCTCCCAAAAGGGATTCTTTAATCTCTTCCATGCTTTTTTCGAGCCCAGCTAGCAATTTGATAATTGTCATTTTGAACTCTATTTCCAACATATTACTGATGTCTGTACTAACTAGGTCTCTAGCCGTCAGTACTGTCTCTAGTTCTTTTTTTGTGGTGAGTTTTCCCCCTTGTCATTTTATCAAGCTAAGAATAGATGAGTGAGAGAGAAAAGTACTCTCTAGTTCTTCAGTTCTCACTTATTGATGAACTTGGTCTTGGCTGGATATTCTCACTGATCTTCTGGGGAGGGGCCTTTACTTTTTGATTCTCAGATGTCTTTGCCTGAGGCGGAATTGCCCCACCCTTGCCCAGGGAGGGGCCAAGCAATTCACTCAGGTTCGCTCTTGGGAGTCTTTGTTCCCTTAGCGCTTTCTGTACCGCCCTGGAGGCCGGGAATGCAAATGGCGGCTCCCAATCTCCAGCTGGAGATGCTGAGCACTGGAGTCCCCTCTCCTCAGCGTGCCCTCAGAGGAAAGCAGTCAATCACTCCCATCTCCCGGGTCCCCGCACAAGCTCCAAGCTCAGCCACTGGTGGCAGTGTGCTTCTATCTCTGGCGCACAGCCCGTCTGGAGTCTCTAAACCCAGCAGATTCCTGCTGTGTGCTGCCGTGCCGCTCCTCCCCAAGGAGGAAGGAGGGGGTCTCTCCGGAATGCCTTATGTGGTCCCCACTCGAAGGGCCGTGGCCACAGTCTAGGGTAAGCCCCAGCTGAAAACGCACCGCGTGGCTCTTTCTCTGCCGCCCCGATATCTGGGAGCTCTGCCTCACTCAGACACCAACCCCCCCCCCCCCCGGTCTCTTTATGATCTCGCGGGTCTTGAAACCACTCTGTTCCTGTGAGGGCCAGACCTCCTGCCTAGCCTCTCAAGCAATGTCCCTCAGTGGAGCAGACTCTAAAAGTTCCAATTTTGTGTTCCATGGCTCTGCGGCTACAGGGAGCCGTCCCCTCCCCCCGTGGTCTCTCTTCCCGTCGCTTTGGAATCACTTTTCCAAATGTCCTACCTTTCCGAAGGTGGTCGATTTTCTGCTCCTAGAATTGCTCTTCTTCCTCTCTTCTCTCTCCTGTTGAGTATGCTGGCTTTTAGAATGATTTAATAACTATGTAGATGAACTTCTGGGATCCGACTCTATCTCAACCTCCTACTTCACCGCCATCTTTATTTACTCCCGAGACTGCTATTTCTAAGGCATGTCATACCTGTTAGCTGAACTGCAAATTGTCACTACTCTTTCTTGGGAGTATTAGTAGGACTGAAGAAAAATTAAAAAAAAATTATTTCCAATTATTGCAGTACTCAAGCTGATCAGAAATATCATAAACCCAACCTATTTCTCACTTGAGTGGCAGATTCTCAACATTGCTGGCTGCTTTCTTGATAAGCAACGGTAGTTGATTTTCAAAAATATGCTATGGTTTCCCAGAATAAGATTGTAGATTATGGGTAGGTTGTAGAGAGAAAGGTTTCATACCTTAATGAAAAACTGTCATAGGGTTTTGTTTATTTATACAGCTTGAATGCTTCAGAAAATAGAATTGTTTTTAATTTAAATTTTGTTAGTTAACATATAGTGCAATATTTATTTCTGAAATAGAATACAGTGATTCATCACTTACATAACAATATCCAGTTCTCATCACAAAAAGTGCCCTCTTTAATACCCATCACTCATCTAGCCCATCCCCCACCCACCTCCCTCCATCAACCCTCAGTTTTTTTCTCTGTTGTTAAGAGTCGCTTATGGTTTGTTTCCCCCTCTCCCTTTTTTTTTCTTTTTCCCCTTTCCTGTATGTTCATCTGTTTTCTTTCTTAAATTTCATATATGGTAGAAGGAAATCATATGGTAATTGTCTTTCTCTGACTGATTTATTTCTCTTAACATAGTGCTCTCTAGCTCCACCCATGTCATTGTGAATGGCAAGATTTCATTGTTTTTGATGGCTAAATAATATTCCCTTGTATATAAAAAGTTAAAAATAAAACTACCCTATGATCCAGCAATTGCACTAAATATTTACCCAAAGGATACAAAAATACAGATTCGAAGGGGTACATGCACCCTGATGTTCATAGCATCATTATCTATAATAGCCAAACTATTAAGGAAGCCCAAATGTCCATCAACTGATGAATGGATACAGAAAATTGAATTTTTTATTTTGTTTTTGTACCTTTAGTTCTTGAGCCTCAACCCATTCTTATGGGGGGAAAAAGTATAAAGCACAGCTTGCTAGCTAATGCACACAGTTAGGTGGCAGTGTGGACACGTGGTCTGTTGGTACTGGGTAGTTTCTTGGTATTTTGGTTCTTTTGAAAACATTATTTGTAATGTTTTCTTATCTCCAAAGAATAACATCAAGTGAAAATGAAAATAGGTGTGGTCCAGTAAAGCTGCAAAAATGTTAAGAATTTGGTTTTCACTCTTGTTTTTTTCTTTGTCAAAACTATGCATACACAAAGATTGAAGATTCAAATAATACAACATAGTTCTATATTAATAAAATATAATTCTATGATGTCATATACTGTGATTCTATAATACCATGAAAAACAATGGTCCCTTGACCTTCTCCATATCCAAATATTGCTCTATAGAAATAACTTTCATTTATTTTAGTGGTTATTTTATGTTTAATGTTGTAATGCAACTAGTATAAATCAGCATTGTCCAATAGAAGTATAATGAAAACCATATATGTGAATTATCAATGTTTTAACATTCTTAAAAAGTTTTAAAAAGGTAAAAAATATTTTACCTAATATATAAAAAATATTATCGGGCGCCTGGGTGGCTCAGTTGGTTAAGCGACTGCCTTTGGCTCAGGTCATGATCCTGGAGTCCCAGGATCGAGTCCCATATCGGACTCCCGGCTCTGCGGGAAGTCTGCTTCTCCCTCTGACCTTCTCCCCTCTCATTCTCAGTCTCTGTCTCTAATAAATAAATAAATAAATCTTTAAAATAAAATATTATAAAAAAAATATTATCATTTCAAGATAAAATATAAAAAACTCAATATAAAAAGCAGTGAGATATTTTACATTCTTTTCATTTTCATACTTACCTTTTGAAATCCAGTTTAGTTTATATTTACAGCACATCTCTATTTAGATGTTAAATTTTCATCAGAAATGTTTGATATCTGTTAGGTTTCCTATAATTTGAAAAAGAAGATTTTCATGCTCACATTGTTCCAGGCAAACTTCAAAGCTTTCCAAAAATGGAATTGAGTAAAAGATCTTTAAATTTTAATGATTAAATTAAAACAATTAAAAAATTAACTAAGAATTAATTCCTCAGTTGGACTAGCCACACTTCAAGTACTCCATAGCCACAAGGGAATATTGCCTATTGCTTTAGAAAATGCATGTTTAAATTATGATTATGTTGTTTCTTTGGTAGTTTTTAGTTTTCTACTAATACCCTACTGTTGAAAATAAGATTTCACTCTTTTATTATCCCCAAACTAACAGAAACATGTAAGCAAATTATCTTCCTATTTTCCTATTCTTCCCTAACAATTACATCATTTGATTAAATCAACATTTCTAGTAACTAATTGTCTTTGTTTTTTCCCTCAGCTTTCTATATATGTATTCTTTCCCATTTAAAAATCTCCTTTAATACATTAAGATATATCAAGTATTAGGGGCACCTGGGTGGCTCAGTCGGTTAAGCGGCTGCCTTCAGCTCGGGTCATGATCCCAGGGTCCCTGGATCGAGCCCCGCATTAGCTCCCTGCTCGGTGGAGAGCCTGCTTCTCCCTCTCCCTCTGTCTGCCGCTCTGCCTACTTGTGCTCTATCTCTCTGTCAAATAAATAAATAATTTTAAAAAAAGATATATCAAGTATTCTATCAATTTTATTTTCTTGCGAAAAACCTCTCCTATAGCCTTTAGAGTATACCAACACTGCCTGTCACCATCATTCTGGGATTTCCTTTTGCTTCTCTTCTAAGTTGGTGTCCATGTGATTTTTCTTATCAGTTTCCCTCTTCCTTGGTTTACTCCTCCACTTTGGTCGAAGATATGCCCTACTTACTTTCTGGAAAAATGTGCGTGGGAAAGGGGGATTTAAAAAATTATTTGAAATATGGTTGATATAGATGTGTATATATATGTGTGTGTGTGTGTATATATATATATATATATATAATGTATAAATATATGGTTGAAACACAATGTTACATTAGTTTCAGGTGTACAACATAGTGATTCAAAATATTTCTACACTATGCTATGCTCATCACAAGTGTAGCTACCACCTGTCATTATACAACACTATTACAATATCATTGACTATATTCTCTATGCTGTGCCTTTTATTCCCATGATTTGTTTATTCCATGGAAGCCTGTACCTCCCACTCAAAGGGGGATATTTTTTGAGATTTTTCAAGTTTGAAAATGTATTTTTTATACCCTCACACTTGAACCACAGTTTAGTTGGGGATAGCTTTCTAGGTTCAAAATAATTTTATCTTAACAATTTAAAGATTTGTCCCATTACCTTCTGGCTTTCAATACTGCTACTGGGAACTTTTCTTGCCATTCTGAGTCCAGTTCATTCTCTCAGAAAACTTGTAGGACTTTTCTCTTTGTCCCAGGTATCCTGAAATTTCTTAGTGAAGTACTTTGTCAATGGGACCTTTCAATCTAAAGATAAATGTCTTTTAAGAGTGAGGACTATTCTTGATTTATTTCTTTAATTTAGTTCACTATATTTTCTGGGTTTTTTTCCTAAAAATTCTTAATATTCAAGTGTTGGACTTCCTGTAATGATCTTCTAATTTTTTACCTTTCTCTCCTTTTCCTATTATTTTGTCTTTTTACTCTACATTCTAAAAGATTTCCAATGCCTTTTTAAAAAATATTCTATTATTTTTAGTGTTTTTATTTTTGCTATATTTTTAAATTTCTGAGATGTCTTTCTTATTGCCTGAATGGTATGTGTATGTGTGTGTGTATAAAACTTGCTATTGTTTCATGAAATTTTTCTTAAAGATTTTATTTATTTATTTGACAGAGAGAGAGAGAGATCACAAGCAGGCAGAGAGGCAGGCGGGGGGCGGGGGGGGGAAGCAGTCTCCCTGCTGAGCAGAGAGCCCAATGCGGGGCTCAATCCCAAAACCCTGAGATGGTGACCCGAGCCGAAGGCAGAGGCTTTAATCCACCGAGCCACCCAGGCGCCCCGTTTCATGAAATTTTTTGTGTTATATATTTCACTGCATAGTCAATTTCTTCACAGTTCCTTTTTTTCAATTTTTGTTAATGTGCTTATTTGTTGTTTTGGTTTCTGTCATTCATATTAGAGATTTTCCTCAAATGTCTGGTCATCCTTGGCTATCTATTCATATTGAAGAATGAGGAACTAAAAAGCCAATCAATTATAAGAAGCTCTAAGCCTGCATGTTTCATTATAAGGTATTCTGGTTGAGTCCTTTCTTTGGAGAATCCCTGATTTCAGTATTTTTAGGTCTTTTCTGTTATATTGGTTAGATTTACAAAACAAAAAACCTTCACATTTGCTGTCTCAATAATGATGCTAAAGAGAGATGAAGAAGGGGGAAAGTGCTAGGGATCCCAATATTCAACTAATTCTACTGTTTTCAGTACAGTACCTAATCCACAATTATAACTGGTGTTCCCTACCCACAGCCTCTATTTACCCTCTACACAGAATGAATTCCCAATCTTCTGTCAAGGTATGGGAAGGCTGGTTCTTCAGTACATTGAGAAGAAAAGGACACTTGATAAATCTAATTGTTTCTTAATGTAAAATTTGACAATATAATTTGAACTCTTTCTCTTTCCCCATTTTCAGTTTAGGCTTAAGCTTTCTTGGGGTTTCAAAAAAGGGTATTACTTGTTTATAAGCTTTCCAGCATCCAAAATTTTATTCCTCTGGTCACCTCTCATGTTAACTTTTTATTGTAAGTTTATACCTTTTGAAAAAGCCATATAATTTTTAGGAAAAATCATAAGCTAATATTTTTCTCTAATCTGCCATCCTTAATTTGAAATCCTACTTCCCATTCTTTTGTGTTTTTTGTAACCATCATTGATTTTCCTGAATCCCCTAACTCATTTTTTCCATCTGTAAAAAATTTCTGTAAATCCCAATCTGCCATGGTAATATCTACCATCCCATCTTTATACTGGTGGTGCACAGTGAGGAAATAAATTCTGGGTAAGAAAAGGTGGTCAAACCCTCTATATGCATAAATAATACTAGGCAGAATTTAATGGTTTTCATGTTGTATTGAGTTTTTCTATATATATGAAAAAACAGTATAGATTAGGAGGGAGAAAGCAACAATAGATGCTAAAGTTGCTTTAATTGTATTCTTTTGAATAAGCTTTTAACTTATATTCATCTTAAATAATTTTCAAAATGTCACCAACAATTTTTACCTTAATAACTCTCGAGTATTGCAAAAGCACTTAGGTACTATAATGATGAATATCTTTTTTCTTTTGCTTGTCTACTTTAGACTGTGGAAAGAGTAAATCTGTTAAGAACCCAATATATTTTTGCAACTCCCCAACTTTGTCATCCATAATTCTAAATCTTTTTGTTTCTAAAGCTGTAGAATTTTTATTTTCTTATTATACAGTAGTCTATTTTATGCCTTCCTCATAAACTCTACTGGCTAGATCTCCAAAGTAGACTATAACACATTAAAATGAGTTCACTATATTATGTGCCACTTTACCTTGATATTGTGGACATTAGGTTGATTCTTTCAGTAAAAAAAGTGTAATTAGCCACCAAACTGATCCCATCTTCTTTCATATATCCAAAAATTCAAGGTGAAAAAGATGAACTAATATGGCCACCATTTGTCTAAAATCATTTGAGTTGTCAAATATTATCTAGGAGAGAGTCTGGTGCTGAGCAGGAGCTCCAGGAATCAACCATATTATGTCCAACATGTCTTACAACCAGTAGCACAAAGCTTTAATCTCAGGTAGAAGAAAACTATTTTTCATGGAATTTTTAAAAAGCATCTATAGTAATAGTGGTTTATTTTGAAAGAAATCATTAATGCTATGCTAATCTTTGAAGTATATTACTGTACTTGTTTTAAAAGAGTTATTATTTCATAAAAGACTTGGAGAATTCACAACAGTAGTATTTCCAACAGAGTCCATCATGCACTTCACACCCATTGGCAATTCCATTTTTATCTATGTCAAAGTCAATAACACGTATGACTGTGTGTTATATTCATGTACCTACAAGACATTGGTTCCCATAAGTGCACTGACATAGAAAATCTTTCAAAAGTTTAATCATATGTTTAATATTATCCCTACTTCTAGGTAGATAGAGTAAGAGTTGGAGGATGGAGGGTGGTGGTGTGGGGTGGAAAGGATTGCATTTGCTGAACTAATGCAGACTGGATTCTTGACATCTATTGCTTATCTTCTTTTTGCAGTACCCTAAGTTGCTTTCAAAGATTGCAATTTATGACAGTGGGACAGATAGGAATATATCCTACCTATGATACTTTTTAAAAAAGTACTTTGAACAAACTGAACATCCCATACTATAATACTTTTCAATAACAAAAACAATGATCTTAGATTTCCAAAGGCTGATGACTGAAAAATTATGGTTCAGGTAGGGAGTTCCACAGCAACTGTTCAATTGGGTTTTCTAAGTATAACTTTTCTTTAGCCTGATCCTCAAAACCCAAAAGACAAGGAACTCCAGTAATAAGTTTCAGATAACACTGTTATCCTATTAAATGACTCATTTTAAAAGTTATGGATACACTTTATCACTGTATTGTCATGTCTTATATAACTACCTCTGAAAAACAAATAAAGGTCAGGTGGCAAAAGCCATTGCTTGAGGGATAAACTATCTCGTGAAAAGTCCATGGTTTTCAGATCAATGACAAAACATATGCACAATCACACCATCATGCTAATTACTGTGCTATGCCACAGTGAAAAGTGTTCCTTAAAACAAATTCCACATCAAGAAAGGGGGTCATTTTATAGAAATTGTCTATAGAAGATACACATCAAAAAAAAAAAGGAAAGAAAGAAAGAAAGAACGAAAGAGTGCAGAGAAGCCAAGGCTTCAGAAATGTTTGATTCCCTCCAAACAGAATTTAACCACAGCCAAATCCAGAGTCCTGAATATGCTACTATACACTACAATAAAGACTATGATTCTTCTTTCTTTATTTTATTTTTTTATTATGTTATGTTATTCACCATAGAGTACATCATTCATTTTTGATATAGTGTTCCATGATTCATTGTTTGCATATAACACTCAGTGTTCATTGCAATACGTGCCCTCCTTAATGTCCATCACTGGACTAACCCATCTCCCCACTCCCTCCTTCTGAAACCTTCAGATTATTTCCCAGAGTCCTTAGTCTCTTATGGTTTGTCTCCTCTTCTGATTTCTCCCCTTCCATTATTCCCTTCCTTCTAATGTCCTCCATGCTATTTCTTATGTTCTACATAAAATTGAAACTAACATAATCCCCTCCAGTTCCATCCATGTTAATGCAAGTAATGAGTATTCACCCTTTCTGATGGCTGAGTAGATTCCATTGTATATATGGACCACTTCTTCTTTATCCATTTGTCTGTTGAAGGGCATCATAGCTCTTTCTACAGTTTGGCTATTGTGGACATTGCTGCTATGAACATTGGAGTGCATGTGCCCCTTCTTTTCACTATATCTGTATCTTTGGGGTAAATACCCAGTAGTGCAATTGCTGGGTTATAGGGTAGCTCTATTTTTAACTTTTTGAGAGACCTCCATACTGTTTTCCAAAGCGGCTGTACCAACTTGCATTCCCACCAGCAGTATAAGAGGATTCCCCCTTTCCCCACATCCTCTCCAACATTTGTGTTTCCTGCTTTGTTAATTTTTGCCTTTCTAACTGGTACAAGGTGGTATCTCAATGTGGAATTGATTTGAATTTCCCTGATGACTAATGATATTGAACATCTTTTCATGTTTCTGTTAGCCATTTGTACGTCTTCATTGGAGAAGTGTCTGTTCATGTCTTCTGCCCATTTTTTGACTTATTTGTTTTTTGAGTGTTGAGTTTGAGAAGTTCTTTATAGATCTTAAATACCAGCTCTTTATCTGTAGTATCATTTGCAAATATCTTCTGTCATTCCATGGGTTGCCTCTTAGTTTTCTTGACTGTTTCTTTTGCTGTGAAGAAGCATTTTATCTCGATGAAGTCCCAAAAGTGCATTTTCACTTTTGTTCCCCTTGCCTTTAGAGACATGTCTTGAAAGAAGTTGCTGTGGCTGATGTAAAAGAGGTTACTGCCTATGTTCTCCTCTAGGATTTTGATGGATTCCTGTCTCACAATGAAGTATTTCATCCATTTAGGGTTTATCTTTGTGTATGGTGTAAGAGAATGATCAGTTTCATTCTTCTGATTATAGCTGTCTAATTTTACCAGCACCATTTATTGAAGAGACTGTCTTTTTTCCATTTTATATTTTTTCCTACTTTATCAAAGATTAGTTGACCATAGAGTTGAGGGTCCATATCTGGGCTCTCTATTCTGTCATTGATCTATGTGTCTGTTTTTGTGCCTATACCATGCTGTGTTGCTGATCATAGCTTTGTAATATAGCTTGAAATCAGACTACATGATGCCCCCAGGTTTGTTTGTCTTTTTCAACAGGTCCTTGGCAATTCAGGGTCTTTTCTGGTTCCATATGAATTTTAGCATTGTTTGTTCCAGCTCTTTGAAAATTGCCATTGGTATGTTGATTGGGATGGCATTGAATGTGTAGATTGCTCTGAGAAGTACAGACATTTTAACAATGTTTGTTCTTCCAATCCATGAGCATGGAATGTTTTTCCATTTTTTTGTGTCTTCTTCAATTTCTTTCATGAGTGTTCTGTAGTTCCTAGAGCATAGATCATTTGCTTCTTTAGTTAGGTTTATTCCAAGGTATCTTATGGTTTTTGGTGCCATTGTAAATGGAATCAATTCTCTAATTGTCCTTTCTACAGTTTCATTGTTAGTGTATAGTAAAGCAACTGATTTCTGTGCATTGATTTTGTATGCTGCCACATTACTGAATTGCTGTATGAGTTCTAGTATTTTGGGGGTGGAGTCTTTTGGGTTTTCTGCATAAAGTATCATATCATCTGTGAAGAGAGAGAATATGACTTCTTCTTTGCCAATTTGAATACTTTTTATTTCTTTTTATTGTCTGGTTGTTGTTGCTAGGACTTCCAGTATAATGTTGAACAATAGTGGCAAGAGTGGGCATCCTTGTCATATTTCTGAACTTAAGATAAAGGCTCTCAGCTTTTCTCCATTGAGAATGATATTCAATGTGGGCTTTTTATAGATGGTTTTTATGAATTTGAAGAATGTTCCCTCTATCCCTACACTCAGAAAAGGATGCTGTATTTTGTCAAATGCTTTTTCTGTATCAATTGAGAGGATAATATGGTTCTTATCTCTTCCTTAGTTAATTTTATTTTTCATGTTGATTGATTTTTTTTAATGTTGAACCACCCTTGCATCCCAGGAATAAATCTCACCTTGTCGTGATGGATAATCCATTTAATGTACTGTTGGATTCTATTGGCTGGTATCTTGGTGAGTATTTTGCTATTCATGTTCATCAGATATATTGGTCTATAATTCTCCTTTTTGATGAGGTCTTTGTCTGGTTTTGGAATCAAGGTAATGCTGGCTTCATAGAACAAGTTGGGAAGTATTCTTTCCATTTCTATTTTTTTAAACAGCTTCAGTAGAATAGGTATGATTTCTTCTTTGAATGTTTGGTAGAATTCCCCTGGGAATCCCTCAGGCCTGGACTTATTTTTTGGGAGGGTTTTGATCAGTGCTTCAATTTCATCACTGGTTATTGGTCTATTCAGATCGTCAATTTCTTCCTGTTTCAGTCTTGGTAGTTTTTAAGTTTCCAGGAAGGCATTCATTTCTTCCAGGTTGCTTAATTTATTGGCATATAGTTGTTGACAATAATTTCTAATAATTGTTTCTATTTCCTTGGTGTAAGTCATGATCTCTCCCCTTTTATTCATAGTTTTATTAATTTGGTTCCTTTCTCTTTTCTTTTAGATGAGTCTGGCCAGTGGTTTATTGATCTTATTAATTCTTTCAAAAAAACAGCTTCTAGTTTCATGGACCTGCTCTACTGTATTTCTGGTTTCTATTTCTTTGCTCTCTTCTCTAATCATTATCATTTTTCTTTTCCTGCTTGGTTTAGGCTTTATTTGTTGTTCTTTCTCCAGTTTTTTCAGGTGTAAACTTAGCTTATGTATTCAGGGTTTTTCTATTTTTTTGAGTGAGGTTTGAATGGTTATATATTTCCCCCTTAGGACTGCCTTTGCAGTATCCCACAGGTTTTAGGCCCTTCTGTTTTCATTCTCATTGATTTCCATGAACTGTGTGTTCTTTAATTTCCTGGTTGACCCAAACATTCTTAAGCAGGATGGTCTTTAGCTTCCAAGTGTTTGAATTCCTTCCAAATTTTTTCTTGTGATTGAGTTCCAGTCTCAAAGCATTGTGGTCTGAGAATATGCAGGGGATAATCTCAATCTTTTGGTATAGGTTGAAACCTGTTTTGTGACCCAGTACGGTGTCTATTCTGTAGAAAGTTCCATGTAAGTTCGAGAAGAATGAGTATTTTGTTGCTCTAGGGCGGAATGTTCTGTATATACCTATGAAGTCCATCTGTTCCAGTGTGTCATTCAAAGGTCTTGTTTTTTGATGATGATGATGATGATGATGATGAAGATGATATTAGCTTTACATCATCCAACAGAAAGACTTGGTCATATTATAATGTAATCAATATACATTTTTTGCCAATCTATTTTTTAATGCAGAGTGCTCTTTTTATGTACGAAATACTGGAATTTAAAAATTGGGTTTTGGAAACAATGTTCTGACCACTCTCTTGACTAGAGTTAAATGCAATATGCTAAGTAAATGGGGGGTTGTATGTAAATGAAGGCAACTTTAGTTTTAGTCAAAGCAGTTAAAGAGATAGAAATACTACCTTATTCTATAAATTCTAATATATAATTTTTAACCTTTTTAAGATATCTTAGTTTGGAATGTATCATAATGAATGAATACATTTCTCCCTTTTTTCCCCCACAAAAAAAAGAGAGAGAAAGAAGGAGAAAAAGTGTTATAAATGTTATTTGCAAATAATATTGTGAAGAAAACAAGCTGTTGTTCCAAATAGAGAAGTGGTTTTCTCTTCTTATTCTTTGGTTAAGTTTAAAGGGAAAAAAAGCAGGGCTTATGTAAGTTCAAGAGTTAGAAAAAACTTATTTCTGACTAGCCAAGCAATGTGAATTAGCTGTCTACAAAAGGACAAGAGTAGGCCTTCACTGAGAGATAAGTACCCTGGTCATTTTGACCTCCAGTATAAATACCTGGAAGTTCAAGCCAAACTTCTAGAATGGCTTATTGACTACAGGTTATAATTCAGAATGATGAGACAAAATTAAACATTAGTAAAACTGATACTAAATTGTACATAGCATACATTTCTTTCTTTTTTAAAAAAGATTTTATTTATTTATTTGTTTGTTGGTTTGTTAGTTTGACAGAGAGAGAGAGAGAGAGAGCACAAACAGGGGGGGCGCAAGAGAGAGGGAGAAGCAGGCTCCCTGCCAAGCAAGGAGCCCAGTGCAGGGCTCAATCCCAGGACCCTGAGATAAGGACATCTTGCCAAAGGCAGATGCTTAGCCAACTGAGCCACCCAGGCACCCCAGCATACCCTCTTTAAAAAGACAAAGCTGAAACAAAGCAAAATCTTAAAAGCTATAAACAAATTACCTCCTTATATGTTTAAGCAAAGCTTTTTTGTCATAAAAGTTTTTAATAGAGGATGGGAATAGAGGATGCTAATCTTTTCCCTAAAACACATGTTTATAGCTTGTGCCTTATTGCTTGGACTCTATGGTTGTGCCATATTACCACCACCTGGTGGCAGCATACCTAATTTGAAAATTTGCAAGATTTTTTTCCATTTTAACAATATAAATATTCTCTTATAGGGCAATACTGCAAAACTAGAAATATGAAGGACAAAAAATATCACACACACTTATCCAGGTACTTAGAGCCCCTTTCTGGGCACTTATTATTCTACCTCCTTGTAGAAATAGGCTATTGTGATCCCTTTTTGCCATTTAGTCATATATTTATTTTCTTGGTTGCTAATCTGAGATAATTTGGTCTTTGCACAGGTATTGAATCATAGTTGGTTTTCTTTCAAGTACTATACAGATTGCCAAATATTGGACATGAGTTTGTGGGTTTGTGCTTATGGGCCATAAATGCTTTGGTTAACTTGTAAATGAGACAGGTGGAATCTCATTACATGAAAGTTTGTCCTGATGAAAAAATCTTAAGTATATGACAACAAGTTTGTCAAACAGGGCTTGTCCTAGGCAAAATGATGAGATATGTGAAACTTCTCTTCCATGCCCTGCCTTCATCCCCTTATTTCAGTATCTCAGATCTCCAGCAGTCCTCTCTCCAGGGACCTGTTCTGGTTTTCTCATCCTTGTCCAGAATATAGCTTCTCACCCACACCTTCCCTAGAGCCTGCCCAGGGCTTTTCTCACTACATTTTTCTAAGCCCTACTGTTAATTGAAATTGATCTATTTTTTATCTTCTCTCAAGTTCTTCAAGAGTCTTAATACAGGGGTTCTCAATCTTCTTTACACTGCAATGGGTGTGTCTGATGATATTCATGTATGTGACATGACTCCCATGAGGTATCAGGATTTCTGCAATTATTGGTGCACCATCTGTAATTCTTGCCTACTCAAAAAACCTAATCCAAGTGCAAAAAAGTAGTAGTGATATTATAGGGATATTCTTAAATCTGATCTAATTTTATTTTTTAAATAAATCTTTTAAACTTTAGAACTTTTTAATCTACCATGTTACTTATGATATCTCACAACTGACTGTGACATACCAATATATTAATACATTTGAATAACACTTTTCTGGTCATGGTCTGACACAATGTATTAACCAGTTTACCTGAGAATCAAACATTTGATTTAAAATGTTGAGCTGACTTCCCTTTATCCTCCATAATAACTATGGTAACATGAGAAGGAAGAGAATAACGTTTTGACAGGTTATTGGAAAATATGTTTGGACATTTTACTAGCTTTTAAATAGCATTAGGTAGTTTTGTAATCTAGCTAGGCACGGTGTCAATCCTTTGTACTTTCTTCAGTGTTGGATTAGTAGACATCTATTAGAAATATTACCCAGCACATCTTTTCAAAGTTTTGACCTCTTTGATCTACATGATCGCAACTGAAACTCCAAAGTTAGATACTGTAACCCCAACCCCTAGCCAGGCTTATTTTTGAACCAAGAGTAAACCGAACCAATGTGGATATGGAAATAAGAAAGAAACCAGTTTCTTTCTGAGTGGATGAGAACATAGAATCCTGAGCACTGAGGTTGCCATGTTCTTTTTTATGATGCAGATAAAACCAGCCGCCAAACCTGCACTATAGAGGACAATAAAGAAAGTTCAGATGACATCTGAGTTCTCATTTTATTTTCTTCTTAAGATCTAGTCACATTTCTGTCCATGCATTCTCTGAGACACTCTTTCATCTTCATTATAATCCCTCTCTCTTCTTTTTTTTCTTCAGCAACACTAAATTGACTTTCCATTAGTTTCAAACAAAGAATTCCTCATTGAGATAGCTAGTAACATAAAATTTCATTAAATGTATTTGTAGTCCCTTTCTTCATGGGAAGGATCATTTGGGATATGATTTTAAGAATGTAGTAAGTTAATTTTATTGTTATTTCCCATTTTCTTTTGCTTGACAAAGAGTGGGGGAATAAAATGCAGATTACTTACCTATTTACACTACATTTAGAGAAAGTCTCCTAGAGGGAAAGGACTATGATGGGTTTTTTTGCATTAATCCTAAAGTGTCTGACGTGGCATCATATACATGATGGAACCTTATAATTACTTCATCATAATGTTGCACTTGATTTCACAATTAGGTAAAACCTTGATTGACCATGAACTTAGAGAAGAAAAAAACAGAAGAAAAGCTGTGATCGAAGGAAGTTTGGCAGATTATATTTCCTAAAGATGGCTACAATAGCTCCCATTCTACATGCTTTCTAGAAAGTTGCCACTCCTTCCTCAAGATATGCAGTCTAGACACCTGGATGGCTCAGTCGATTAAGCGCCTGCCTTCAGCTCAGGTCATGATCTCAGGGTCCTGGAATTGAGACCTCCATCTGGCTCCCTACTCAGTGAGGAATCTGTTTCTCCCTCTCCCTCTGTCCCCCCACCCCTGCTTGTGCACACTTTCTCTCTCCAATAATTGAATAAAACCTTTTTTTAAAAAAAAAAGATGTGCAGTCTAGTTCTCCCCTTAAATCTAGCTGGGCTTGTGACTTGCTTGCAACCAGTAATGAGGTAGTAATAATACAGCAGGATTTCTGAGGCTAGGTCTTGAACAGTGATGCAGTTTCTACCTTGTTGGAATAATCACTTTTAAAGCTTTCAGACTCCCTGTAAGCAGTCCAATAGCCTTGAGACTGCTACACTGTGAAGAAGCCCAAACTAGCCATAGAGAAGTACTGGAAGTTGCACAGAGAGAGATGCCAGCCAACTCCTTTTACTCTAGCTTGCTATTGTCCAGCTCCAACCACTGTCTGACTGCAACTGTATGAGAGACTCTAATCCAGGGGGCGCCTAGGTGGCTCAGTCAGTTAAGCAGCTGCTTTCAGCTCAGGTCATGATCCCAGGGTGCTGGGATTGAGTCCCGCATCGGGCCCCCTGCTCAACGGGAAGCCTGCTTCTCCCTCTTCTTCTCCCTCTGCCTGCTGCTCTGCCTACTTGTGCTCTCTTTCTCTCTGTCAAATAAATATATAAAATATTAAAAAAAAAGAAAAGAAAAGAGAGACTCTAATCCAGAACCTCCCCAATGAATTTTCCTGACTTCCTGACCCACAGAAACAATGAGAGGTAATAATGAAACTGTTGTTTTCAGCTTCTACATTTTGGAGTGACTTATATCTCAATAATAATTAGAACAAGAAGAGAATTTAGTCCTATGCATTTCTTGGCTTTCATCACTTCTTGTTTTCTTGGTGCCATTCTGCATGCAGTCATGTAAGGGTTATTGACAAAGAAGCAAACAGACAAAAATACTTGAGGACCAAAACCTCAAAGCAAAGCAGATGAGAAAATGAATTATTCTTAGTTGTATTTTTTTCCTTAAAAAGAAATCTATTCTTAAAAATAGTCTATCTGGCCTTTTTTGGAGTAACACCATTTTATTTAATGCTTTCCTTATCCATTGCTTTTATATGTGAAACATGGTGGTAACAAACCATTTTGTGGTGAGATTGTTTTGGTTACTTAGTGATTGTAAGTTTGTATTGATGCATAATTACAAAGAATATGCTTATAGACAACTGAAGGGAAGAGAAAAGAAGAAGAGAAAAATCAACTTAGATGTAATAATGGCTTATCCTGCTAATTTACTGACTTAATAGCTACAGTAAGTTCTAATACTGTTTTACCCCTTACAAAATGATTGACTTAGATAGCAAATTGCCCATGCAGTTCATGGCCATCTCTCTTTATAGGATACCATGTAATGTGCTCTGTATAACCAGAAGAAGGTGAAGGTCTACAGAGACAACTGCAAAGAGATTTGTAGATGAAATGATGGCTTTGCTGTAGGTGATGTTGAGCAATGCTTAAAAGAATTCCCATCCAGGGGCACCTGGGTGGCTTAGTGGGTTAAAGCCTCTGCCTTCAGCTCAGGTCATGATCTCAGGGTCCCGGGATCGAGCCCCGCATCTGGCTCTCTGCTCAGCAGGGAGCCTGCTTCCTCCTCTCTCTCTGCCTGCCTCTCTGCCTACTTGTGATCTCTCTCTCTCTCTCTCTGTCGAATAAATAAATAAAATATTAAAAAAAAAGAATTCCCATGCAATCTTCCAAACTTAGGAAGAAAAACTTTATTTCCTTTTTATACTTTAGAAATTAAAATGCAGTTACCTACCCCAACCTTAGCACTCAGAGGAAGTTATTTCATCCACTTGTTTCCAACACAGCAACCTAGTTTTAGCCATTTGGCCCTGCATATTTAAATAGTACACACAAATCTTTCTCAACATTATAGTTGTTTTTCTCAACCACTTATAAGAAAAAAACTTTGGCAGTCTAGAAAAATATATTAATTTCCTCTAGGGTCCTAGAACATGGAAGTTCTAATTTGCCAAATGGCACCTTTGTGGTCTATAAGTTGATGCAGCTTCTCCAAGTGTCTAACTTTCCCCTGGAGAAGAGTGGAAACCTTTGGAGAATTTGATTAATTAATAATGAAAAATATGTGAAGTTTACTCAATGAATGAAGAGAAGCAGATTTGGCACTTTTGGAGGCAGTTTGAGAATTTGTCTCTGAAGATGCCTTTTCACAACTCTGACAGACTATTGAATCTGGGAAGAAAACACCTTGCAAGTGAAAATATGTATGACAAATAATGAATACTAGTTCTATACTGCATGGAAATTTAAAATGCGATGGTTCCAGTTAAAATTTATTTCTTCTGGAGATTGAGGATTGGTTCCATTCAAAATAGTACATAATGGAAAAATACCCTAACTTAAAAATTATATAATTTAAGTGATAACTATACAGAACCACAAAGCTTAATGTTGGTGGTCATTTCATTGTAACTGTAATTGTCATTATTTCACTTACTTAGCAAAGTTTTAAGAACAATCTGACAGAAAACACATGCCTTGGCTCAGATAATGTACAGTTACCATAGTCCTAGCATGATTTTTTTTCAGCTTCATTTATTTGCTTGGAATATCTTTTGAAACAGTAGCTTAACCTTGAATGACAGAAATAGGGGCAAACACTGTGTTTGAACGTCCTACTACCCTGTCACCTGCTAGAGAACTCCAGGTAATTGTATTTATTAAGGTGAAATTCACATAACATAAAATTGACCATTTTAAAGTATAAAACTAATTTGCACTTGGCACATTCATGATGTTGTATAACTATCACTTCTATTTAGTTCCAAAATATTTTCATCACCCTGAAAGGAGACTCCATACCCATTAAGCAGTAATTCCCCATCCACCTTACCTCTAGCCCATAGCAACCACAAATATTCTTTCTGATTCTAAGGATTTATCTATTCTGGATATTTCATATAAATGGAGTAATACAACATGAGATCTTTTGTGTCTGGTTGCTTTTACTTAGCATTATGTTTTCAAGATTCATCCAAATTGTAGCCTATATCAGTATATCATTTGTTTTCATGGTTGTGTAATATGCCATTGTATGGTATAATTTTTTAAGATTTTGTTTATGAGTCACAGAGAGAGAGAGCATGAGTACACTAGCAGGGGAAGTGGCTGGCAGAGGGAGAAGCAGGCTTCCCACTGAGCAAGGAGCCTGATGTAGGACTCAATCCCAGGACCCTGGGATCATGACCTGAGCAGAAGGCAGACACTTACCCAACTGACCCACCCAGGCATCCATGTGTGGTGTAACTTTACTTATCCATTCATCTGTTAGTGGATATTTGGGTCATTTCTACCTTTTGACAATTAACAAAAGTACTGATCTGAACACTAGTGTACAAGTATTTGTTTGAATACCTGTTTTCAGTTCTTTGGGTTGTATACCTAGCATGAATTGCTGGGTCATATAGTATTTAATGTTTTCATCAACTGCCAAACTATTTCCCACAGCAGTTGAACCATTTTATATTCCTACTAGCAATATATGAGTGTTCCAATTTCTCCACATCCTCACCTACACTTTTTACTTATTTTTTTGTTCTAACCATCCTAATGACTGTCAACTGGTATCTCCTTGTGGTTTTGGTTTGCATTTCCCTAATGGCTAATAGTGTTAAGTATGATTATTATTGGGCTCTTGCATATTTTCTTTGGAAAAATGTCTGTTCAAGTTTTTTGTCTATTTTTAATGAGTTGTTTGTCTTTTTGTTGTTGAGTTGTAAGAGTTCTATATATATTCTGGATACTAGATCTTTTTCAGATATATAAACTCTAAGTAACTTTAAAATGTATGGGGCTAATTGTACTAGTACACATTTCCACAGACAGTAATAATATCTCATGGAAATTCCTGGACCTTTCTCAAAAGAAGAATGAGATCTAGACCAATGGCTTAGCCTTATATATAGAAAGACTTAAGTGAAAAAGAAAATCTAGCAATTATGTCTCAGAATCTAATAAGCATATACAGTGGAAGGCAGATTGAATTTCATATTTTCCATTCCAGTTCAAAAGAAAATGTCTAACTTATCTTTTGCCTTGCATACAATGGAGTATTTTAGGGGCATGAATTGAATCCTTCTTACCTTAGAAGATTAATACAGTGTAACAAGCTAGAGGAAAGATGTTTTCTCATTCATTAGAGAAATGGTTTAAGGGACTAGAAATATCTGGCCTAGAGAGCAGAAAACTCAGGGAATATAATAGCTGTCTACAAATATTTTAAGGGTTGTTATGTGGAAGAGTAATTAGAATTGTGTTATACATCCCCGATAGGTATAACAAGACCAATGGTTGGAAAATTTTCAGGGAGACAGGTTTTCAAATCTGTAAAAGAATAAAACATTCTAACAGTCACAGCAATCCAAGGCTGGAGTGCACTGCCATGGCAGAAAGTGGGTTTCTAGACAAGAATGCACGGCTCTGAAGTCAGACAGGTTAGAATCCCAGCTCTGTGATCTGGGGCATGACTTAATCTCTCAAATCTCAATTTTCTCATTCATAAAATGGGGCTAATAGTGGCCACTATACAGGAATGTTATGATGACAAATGTTTAGTCTAGGGCATGTACACACTGACCACATAGGTGAGTAAAATCGACAGCACTGTTTTTGTGGTATTTTCTCTCTCTCTTTCCCTTTCCTTCTTTCTTCCTTTCCTTCACTCTCCTTATCCTTTCTTACCTTCTTCTTTCCTCCTTTTAGATGTACTCATAATTACACTTGCTTGTGTTAAATATGCATATAGTGTAACTTTTTTTCTGTTATGATAGTTATGAAGTGTTCAAGCAGTAGGTAGATAACTTCTTGTCAGAGATGCTATCTAAGGAACTCAATTTTGGGTAGTAAATGAGACTGAATAGCCCCATCCTTACTTTTAACCTAGGTTGTATCAATAAGAGGCAGGTTTAAAAACCAAAGCATCTTAACTCTTAAGTTTTTCCTAGCAAGACAGAAAAAAATAAATTGTTCCACCTTATCATTCCTTCCCTTTCTTTCCTGAACTATTTCATCCTAAAGTCATTAGAATAGCCCAAGCAAGGTAGACTTACATACTGGGATTCTTGAGAGATGGGGACAGTTGAAAGGCCTGGAGAAGGGTGTTGGAAGTAAAACAGGATGATAGAGACATTCACACACATGGGTGACCAAGTATGGGGTGCTAGAGCAAAAAGAGAGTAAAGAGGGTGCCTTATGGAAGGATAGCCCTGCAAGAGGTAAGCTAAAGAGTAATGTCGGTCCCTAAGCCTGCATGGAGGATGACCTGATAAGGTCTGTGGGAGCATAAGCAGGATTAAAAGGAATCCACATTGAGAATGGTGACACCAGCTTAGCATGGCATTCAGAGCTGAAGTGGGACAAGCATATTTGCTCAGAGTTGGGGGGAGGTAGCACCAAAAGTGAGAAATTAGTACATGCAGGAGGATTCATCAAATAAATACATTAAGAAAAGTGGGCATAAGGTTTTTCATTGTCTAAGAAAAGTTAAAATATGAAAAAAGAAAAATTTAGAATGAACCCTGTGGTGTTAGATTGGAATTAAAGTTATTAGTGTGAATTTATGGTTTCCAATATACATAAATACATAAAATTAAATATAGATGTTAATTTGTATATATATGTTATGCATATGTTTATATACAATATACATATACATGTTTCCTAGTTCTGTTCATGGAGACGGCCTGGGAACAGTGATACCCCAATAACCATGAGTACATCTACCACTCAGATGTTGGTTTCTCAATACCCTTCTTCACTAAAAGGAATGATAACTCTTTGGAGAAGTGGATAACTTGAGGGCTAGGGCAGAGAGAACACAAAGTGATCATAGAATATATTGTGTTAGAAAACAAGGAGGTGCTCAAAGAATGATGAGGACATGTTTAAAGGACACAGAAACCAGTTTGAATGAATCTCCCACTGGCCAAATCTGGGACAATTTAAGCATCAAAATACTAAATTTATAGATGACATGATCCTACATATAGAAAATGCCAATGAACCCACCAAAAAAAATTTGCTAGATCTAATAAAAGAATTCAACAATGTTGCAATGTAAAAGGCCAACACACCAAAAACTGTCGTTTTTCTATACAATAGCAATAACAAACTGAAAAAGAATTTACGAAAACAATGTTGTTTACAATAACATCCAAAAGAGTAAACTACCTAGGAATAAAATTAACTGAGGAAGAGTAAAACTTTTACACTAAAAATTTCACAACATTGTTGAAGACATTAAAGAAGAAATAAATAAATAAATGGAAAGACATCTCATGTTCATGGACTGGGAAAACTTAATATTGTTAAGATGGCAGTACTCCTCAAAGCAATATGTAGATTGATTGTGTACCCTATCAAAATTCCAAAAGTGTTTTTTTTCACCAATGGAAAAGTTTATCACAAAATTTATATGGAATAGCAAGGGGCTTGAATAGCCAAAAAATAAATGTAAAATGAGAACAAAGCAGAAAGACTCACACATCCCAATTTTAAAATTTACAATAAATCTACAATAATCAAAACACTGTGGTGCTGGCATTATGATTATAGAGTAATAGAATAGAATTGAGAGTCTGTACCTCCATGGCCAACTTACTTTCAACAAAAGTGCCAAGACTGTTCAATAAGGAAAGAATAATCTTTTCAATAACTGATGCTGGGACAATTGGATATCCACATGAAAAGTATGACTTTGGACACCTACCTCACACCACATATAAAAATTAACCTAAAATTGATGACCAACTTAAAAGAACTAAAACTGTAAAACTCTTAGAAGAAAACATAGAGGCAGATCTTCATGACTTTGCATTTGATAATAGGTTCTTAGATATAAAACCAAAAGCATGAACAACAGAAGAAAAAACAGATAAATTGGACTTTGTCAAAACTAAAAACGTTTTTGCATCCAAGATCATTATCAAGAAAGTGAAAAGATGGCCTATAGAAAGGGGGAAAGTATTTGCAAATCATATATGTGGTAAGAATCTATTATCCAGAACATATAAAGAGCTCATAGAGGGAGCCTGGGTGGCGCAGTTGGTTGAGCAACTGCCTTCGGCTCAGGTCATGATCCCGGAGTCCCAGGATCGGGTCCCACATCGGGCTCCCAGCTCCATGGGGAGTCCGCGTCTCACTCTGACCTTCTCCCTTCTCATGCTCTCTCTCGCTCTCTCTCTTTCCTAATAAATAAAATCTTTAAAAAAAAAAAAGAACTCGTAGAGTTCTGTTATAGAATATACAAAGAACTCAACCTTAAAAAAAGACAAATGATCCAATTTAAAAAACAAGCAAAGGGGCTTAATAAACACTTCTGTAAAAAAGATATTCAAATAGTCAACAAGCGCATAAAAAGATGTTTAATATCCTTTAAAAAAATGGGGGGGGTACCTGGGTGGCTCACTCATTTAGCATCTGCCTTTGGCTCAGGTCATGATCCCGGGGTCCTGGGATCAAGCCCCACATCAGGCTCCTTACTCAGCAGGAAGCCTGCTTCTCCCTCTCCCACTCGCCCTGCTTGTGTTCCCTCTCTTGCTGTGTTTCTCTCTGTCATATAAATAAATAAAATCTTAAAAAAAAGATGTTCAATCCTATTAGTCATAGGGAAATGCAAATCAAAACCTCAATGAGTTGTCAGTTTATACCCACTAAAATGACTAGAATCAAAACAACAGAAAGTAACTGGTGTTGATGAGGATGTGGAGAAATTGGAACCCTCATACATTGCTGGTAAGAGTGTAAAACGGTTTAGTCACTGTGAAAAACAGTTCACGATTTTAACCTGGGGATCATGGAAATATATTGGAACTAAATAGAGGTGATAGTTGCGCAACATTGTGAATGTATTAATGTCAATAAATTTTTCACTTTAAAATAGTCAAATTTATGTTATGTGAATTTTACCTCAAAAAAATCAATAAACAAATAGTTATTGATAATAATGGATATTATCCATTGAATGAAATAGCAAGTCCTGAGCTCATGATGATATAAATTGATGATATAAATTTCAAAAATAAATTAAAAGTTTGATGAGAAATGTATTTCTACATGGCTTCAAAATGCCTTCTCATAAAACATTACTATGGTCATTAAAGATGTTTACATTAGAGGAAACTGGATGATGGACATGGGACTTACTGTATGCATTTGTTACATAGGATAAAAATTATACATGTTCTAAAGGAGAAAGATTAAATTTAGTGCATAAATGCCTGGAAGACATTAACTTAATTAGATTATCAAGGTGAACCCCACAAATAATAGAACAAATAGAAATCACATGGCATGTGATAGAATGCAGTGAGAAGAATACAGCATCACTTCTGTGATGCCAAAAGTCCCTAATCTGAACCTAATATTTTTAATTAACATATAATGTATTAAGGAGGGGGAGGGCAAGATGGCAGAGAAGTAGGAGACCCTGTTACAACCAGCCCCCTAAAGTGAGCTGGATATCTACCAGAACATGCTGAACACCCATGAAATCAGCCTGAGAAGTAAGACTTTTCACTTCTGGATCTCTACAGGAGCAGAAGGCATCAGTGGAGAGGTAAAGCAGAGTGAGAACACTGGAACCCATATTGGAGGATAAACAGAAGGGGGAGGGAGACACCAGAAGTGACCCAAGGACAATAATACCCCAGAGGAAAGTGCCATGTGGTTGGGGACCAGCATTAACTTAGAGTCCGGTTAAAAACACTTAAAAAGAGCAAAAGATCTTAAGGAGCAACTAGTGGAAGTGGGTGGTCACGGGCATGGGCCTAAGCTCACATTCCCAGGAAGGACACCACCCGCATCAAAGAGAGCCTGGTGGAGGGTCCAGTCCATGGTTCATGAACCTGCAGCTTTCTGCTCCTTGCACCATTTTTGGGCAGGGCGCACTCCTACGAGTGCCTTAGAGAGCCTGGTGTGGTCCATGAGCCCGCATCTTTTCTCTGTGTGCAGCACTCTGTGAATTGGGTGCACTCCCACAAGCTCCTAAGAGACCAGGTGGGAGCCCTAGCTGGCAGTCCCTAGGACCACCTGCTACAGGGTCTGGGCGCTCCCAGCCAGGGCCAGAGAGAACAGAGAATGAGGCCTGATCTCAAGCAGAAATCTGAGCACACTGAGCGTGGGCCTGGAGCCCAAAGAGCAGTCACAGCAAAAGAAAGCCACCAGAAGCAAGTTTCCTAGACCAATATCACTCATGGCTTTGGTCACGCGAGGGTGCAGAAGCTAGCGAGGGCCTCTCAGGGCCACTAGGATGATGACTGGGGGTGCACACTGCCTGTGGGAGGCTGCGTGTGAGTGGAGTTTTGAGAGGGGAGACAATGTATTCTGGACCACCCAGAGGGGAGTAGAACGATGCTTCTCTGTGATGCAGAGGACTGGATACAGGCAGATTCCTTGCTTGGACTCTTCGAAAAGGCGAAAAAGCTGCAAAAGAGCAAAAACCTCCAGAAAGCAAAAGCCTGAAAAACTGGTTTCCACAGAACCCAGCCCCTTGATTGGGGGCAGGGCAACTAAACCCAAGCAAAATTGACTAGAAAACAATGTGGAAGGCCCCTTCCCCAGAAGACAAGCCAAAAATAAGAGGACAATAACCACAGGGTCCCATAAAACTATTAAACCCCAACATCAGGGGAAATCAATATATTAAGCTACCAATAATACCATAAAGCCTGTATATGTCATAGACATAAGATTTTTTCTTTCTTTCTTTCTTTTTCACTCGTGCTCATGTTTCTTGGTTTCTTAATTTTTTTTAAACTGCTTAACGTTACAACAAGAGCCTTAATACAACAATAAACTCAGGAAGACCCAAAATAAGCTACCCTGCCCACATCAAGGATTTATAACCACCTTCCCATCTTATCCTTCTGTCAATGTTTCTGTGTATTAGCTTTTTTTCTGGTATTATATATATGTTATGCTCGGTGTTCATTCTGACTAGGTTCTTTTATTGTCATTTATTTTGTTGGTCTTTATGTTTGTTCATACTTGTTTATATACCTTATAAATCTTATTTTGGGGGCCCATTCTGGATGCAATTTCTTTTTTTCTCTTTCTCTCTCTTTCTTTTTTAATCTCTATACTTTCTTTTTGGTGGTGAATTCCAATTGCTCCAAAACCTTCTGGGGTGCACCCTGCCTGGATCGTGAGTGATATATTCAGCTAGACATCCTCTCATCCACTTCTCATCAAAATGACTAAAAGGAAGAACACCCAACAGAGGAAAACCCCACAGACTGCATCCTCTCCCTCAGAACTATTGGACATGGACAGAAACAATATGTTGAAAAGGGAATTGAGGATAACAATTATCCAGGCAATGGCTAGGATGGAGAAAAACGTTAATAACAACATAGAATCTCTACGGGCAGAAATGAGAACCAGTATGGCAGATGTTTAAAATGCTATCAGTGAGATCCAATCTAATCTAAGTAGTCTAACAGCTAGCATTATGGAGACAGAGGATAGAGTTAGTGATCTAGAGGACAAGATGGTTGAGAAGGAAGGTCAGGAGGAGGGCTACAACAAACTGCTTAAGAACCATGAGAAGAGACTTAGGGAAATAAATGATGCCATAAAACATTCCAATGTCAGAATTATTGGAATCCCTGAGGGGGTAGAGAAAGACAGAAGACTAGAAGATATAGCTGACCAAATTCTGAATGAGTTTCCCCAATCTGGGGAATAGAACAAGTGTTCGTGTCCTAGAGGCGGAAAGGAAACCCTCCAAGACTAACGAGTCTAGAAAATCATCTAGACACGTCATTGTGAAATCTGCAAATTATTATTTTAGACAAGAGTTCCGGAGGGAAGCTAGGGGAAAGAGATCCCTTATGTACAGAGGAAGACCCATCAGAATAACATCAGACATTCCCACAGAAACCTGGCAAGCCAGATAGGGCTGGCATGACATATTCGGGGCACTAAACAAGAAGAATATGCAGCCAAGAATACTTTATCCAGCAAGGCTAACATTCAAAATGGATGGAGAGATAAAGAGCTTCCAAGAATGGCAAGGATTAAAAGAGTATGTGACCACCAAGCCAGCACTACAAAAAAATTAAATGGGGTTCTATGAAAGTAGAAAAAATCCAAGAGTGACATAGGACAGAAACTTACAATCTATTGAAACAAGGACTTCACAAGCAACATGATGTCAATAAAAACTTATCTTTCAATAATCACTCTCAACGTGAAAGGACTAAATGCTCCCATATAATGGCACAAAGTTGCAGACTGGATAAAATGATGGGACTGGTCCATATTCTGTCTACAAGAGACACATTTGGAACCTAAAGATATATCCAGACTGAAAGTGAAGGGATGGAGAACCATCTTTCATGCCAACAGCCTCAAAAGAAAGCTGGGGTGGTGGTTCTCGTATCAGATAAATTAGATTTTAAGCTAAAGACCATAGTCAAAGATACAGAAGGACACTACATCCTCCTTAAAGGGTCTATCCTCCAAGAAGATCTAACAATTGTAAACATTTATGCCCCCAATATAGGAGCAGCCAACTATATAAGCCAACTGTTAATCAAAATAAAGATTCATATTGATATGACTACATTAATACTAGGAGATCTTAACACACCACTCTGAGTAACAGAAAGATCATTTAAACAGAAAATAAATAAAAAAACAAGAGCTCTGAATGACACATGGGACCAGATGGACCTCGTAGATATATACAGAACATTCCATCTTAAACAACAGAATACTCATTCTTCTCAAGTGCACGTGGAACTTTCTCCAGAATAGACCACAAACTGGGCCACAAATCAGGACTCAACCAATACCAAAACACTGAGATGATTCCCTGCATATTCTCAGACCACAATGCTTTAAAACTGGAACTCAACCACAAGAAAAAGGTCAGAAGGAATTCAAACACTTGGAAGCTAAAGACGAACCTGCTCAAGAATGTTTGGATTAACCTGGAAATCAAAGATGAACTTAAACAATTCATGGAGACCAATGAAAATGAAGACACATCTGTCCAAAACCTATGGGATACAGCAAACGCGGTCCTAAGAGGGAAATACATAGCCATCCAAGCCTCACTCAAAAAAATTGAAAAATCCTGAATACACCAGCTCTCTTTACACCTTAAAGAACTGGAATATCAACACCAAATTAAGCCTACACCACGCACAAGAAAGGAAATAATCAAGATTAGAGCAGAGATCAATGAGTTAGAAACTAGAAAACAGTAGAATGCACCAACAAATCCAGAAGTTGGTTTCTTGAAAGAATCAAAAAGATTGGTAAGCCACTGGCCAAACTAATCCAGAAGAAAAGAGAGAGGACCCAAATTAACAAAAATATGAATGAAAGGGGAGAGATCATGACTAATCCAAAGGAAATAGAAATAATCATCAGAAACTATTATCAAAGCTATATGTCAATAAGTTAAACAATCTAGAAGAAATGGAGGCATTCCTGGAAACCTATATATAGAAACCTCTACCTATACTAAACCAATATCTACTAACAAGATTGAAGTGGTGATCAAAAACCTCCCAAAAAACAAGAGTCCAGGACCTGACGGATTCCCTGGGGAATTATACCAAACATTCAAGGAAGAAGCAATATCTATTCTTCTGAAACTGTTTCAAAAAATAGAAACGGAAGGAAAACTTCCAGATTCATTCTGTGAAGCCAATATTACCCTGATCCCCAAACCAGGCAAAGACACCATCAAAAAGGAGAATTTCAGACCAATGTCCTTGATGGATATAGATGCCAAGATTCTCAACAGGATCCTAGCTAATAGAATCCAACAGCACATTAAAAAGATTATTTATCATGACCTGGTAGGATTTATCCCTGGGATGCAAGGGTGGTTCAACATTTGTAAATCAATCAATGTGATAGAACAAATCAATAAGAGAAGAGAGAGGAACCACATGGTCCTCTCAATGGATGCAGAAAAAGTATTTCACAAAAATCAGCATCCATTCTTGATAAAACTCTTCAAAGTATAGGGATAGAAGGAACATTCCTCACCTTCATAAAATCTATCTATGAAAAACCCACAGTGAATATCATTCACAATGTGAAAAAGCTGACAGCCTTCCCTTTGAGATCAGGAACACGACAAGGATACCCACTCTCACCACTCTTGTTCAACATATTACCAGAAGTCCTAGCAACAGCAGACAACAAAAAGAAATAAAAGGTATTCAAATCACCAAACAAGAAGTAAAACTCTCTCTCTTCGCAGATGACATGGTACTTTATATGGAAAACCCAAAAGACTCCACCCCCAAACTATTAAAATTCATACAGCAATTCAGGATTGTGAATGTGGCAGGATACAAAATCAATGAACAGAAATCAGTTGCTTTCCTATACACTTACAATTAAAATATGGAAAGGGAAATTAGAGAATTAATTCCATTTACAAGAGTACCAAGAACCATAAGATACCTGGGACTAAACCTAACCAAAAAGGTAAAGGATCTGTACTCTAGGAACTACAGAACACTCATGAAAGAAATTGAAGAAGACACGAAAAGATGGAAAGACATTCCATGCTCATGGATCAGAAGAAGAAACATTGTTAAAATGTCTGTACTGCCCAGAGCAATCTATACTTTCAGTGCCATCCCGATCAAGATTCCACTGGCATTTTTCAAAGGGCTGGAACAAACAATCCTAAAATTTGTATGGAACCAGAAAAGACCCCAAATTGCTAACATCTGTCATTTCCTGACTTGTTAATTTTAGACATTCTGACTGGTGTGAGGTGGTATTTCACTGTGGTTTGATTTGTATTTCTCTGATGCCAAGTGATGTTGAGCACTTTTTCATATGTCTGTTCACCATTTGGATGTCCTCTTTGCAGAAATGTCTGTTCATGTCTTCTGTCCATTTCTTGATTGGATTATTTGTTTTTTGGGTGTTGAGTTTGAGAAGTTCTTTATAGATTTTGGATACTAGCCCTTTATCTGATATGTCATTTGCAAATATCTTCTTCTATTCTGTCAGTTGTCTTTTTAACCTGAACCTAATTAAGATAAAACATCAGATGACTCAAATTAAGGGAGAAACTACAAAATAAGTGGTCTGTATTCTTTGAAAGTATTAAGGTCAAGAAAGTCAAATTAAAGCTATGGAAATGTCCCAGGCTCAAGAAGGGTAAAGAGTCATGTTCTCTAAATGCAATACCTTATTCTAAATGAGCTTCTCTTGCTCTAGTAGTCATTATCGGGACAACTGGAAAAATTTGAACGGTCTCTTGGGATGCAATGGTAGTAATAAATATCCTCACTTGGCTGGTTGTATTGTGGTAGAAGGATGTCTTCATCTGTAGAAAATGTCTACTAAACTTATTATGAGGTGATGTGGCATCAACCAATTCTTAAATTGTTCAGAAGAAAAACATTATTTGTATTATAATCATTTTCAATAACCTCAAACTTACAGAAAAGTTGCAAGGGGCAAGAACCCTAAGATCAATTTAATAAAAGTGCTTTCATGAAATTCTGTACCGTGTAACTTATAAACATCAGATCGAAGTAACTGTTTTGCAATAACTGTTTTGGTAAGACCAGTTCTATCATTTATAGTAATGATCTTTCTTTTCATGGAATAAGTTACCCATGACATAGCTCATTACCAAAAGTGTGGGAGTGAAGGGAGAAGTCAGGAAATCATCATGTTACCTAAGGAAAGAGCTATGTGGAAGAGGGTGGCACAACCCTGCAACCTTGGCTTTGAAAAGAAAAATGATTAGGAGCTAGTGCTTCCCACAGCTACCCTAATTGCCTTCTTCTCCTTCTAGTAGCTAGACAATTGCCCTGCACTTTGAAGACAACTCTGTATAACATCACTTAAATAATGTGTTGACTTAACTGGTACCTTGCTATCTTACTGGCAATCCATTCATTTTCAGGGCCCCAAATCTGTTCAGAGTAGACTCATTCTTTTTTTTTTTAATTGAGAGAGTAGGAGCTTAGCTTTGTAATTTCACTGTCAGAATCTTATTAGGATTTGGGTTAAGAGCAAGGGAATTTAACTCTGAGAGATAAGAGAACCTTATTTCTTATCATAATGACCAGGGAGCTTAAAACAGTTCAGGAACCACAACGTAAAAGTAACATCTATCAAGTGTGCAGTTAAGCATTACCTAAATATAATAAATTGCTGGTAACAACATCCACCCGGCCACACTAGGTCAGATTACTCCCTTATCTTTTTATATTACAGTATGACAAAACCCCTTTCAGAGAGAAATTGGGGCTTCTTCACAGTACTTGTGAAGTTATTACAAGCTTAGCTCTAGCCATATGGGCTGCATCTACAAACACGGACTCTTTAAAATAAAACTACATTTAAAACTCTCTGTTTTTCTACTTGACAAACAACCCATGAAGTCAGTAGTGATAGACATTGGTTCTAGTTCCAATCCTCTTTGGACCTTTATTTCTCATACTATATTATGAGATTTTGGAAAGAGGTATCCTCTGAAGAGAGAGAGAACACAGCACCTACTAAAATTTTTTCTAGTTAAGATGCTGGTCAAGAGTTGGCAGGGTTAGGGGAAGAGGAGCATGTATATTATTTCCATGAGAGTGACTCTTTAAGATTGGATAATTATACCACCCTAGCACATTCACTTACTCTCATTTAAGCTCCTCAAATAACTATGACTTGGTCCTTAAAGAACCACCCTTGCAGTACAGTAAAGCACTTACATTACTTGTTTAACAGAATGTTTTGCATCTTAACAACTATATCATTGCAAATCATTGATTGCTTTAAAAAAAGAAAGAAATGAAACATGTAATCAATAAAAACAATATATCATTGGTCCAGACAATCAGAAATCAGGTTTATGTGAAGATGGACAAGTGGCATATTTCCAGATGAGGCCTTTGTCCTAGAACAGGGGTCTGCAAGCTGCAGTCCTTGGGCCAAAGCCTGCCTCCTGCTAGTTTTTGTATTTTATATTGTATTGGAACATTGCCACACTCATTCTTTTTCTTATTGTCTGGAGCTGTTTTTGCAGTACAATCCCAGAGCTAATTAGTTGCCCACATGGACTGTCTGGCCCTCAAAAACTAAAATATTTACCATCTGGCCCTTTGCAGAAAAAATGTACTGACCCCTGTCCTAGAAGCCTCTGGCATATAGCATAGCTCCCCTAATGACATTCTGGGTCTCTGGCTCCCTGCCTAACCTGGAGATGTCAGTCATATCCTTCTTGCTTATATAACTTCTTTAGGGAATCTGACCCAGCCACTGGCTTGAAGGGATAGCTCACACGGCTCTACCTTCAGATCACAGCTAATAGGGCCTGAGCTGGAAATCTACCTGCCAATGAAGATTGGCAAGAGAAACTGTTTTACCTGGCATCTGTGAAGCTGAAGCCAGAATTATTATTATGGCAAAACAAATTAATGTGCAAGCTTATGTGATGAGGGAAGAGGAACTGTAAACTTTCCAGTGAAGCTTGTGTAGAAAGGAAATTGGGGGCAGACAATGCAGCACATATGAGACACTTTAAGACCACAAAGATGTCAAAACAGACTACCTGCCTCAACACTCTCGTATCTACATAGTTAGTATTCTGGCTGTATTTCCTGTCATTTGGGGCCTGCAAGATTCCCTGTATTCCTTAACCTAAATCCCTTTTGCCTAACCTAGCTTGAATGGATTTATGTTTTTTATAAATAATTGACCCTAGACAAAAATAGAGGTAGGCATTTCTTACGGGTAGGTATACTATTTACTGAGTGACTATTGTTTTACAAATATCAATATATTGCTCAAAATACCTCTGTGAAAGAAACAAACAAAAACTTGTCTTCACAGAGTTCCTATTTTAGTGGAGTATGTATTTGGCTAAATTGTCTTGTCTTTCTTTTCTAATCACTTCAATTTGGAAAAAGTAGATAAAGTAATATTTATCTCACTCAGGTTGTCAAATGACAAAACTAGAACAATTTAGTAATGAGTTTGGTATACTTTATTCAAGGGAAAATTTCCATGGATTTGGGGGATACAGTGCCTCACAAGCAGTGAAGCATTTTTCCCAAGGGATTTTGGGCAAGAATAAGTTCTGTAGAACTTTAGAAGAGGTATCTGAGAAATAAAGAATGACTGGCTAGGAGGTCTTGTTTTCTAGGGTAAGGTAAGCTAACTGAAGTGGAACTGGGGACTGTGACCGGTGTTAGGTTTCCTTCACAGTGAGGAGCTTCCTCTAAGTGCAGGCTGACTTGGGTTTAGATTTGTGATGTGGGCTGGGCTACTGGGGTTGCTAACATTTTGTAGGTCCTGATATACAAAAAAAACCCACAAAACATTATCAAGGTTCATGTGATGATTAAATGGGATGTGTACATGTGTATGAAAGCACATTAGAGTCTCTGGCACTAAGTATATGTGTACCTAGTGGTGGTGGTTGTTGAAAAGAGAAGCTAAAAAGAAAGGTCAGAAGGTTTGTGAAGATATAGACAAATATAGACAGATATTGGTGCAAGGACTGCAGAAGCATAGAATCCTTTGTGTCTTTGTCTTTTACAACTCAGAGAGTAATTGTCATTCAGCACTATTAATTTTCTGCCAACCATCTGCCTTCCCATCCTTGTGACTCATTTACAAAAGTTTTTCTTTTTCTTACCCTCCCCAGCAGAAAGACAGGGGAGATAAAGAGGGAGCTAGGTTGAATAACCTTACTCAGTTACTCTCTATTATTGTATGTAGTTGTTAAATACAGGCCCAAAATACCCCCTTGATATTTTCTGCCTGCCCAGCAGATTTATTATAGAAAACCTCATAACAATTACCAGAAAGGAACACCAAACAGAAGAACACAGAACTGGTTCTAAATTAAAAATGCCTATTTTGACAAAATGTAAAAACAGTATTAATATAAGAATTTTCTTTTCCACAGCAAAAGAAATGATCAATAACACTAAAATGCAACCTACTGAATGGGAGAAGATATTTGCAAATTACATATCTGATAAAAGGTTAGTATCCAAAATATATAAAGAACTTAAAAACTCAATACCCAAAACAACAATCCAATTAAAAAATAGGCAGAAGACATGAACAGATATTTCTCCAAAGACATACAGATGGCCAACAGATACACGAAAAGATGCTCAATATCACACATCTTCAGGGAAATGCAGGTCAAAACCATAATGAGATATCACCTCTCATACCTGTCAGAATGGCTAAAATAAAAAAGACAAGAAACAAGTGTTGGTGAGGATGTGTAGAAAAAGGAATTCTTGTGCACTGTTGGTATGAATGCAAACTGGTGTGACTACTCTGGAAAACAGTATAGAAGTTCCTCAAAAAGTTAAAAAAAAAAAAAAACTACCCCGTGATCCCGTAACCTCACTATTGAATATTTGCTCCAAAATACAGAAACACTGATTCAATGGGATACATGCACCCTTATGTTTATGGCAGCATTGCTTACAGTAGCCAAATCATGGAAGCAGCCCAAATATCCATCAATAGTTGAAAGGATAAAGAAGAAATGGTATATATATTACAATGGAATGTTATGCTACCATAAAAAGAATGAAATCTTGCCATTTCCAATAACATGGATAGAATTAGAGAGTATAATGCTATGTATATGAAATAAGTCAGACGGAGAAATACCATATGATTTCAGTCATATGGTGAATTTAAGAAGCAAAACAAATGAGCAAAGGAAAAAGAGAGAGAGAGACAAACCAAAAAGCAGACTCTTAACTATAGAGAACAAACTAATAGTTACCAGAGGGGAGGTGGTTGGGGGGATGGGTGAAATAGGTGATGGGGATTAAAGAGTACTCTTGTCATGATGAACATTGAGTAACATATAGAATTGTTGAATCACTATATTTTGTACACTTGAAACTAATATAACACACTATGTTAACTATACTAGAATTAAAATAATTTAACAAAATAAAGTTTTATTCCATTTTGAGCTAAAAAAAATTTCTTGAAAGTGTTAATATTTTACAGAATGAAACAAAGGCATAGGCAACCACCTAGACCAAAGTGATCTGTGGGTCAAATGCATTGTAGTTACCTGAGGGGAGGATGCAATTAGAAAGCAGATTTCTGTGCTACCCTGCACCCAGATTCATTGAATCAGATTTTCTGTTGGTGGGGCTTAAGAATTTGCAATTACAGCAAGCTTCCTGGTAATTGTTAAACTGGCTAAGCCTCAGAATCACTGACCTGAAGTGCCACCATCAAAGATTGGTTTGGGGCTTTGGCCCTTTTTAAAGTGTAAATATTTCTAAAAAAAGATAATACATAAAGAAGTGAATGTCATGATGAGTATGATTTAATTTGTAACCAGCTATCCAACATCATAATTCACAGAAAGCATGACTAGAACTGGGGAGAGAATGAAGAATCTGGAAGGCATTGTCTTCTGGTAGAGTTACCACAAGAGGAAGCAGGGGAAGAGGGTATTCCTTAACAATTTTCCCACAATTCTGTTCTGGTTCCAAATAGTAGACAGGCCTTATTGTAAAAGCTCTTGTATATGCAGTCATTCAATCAGTATTTACACTTGAGTTTGTGTCATGACCATCTGACAGGCAGACCTGTTATGAGGGTGATTATGATCTTTGCTGTGTGTTTGTGTGTGTATAAAAGAGGGCCTTTCTAGGTAGAGCTGGCCTAGCTTGCTTTTGGTTATATAAGTGGACAAGGGTGTAAGAACTTTTATGCTCTCCTTTACAGGCTTTTCTCTGGGGATGGGAGCAGGGATATACCATGCACTGCTCAAAGTTGTTCCTTTCCTAGATTAAATGGTGATCATTACTGAAAAATCCCAACCCCTATTTATCGTCCCTGCCTTTGCTCTGGCAGAATGAAAAAAAAAAATCATTAGGTTTGTGGGAAGCAAGTTTCCTTTCTTCTTAAATGTTATAAAGCCAAGCCTGTGGGCAGCTCTGGCTGATTATCAGGATTTTCAAATTGACTCTTCTACTATGTAGAAGAAACTTAATTCTGTACCTAATTTTAATCTGCATCCTGTGGTCAGTTGTGTTGAACTAAAGCATTTGTTAGCATTTAAAGAGGGGAAGCTGATTATATTGATCCTTCTTGTGTAAATTGGCCAAAGTGATCAATTTTGGATTATAAATTTTGATGTTTAAATGCATTACTTTAATACCATTTAAGCACAGTCAATTGTCAACCCCATTAACTCATAGTATACGGTCTAAATTTGGTTTTCAACATTTCCAGAATGGTGACATGATGAGGAGAGTTTAGGAATTTGCATGCAGAGTATATCTGCTGTTCTCTTATAGGCTATTTCTGTGTGTGCTACTGAAATAGGCAATCATGGGGTCTTTGGCATAGTCATAGATTGTGTTGTCAGGAATCTACTCTTCCTCATCCTGTCTTGACTGCAATCATGAGAGAATGAGAAGATTTGTATTAAATTAGCATTCAGGCAGTTAGTATACAGGGTAGAGAAGGATTAATAGTGACATCTGTTGTTATACACCAACAGGAGATAAACACAAAGGCAAAATGTTGTCAGTGTGCAACTATTAACACACAGAGGCTAAGGGCCCATTGATTTTCAAATCCCAGGAGATCGTTCAGGAACTCGGGGTCACTTTGAGCTGCTGGCAATAAAATCATCAACAAATAATCCTCTTCCAAAGGGCATTCTCTGTCCTTTGCCCATATAATAAATTCCCTCTATAGAGAAAGAATCTGATTAAATGCTATATCAGTTAGGATTAGGTACCACTCTGAGTGACAGAAAACCCAAATTAACAGTGGTTTAAACACACAAGATTTAATCCTCTCACATGAGAAATTAGAGGTTGACAATCCAGGGCAAGGTTGGGAATTCCATGAAATTGTCAAGGATTTAGGTTTCTTCTAGTTTTTAGCTACCTCATCCCTAGGTAGTGTCTCTCATGCTTATGACCCAAGATAATTGCTTAAACTCCAGCTATTGTGTTACCTCTCCAGATACTAGGAAGGAGAATGAGGGCAAAGTACAGTGCATCATTTTCTTTTATGAGTACTTTACATTAAGTCACACTTAGAACTTTCACTGACATTCCTATGGTTAGAACTTAGCTATGTGACCATACTAAAACACAACAGAAGTTGGAAAATATAGTATTAAGCATGCGTTCTGCTAAAACTCAAAATTTTCTTACAAATGGAGAGACTAGATATTGAATGTCAATTAGCCATCTCTGTCCCAAGTACTACGTAAGTTGGAGGTGGAGAAAAAAAAACTGAGTCAAGCTTTTTAAGTTTTTCCCCTGCCGTCATGTGTCAGCAATTCTCCACTTCTCCTTATCTCAACCCATCTAAAAAGTTTCTGGAAACCTAGACAAAATGGAAAAACATCCAGAAAGATCCAAGAGAAAGAGAAAGGACATATATAACATCAGTGTTTCTGTCTCAAATGGATTCAAAGAATTTATTTTTCACTTGTTTATTTTATATGGCACAGCTGTCTCATAGTAAGCTAAAAATGTGATTCTTTTGCAATGCATTTGCAACTTTAAAACATACCAGTTCAGTCATTGATGTTTTTAAATAAAGATAACTTTTCCATCATTGTGGATACTCCAGAAAGCACCTTCCTACCTATACCTATCATACTGACCCATTCCAGATGTCCTGGTGGTCCATGAGAAGTCTTGTGGAAACTTGAAGCTTTAAGGCATCACTAAATCATGTGGCCAGGGTTCAAGACTCAGTTCTTGTGGGGAGCCAGGGCGAGATTGTCATTGGGTTCTCCTGGGATTGAACATAGTCTTTTCCTTAGGAAACTCTTATTAGGAACTGGGAATTCTCATTTGTTAAGGGAAGTTTGTTGGACACATTTTCAGAAGTGAATTTGCTAATAAGGGTGATTTTCAACCTGTGGATCAGCCATGCTTAATGATTTATCTTAGACAGTCTTCACGCAACTCTCTATTATATGCTTCCCAACTGTCTCTTTGGCCATTTATGTGTGCTGAGGGAATGCAAATTTAAGTTTAACAGAGTCTAAGAAAATATAATTAAGAAGGTAAGTTTCCTCCAAAATAATATACAGGGTAAAATAGAAATGAGTTAAAAATTATCAATGTCACATTCATTGATGTGAATAATCAAGATATGACTCCACAGTAAAGCCTCATTATTTTGGGCCCCAGTAATTCAAAATTTGTGATTAAATTTCTGCTTAGTTCCTGTTCCTGTTCAAATTACAATTGCACTATCTCCAAATGAATGGTTATGTAAGCAAAGTAATGGTGCAAACAAAATTGCAAGAGGCATGTTTAACCTAGAAGGGATCAATCTCTTTTTAAGAGCTTTGACACAGTAATTATTTGCATGCAAATGAGTACTGTTCCTTATAAATAAGTCATATCTAGTCATTAAACTCATAGAACATTTGGAAGCATTTTGTTACCAGTTAGTTACTATGCATTATTAGAAATAAAATAACTACACCTACTCTTTTTAAATATATAACTGAGACCCTGAGCAAATTGAGATTAACCTTCACCTTATTTGGCCTGTATCCTTGAGTTTTCCCTGTATGCATGGAGATATATTTAGCTATCCACAGGCTGAAACTAGCCCATTTATAGATTAGTGACTATTTTTGCAAATGAGCCAACTAGCCCTGCCCACATGCAAAAACACCTCAGAATAATTTAAAACTACCTGAAATATTTATAAGCTCTGCACCAGCTCAGTGAAGATACTGGTCAGACATTCAGACTTTGATTCTAATTCAATTACATCAAGTCACAGCCAATGATCTTAAATTATTCAAATATCACTGCAAGTTTTTGTTTTGTAGATCTGATCTGATCAAATTGGAGTAATCAGATATATTTAAAACAACTTAAAATAACAAAATATCTTTTATAGTACATTTAATATCAATAACTTTCAGTAAAGAGATCATATAATCCAGCTAGTTGCTTTATTATTAAGGTCCCAGGATTTAGTCCCTTGGCTTAGCAAATAGGCTTACTAGAGAAGCAGTATTTCATTTTAGTTAAGAGTACAAAACAACATAGTTCAGATTCCAGTTTGTTCACTTTTACCTTAAGGATTCTGTAAGTCAGTTTCCTCACTGGTGAAATGGGGAATATATTCCCTACCTGAAAGAGTAAGGGCTTAGGTCAGTGACTGGAAAATATCATTATAGCTATCACTACTATTGGTGATATTTGCTGAATTTATGTAATAAGATAACAGAACTAAACAACTTTAAAGGGGATGGAAAGTCACATTGGCTGTTAGTTGTAACAAGCCTAGCCAATGAGGTTCTTGTTATTGGTCTTTAGCCATTACATAGTGATTAAACCTCAGTTAACGTTTTAATGCATTGACACTACTTGAAAACCCATTATGAACTGTGTGTGAGTGTAACTGAAAAGGCCACTGTGGGATCAATAGTACCTTCCAAACTAAGCACATCTAAAGTCTGTCCTCTGATTAGTGAATGTGGCCACTATCCAAATTGCCTGCCATTGAGACTCCCCACATGCCATGACATACTGTCTACATGTAAATAATTCCCGGGGTCACAATATTTTAATAATTTTGAAGACATACTCATGACTACAATTGCCCAACCGAAAAGTTACATATGGAATCAGAATCTTATCTAGAGTTAGTCAGGAAAACACATTCTTTGTGGTCTCTTATTAAATGTGAAACATTTCAAAAAACAGCATTTATTTCTCCCCAGCATTTTAATCTAAGAACATTGTATAGGGCGCCTGGGTGGCTCAGTTGGTTGAGCAACTGCCTTCGGCTCAGGTCATGATCCTTGAGTTCCGGGATCGAGTCCCGCATCGGGCTCCCAGCTCCATGGGAAGTCTGCTTCTTCCTCTGACCTTCTCTCCTCTCATGCTCTCTCTCACTTTCTCTTGTCTCTCAAATAAATAAATAAAATCTTTAAAAAAAAAAAGAACATTGTATAAATTATTTGCCAATCTCTAACCTTTCAGAAGTATTTATTATTACATTACCTACAGACCAGACCCAGGAGAATATGAAAAAGTAAAAGAATAGGATTAGTTTTTCCTCAGACTCTAGCCATACAAATTAAGAAGTAGAATTTGCCAGATAAGAAAGAGTGGAAGCTTCACTGACTGGTGTGTATATATATGAGTTTTTAGACACATTACAAATGATTTAATGAATATAATAAAATACTGATAGTTGGGTATAATTTAATTTAAAAAATCAAAGTGAAATCAAAACGGTTCTAATTATGAGACTTCCATTTACTTACATTCCATTAATGCTTTCTTGAAAGGCAGCTAAAGGGGCAAGGTTACACACAGAAAACAGGGTACTGCACATAACTCTAGGCGTATTCAAAGGTAGGTAATGAGAGATAACTATTCACTATCTTGTATGTTGCAACTGGGAAAAGAAAGGTGGTTAACCCCTGGGCTCAGGGTGCAGTCTACGGCACCTGCTTCCATCAGGCTTTGTCTTGGTAGGGGCTCCTGGTTTCCTTGGGTTTTCTCACCCTCTCTCCCATTGCCAAACCCAACTCCCTCAGGTCTAAACACCTGACATCTGGAAAAGTCCATAGGGTTTATTTATTACCAACCAGAGCATAAAAAAAAAAAAATACTATTCTTTTTTTTTATGCTTCTTTCCTGTGTAGAGCCATGTATTTTTGGAATGCTCCCAGACCCACAATGAGATGTGTAGATAAATTTATATTTATCCAACAACTTATATCATATTGAGGTCAGGAAAGTTGTGGACAAAAAAATATAAAAGTTTATCTTAAGTAAATGGTGAAACCCAAGCACAGACATGTAAAGTGACATTGCTTCCTAGGCCCCAAAGTCATATTATCATTGTGGAATAATGGGAATTCTACCTACAGGAGTCTAAGTTTCTCTACTTACAATATGGGTTAGATAATAGTGACCTCCCTTTTAATTAATAGACTCTGAAAGCTATTAAATTGCGCTTTTTAAAGGGAGTTAAATAAATGCTAAGCAGTATTATAAACAAACTTCACTTAAAAATGAATAATAAAATTTGTGCTTCATTTATCATTTCTGGCAATGCAAATATATTAGAGGAAGCCAGGCATTTTTTTCAGCTCTCACAGAAAATTTGCAATTCAGAAATCATTCTTTGGTTTCTTTATGCTTCCTGCTCAATCAATCATTGACTGTTGAGATTGGTGCCTGATTGTTTTGTGTCTGTTTCCCAGCAATCTGTTGAGAATTAAGGGTAAGTAAAGTGTACGCCGATGAAACATATGGACATAAGGTTGAAAAGGGAGGTTAGAGTGGAAGACATTAAGGAATGTATGCTGTGATTTCAGTCTAGAAATGCAATTACTAGGTCTACTGTGGGAACTTCTAGTTCTAAATAAACTTCAATGTAATATTTTTTCTTTGTTCACTTTTCAGAATATACACTTTAATCTTCCATCTATATATGCCTGTCTAAGGCTCTGGTACTCATCCACTAATCACAAACTTACCTTTCTGATTTTCCCATTGGGGAAAACATCTAATCAAAAGGGATGCTGTAGGGCCCCTAGGTGGCGCAGTTGGTTGAGCGACTGCATTCGGCTCAGGTCATGATCCCGGAGTCCCGGGATCGAGTCCCACATCGGGCTCCCAGCTCCACGGGGAGTCTGCTTCTCACTCTGACCTGCTCTCTCTCACTCTCTCTCTTTCCTAATAAATAAATAAATAAAATCTTTAAAAAAAAAAAAAGGGATGCTGTATTCCCTCATGCTTGACTGTTATGGCTGAATGATTGCATAGCAGGATAAGAAAGCACTCTTAAGTGAAGGAATAGATGAGCATCATAAATTCCTTTTCAAAATGTTTTGATCCACACATTTTGGGTTGAATTTGCCCATATCATCAATATCACTCCACATCATAAAAAACATATTACTCAATATTGATGTATAAAATAACATTTATAAAATATTAATAAGTTGTAAGGAATAGGGATATAATAGATTTGTGTTTCTATTACCCACTCAATTTAAAATATAAAATATTAACATCAACTTCAGTCTCCTATGTTGTTCTCTGATCCTATCTCCTTCCATCCCCTTCTGAGGTATGTAATCACTACCCTAAGTCATATGTTTATCAATCCTTTGCATTTTTCTCATAATTTTTTCACATATATTTATATTTATATATGATCTATTGTTTAGTTTTGTGTGATTTTGAACTTAATTTTTAAATTGATTTTATTCCTTTTAATTCCAATAGTGTTAACACACAGTGTTATGTTAGTTTCAGGTATAGAATATAGTGATTTTATATTCACTATATTGAATTGCTATTGTTCAATAACAAGTGTTGAATTGTTCTAATTCCATACAATACCTGGTGCTTATCACAAGTACACTCTTTAATACCTACCACATACTTAACCCATCACCCATCCTCTCCCCTCTGGTAACCATCAGTTTGTTCTCTATACTTGAGAATCTGTTTCTTGGTTTGCCTCTCTCTCTCTTCTTTCTCCTTTGCTCATTTGTTTTGTTTTTAAAACTTCACATGTGAGTGAAACCATATGGTATTTGTCTTTCTCTGACTGCTTTATTTCTCTTACCATTATAGTCTCTAGATCCATCCATGTTGTTGCAAATGGTAAGATTTCATCCTTATTTATGGCCGAATGATATTCCATTGTGTGTATATATGCATGTGTGCATAATGCTGCTATAAACATAGGGTTGTAAGCATGTCTTTGAATTAATGTTTTTGTATTTTTTAGGTAAATACTCAGTAGTGTGATTACTAGATCAGAGGGTAGTCTATTTTCACTTTTTGAGGAACATTCATACTGTTTTCCACAATAGCTGCACAGTTTGCATTCACACCAAAGTGCTGAAGGTTCTTTTTTCTCCACATCCTTGCCAACATTTGTTTCTTTTGTTTTTGATTTTGCCAATCCAAAAGGATCTGAAGTGATATTTCATTGTAGGTTTGATTTGCATTTCCCTGATGATGAGTGATGGTTAGCATTTTTTCATGTATCTGTCGGCTATCTCGATGTCTTCTTTGGAGAAAAGTCTGTTCGTGTCTTCTGCCTGTTTTTTTTGTTTGTTTGTTTCTTGAGGTAGGCCTGTATTGACATAAACTTCCATCTTAGAATAACTTTTGCTGCATCTCAAAGGTTTTGGACCATTGTGTTTTCATTTTTGTTTGACCTTTTTCATTTCTTTGATTTCTTGGTTGACCCATTCATTGTTTAGTACATGTTATTTGAATTTCACATATTTCTGGTCTTTCCAGACTTTTTTCTTATGGTTGTTTTCTAACTTCATACCTGTGGTCAGAAAAGATGTAGGTATGACTTCAATCTTTTTGAATTTGAGACTTGTCTTGTGGGCTAATATGTGACCTATTCTGGAGACTGTTCCATGCATACTTGAAAAGAATATGTATTCTGCTGTATTAGGATGGAATGTTCTGAATATATCTTTGAGATCCTTCTGTCCCAGTGTGCCGTTCAAAGCCATTGTTTCCTTGTTGACTTTCTGTCAAGATGATCTGTCCATTGATGTAACTAGGATGTTAAAATACCCTGCTATTACTGTGTTATTATAAATTAATTCCTTTATGTTTATTAGTATTCGGGTGCTTCCATGTTGGATGCATAAATATTTACAATTGTTATATCTTCTTGTTGGATCATCTCCTTTATTGTTATACAGTGTCTTTCTTTGCCTCTTTTTACAAACTTTGTTTTAGAGCTTATTTTGTCCTATGTAAGTATTGCTACTCCAGCTCTCTTCTGACATCCATTTGCATGATAAATATTCCTCTATGCTCTTGCTTCCAATCTGTAGGTGCTTTTAGGTCTGAAATGAGTCTCTTATAAGCAACATATAGATGGGTCTTGTTTTGTTTTTTTTTTTTAAGATTTTATTTATTCATTTTGAGAGAGAGAGAGAGAGAGCGAGCATGAACAGTGGGAGGGGCAGAGGGAGAGGAAGAGAGAGAATCCTAAGCAGACTCAGTGCTGAGCATGGAACCCAACACGGGGCTTGATCGCATAACCCTCAGATCATGCATGACCTGAACTAAAATCAAAAGTCAGGTGCTCAATTGACTAAGCCACCCAGGGACCCCAAGATGGGTCTTCTTGTGTCACCCTGTGTTTTTGGATTGGAGTATTTAGTCCTTTTACATTCAAAGTAGTTATTGATAAACATATATTTATTGCAATTTTGTTACTTGGTTTGTGGTTGTTTTTGTAGTTTTTTTTTTATCCTTCCTTCTCTTGCTCTCTTTCATGGTTTACTATATTTCTTTAGTGATATACTTAGATTCCTTTTTTTTATTTTTTGCATATCTATAATTGGTCTTTGATTTGTGGTTACCATTAAGTTTGTATATAACATCTTTTGCCAATAGCAGTCTATGTTAAGTTGATCACTTATATTCGAACCCATTCTTTGCTCCTCCCCCCCACCCCCACAGTTTAGGGATGGTTTTTATGTCTTTTTGTTTTATTAATCCCTTGACTAACTTTTTACATAAATACTTATTTGTACTGCTTTTGTGTTTCCCTCTTTTCATACTCCTACTTGTGGTCTTTCTACTCAAAGAGTCCCCTTTCATATAGCTTGTCAGGCTGGATTGGTGGTCATGAACTTCTTTAGTTTTTGTTTGTCTGAGAAACTCTTTATCTCTCCTTATGTTCTGAATAGAATATTCTTGGCTGTAGATATTTCCCTTTGAGCACTTTGAATATATCATGCTCCTTCTTCCCTTCCTTTTCATTTTTCTGATGAAAAATCCACAGCTTGTCTTATGGAGTTTCCTTTGTATGTAACTGTCTTCTTTTTTTGCTGATTTTTAATTTTTTTTCTTTTTTAATAATTTTTGCCATTTTGATTACTCTATGTCTTGGTGTGGACCTCCTTTGGTTGATTTTGTTGTGGGATCTCTGTGCCTTCTGGATTTGGATGTCTGTTTCTTTCTCCAGATTAGGAAAGTATTCAGCTATTATTTCTTCAAATAAATGTTCTGAATGTTATTATTTCTTCAAATAAAAAACTCTTTTTCTCTCTGTTCTCCTTATGGGATCCTAATAATGCAAATGTTCTTACACTTGATGTAGTCACCAAGTTCCCTAAGTCAAATCTCTTTTTGCACAGTTATTTTTTTTTTCTTTATTTGTTCAGCTTGATTACTTTCCATTACAATGTCTTCCAGGTCATTAATTCATTCTTCTGCTTCTTCCAGCCCACTATTTATTCCATCAAGTGTGTGCTTAACTTCATTTATTGTGTTCTTCATCTCTGATTGGTTCTTTTTTTTTTTATCTCTGTGTTAAGGGTCTCACTAATGTCCTCCACTCTTTTCTCAACTCCACTGAATATCTTTATGATCATTATTTTAAGTTACCTATAAGGCATTTTACTTAAATCTTTTTTGCCTAGGTCCCTTGCTGTGGTTTTGTCCTGTTCTTTCATTTGTGACATATTCTTCAGTCTCCTCATTTTGTCTACCTCTCTGTGTCTGTTTCTGAGTTAGGCAAGTCAGTCAACCATATCTCTTGCCCTTGAGAGTAGTGGGTAGGATGGGCACTTTTAACTAGGTTGTACTAGACCTCTGCCACAGGGAATATTCAGCTGCTATGGAGACAAGAACCAGCCAGGACACTTCCAAAAGAGCTCACAGATGGGGACACAGTGCCACAACTGTGGGCGTGAGTACTCCTTCACCAGGGATGAATAGCTGCTCTGTAGACTGGGTGGCCAGGGCTGCTCCACACAGGAAGCATGGGCTGGGGTGCAGTTTTAACAAAGTATGCACATCCTCCACAGGAGGCCAGGAGATGCAGTTTTGGCCAAGTTTGCGTGGGTCTTCTAGAGAAGAAGATCCAAAGAACGGACTGAGGCAGCTCTGGCTCAGGTAGTCAGTGTACTGTTCTGCTGGTTCTCACAGGTGGCTGTATGTTTATATTAAGAAGCAGGGTAGAGAAATGGTGTTGGCAGCTCCCTGAGTGAACTCTGAGCTTAGTAACTAATGTTCCCTTTTATAAGCTCCAGGTACTTTTCATACTGCTGCTTCCAAGCTGTATCTCTGCAGGCTGTTTGATGTGTTGTCTCTTTAAGGACAGTGGTTTATCTTCTTATTGCCCACCCCCCCCCCCTTAGAGCTAAGTCAGCTGATTTTTAAAGTTCCAGACTTTAAGCTGGTTGTAGGCACTCAAGAAATTCAGCTCCTCTGCTGTTCCAGGCTTTAAGTTCTAGGCTTTAAGCTGGTTGTAAGCACTTAGAAAATTGAGCTCCTCTGATTTTCAAACCCAAATGCTATATGGATTTCTTTTCCCTTTTTAGGCTCCCCAGGGTGCTAGTCTTTTTCTCACCACTCTCTGCACCTGCGACTTCCTCCCTCTGGTGGCCAGATCCATGGGCTTTTGGCTAGCCTTTGGGTCTTTTTCTGAGTTGTTTTCTCTGGGGAAAGTATTATCTAGTTGTATCCATGGGAAGAGGGGAGTTTATGGTCCTCCTACTCCAACATCTTCCCCAGAAGTTCCCTTGACCTTAATTTTTTAATGTATTTTTTTCACCACTTGCTTTATTCATGCAGTATTCTGAAAATCATTTGTGTAGTTATTTGAAGCTATGCTTCGCTAATTTTTAAATATATAGCACAATTTGATGATTTATTTTACTGTTGATGGGCCTTTGGTTTACTCCAGTTTGAGGCTATTAGGGACAACAATACCATTATCGTTATTTTATTTTTTACCCACTTCATTAAAATGTCATTTCTGTTTGTCTTATTGATTCATAAGATACATACACATGTGGGAGGTGTGTGAAATCTAGATATGAATCCTCTGTTCCTCATATGTTTTGCAAATATCTTGTCCCAGATTATAGTTTGTAATTTTACTTTCTTTAGGATGACTTTTGAAAAATAGAAGGCTTTATTTGGTTTTAATAGAGTTGAATTTCAAAATTCTCTTTCTCTGTGCTCTATGCTTTCCATATTTCCTTTAAACATTCTTTTCCTACACTAGAAGAATAAAAATATTCTCCTATATGTGCCTTTGAAAATAGTGGGGGATTTTTGCTTTTTACATTTAACTCTTTAGTCCTCCTGAAAAGGATTTTGTGTATACAGTGTAAGAAAGGAATCTATTTTTTGTTATCTATTGCTGTGTAACAAGCCATCCCCAAAGTTAATAAAGTAGAACAATTTGTTATTATCTTCCATGGTTCTGGAGGATCAACAGGTTTATCTGTGTTGTTCTTATTTGAGATCCCTCATATAATTACTGTCAAATGACAGTTAAGTCTAGTCAACTAAAGTCTTCACACATATATCTGATGCCTGGGCTGGTCTCACATCCTTTCTCCACAGGACCTCTTCAGGTGGCTGTGTTGGGCTTCTTTCAGAATGACAATCTCAGGGTAGTCAAACTTCTTACATGTTGACTGGCTTCCTCCATGGCAAGTGTTCCAACAGACGGGAAGTGGAGATTACCAGTTTTTACAGTTTAGGAAATGACACATATTTTATTGTTCTGGCATGTTCTATTGCTTAGTAAAGCAACATAGTCCACTCAATTTCAATGGATGGAGAAATAGATGCCACCTCTCCATGAAGGGATTTCCAAAGTATTTAAGACCATTTTTAATTGGCCACAGGATCCAAATGTGGTTTTTTCCCCAGTAATTGATTCCTCCACTAAAACCTGCTTGAGGAAACTACCAACAAAAGACTATTTTAAAGTTAATTTTCAGGGGAGGTATTTATTCCACCATCCAACACCAAGTTTTGAGACAGGCAATTTTCATTAAGAATCCCTTACTGAATGATGAGTAGCTTTATTTCCAGTTTACCTCTGTACTAGGGACATAGCTTTCTGGAACCTTAGTTTTATATAAGAATAAGAGCATTATAGTAGATTTCTCGTCTGGTCAGCCCTTGTCTTTACCTCTGGTCCCTCATACCCATAAGGTCATAAAAAACTGAAAGCTTAAGTTCAATCTTTTGTTAATGCACTCCAGGCAAAAGTGAGCTTATTTCTCTGAGTTCCTGTTTTGTTTTTTACTTCTTCTGAATATTCCTTACTTTCTCAACAACACATTTATGCATTAAATACACACACATACACACACACACACACACACACAAACACATATAGCATGGTTGAACAAAATCAGAAATTAACTAATGTTAGTGTTAAGGAAGGAAAAGAGGTGGAGGAAATAAGAGAATAACTGTGGAAACTGCACCAGGAGTGTGGAATTCACTCCTGGAATGGCAGCTGTCATTGCTTCTTCAACTGCTGCAATATGCCAATTTGTTTTGTTTAGTGTTTGCATTGTTATCATTAGAGAAAGCAAGATTTCTTTTTTTTAATTTTTTATTAACATATAATGTATTATTTACCCCAGGGTACATGTCTGTGAATCATCAGGCTTACACATTTCACAGCATTTGCCATGGCACATACCCTCCCCAACGTCCATATCCCTACTCCCCCACCTCCCAGCAACCCTTAGTTTGTTTCGTGAGTTTAGGAGTCTCTTATGGTTTGTCTCCTTCCCCATCCCATCTTGTTTCATTTCTCTTCCCCAACCCCCCATAACCCCCTGCTCTGCCTCTCAAATTCTTCATATCAGAGCAATCCTGTGATAATTGTCTTTCTCTGACTTATTTCGCTTAGCATAATACCCTCTAGTTCCATCCACGTCGTTGCAAATGGCAAGATTTCATTCCTCTTGATGGCTGCATAGTATTCCATTGTATATATATACCACATCGTCTTTATCCATTCATCTGTTGATGGACATCTAGGTTCTTTCCATAGTTTGGCTATTGTGGACATTGCTGCTATAAACATTCAGGTGCATGTGACCTTTTCGATCACTACATTCGTATCTTGAGGGTAAATACCCAGTAGTGCAATTGCTGGGTCATAAGGTAGCTCTATTTTCCACATTTCGAGGAACCTCCATACACTTTTCCAGGGTGGTTGTAGCAGCTTGCATTCCCACCAACAGTGTAGGAGGATTCCCCTTTCTCCGCATCCTCACCAACATCTGTCGTTCCCTGACTTGCTAATTTTAGCCATTCTGACTGGTGTGAGGTGGTATCTCACTGTGGTTTTGATTTGTATTTCTCTGATGCCGAGTGATGTTGAGCATTTTTTCATATGTCTGTTGGTCATTTGGATGTCCTCTTTACTGAAAGGTCTGTTCATATCTTCTGCCCATTTCTTGATTGGATTATTTGTTCTTTGAGTGTTGAGTTTGAGACGTTCTTTATAGATTTTGGATAGTAGCCCTTTATCTGATATGGCATTTGTGAATATCTTCTCCCATTCTGTCAGTTGTCTTTTGGTTCTGTTGACAGTTTCCATTGCTGTGCAAAAGCTTTTGATCTTGATGAAATCCCAGTGGTTCATTTTTGCCCTTGCTTCCCTTGCCTTTGGAGATGTTTGTAGGAAGAAGTTGCTGCGGCTGAGGTCGAAGAGGTTGTTGCCTGTGTTCTGCTCCAGGATTTTGATGGATTCTTGTCTCACATTGAGGTCTTTGATCCATTTGGAGTCTATTTTTGTGCACAGTGTAAGGAAATGGTCCAGATTCATTCTTCTGTATGTGGCTGTCTAGTTTTCCCAACACCCTTTGTTGAAGAGACTGTCTTTTTTCCATTGAATATTCTACCCTGCCTTGTCGAAGATTAGTTGACCATAGAGTTGAGGTTCCATTTCTGGGCTCTCTATTCTGTTCCTTTGATCTATGTGTCTATTTTTGTGCCAGTACCACACTGTCTTGATGATTACAGCTTTGTAATAGAGCTTGAAGTCTGGAATTGTGGTGCCGCCGACTTTGGTTTTCTTTTTCAACATTCCTCTGGCTATTCGTGGTCTTTTCTGTTTCCATATAAATTTTAGGATTATTTGTTCCATTTTGTTGAAATAAATTGATGGTATTTTGATAGGGATTGCATTAAATGTATAGATTGCTTTAGGTAGCATAGACATTTTCACAATATTTGTTCTTCCCATCCATGAGCATGGAACGTTTTTCCATTTCTTTGTGTCTTCCTCAATTTCTTTCATGAGCACTTTGTAGT
>CM052801.1:59908676-59938054 GCA_028533885.1 Nasua narica | reverse complement strand
GATGAATGGATAAAGAAGAGTGGTATATATAGTCAATGGAATACTATGCAGCCATCAAGAGAAACGAAATCTTGCCATTTGGAACGACGTGGATGGAACTAGAGGGTATTATGCTAAGCGAAATAGGTCAGTCAGAGAAAGACAATTATCACATGATCGCTCTGATATGAAGAATTTGAGAGGCAGGTCAGAGAGTTATGAGGGGGGTGGGGAAGAGAAATGAAACAAGATGGGTTGGGGAAGGAGACAAACCATAAGAGACTCCTAAACTCATGAAACAAACTAAGGGTTGCTGGGAGGTGGGGGGGGTAGGAATATGGACATTGGGGAGGGTATGTGCTATGGCAAATGCTGTGAAATGTGTAAGCCTGATGATTCACAGACATGTACCCTGGGGTAAATAATACATTATATGTTAATAAAAAAATTAAAAAAAAATTATGAATGAAAGTGGAGAGATCATGACTAACACCAAGGAACTAAAATAATCATCAGAAATTATTATCAACAGCTATATACCAATAAGTTAAGCAACCTAGAAGGAATGGACACATTCCTGGAAACCTATAAACTTACAAGACTGAAACTGGAAGAAATTGACAACCTGAATAGATCAATATCTAGTAACAAGATTGATGCAGTGGTCAAAAACCTCCCAAAGAACAAGAGTTTAGGACCTGACGGACTCCCTGGGGAATTCTTCCAAAAATTCAAAGGAGAAATAATACCTATTTTCCTGAAACTGTTTAAAAAATTGAAACACAAGGAAAACTTCCAGACTCTTTCTATGAAGGCAGCATTATCCTGCTCCCCAAACCAGGCAAAGACGCCATCCAAAAGGAGAATTTCAGACCAATATCCCTGAAGAATATGGATGCCAAGATTCTCAACAAGATCCTAGCTAATAGGATCCAAGAGTACATTAAAAAGATTATCCACTATGACCAAGTGGAATTTATCCCTGGGATATAGGGGTGGTTCAACATTTGCAAATCAATTAATGTGATAGAACAAATTAATAAGAGAAGCAAAAAGAACCACATGGTCCTCTCAATTGATGCAGAAAAAGCATTTGACAAAATTCAGCATCTGTTCCTGATTAAAACTCTTCAAAGTATAGGGATAGAAGGAACATCCCTCAACTTAATAAAATCCATCTATAAAAACCCACAGCAAATATCATTCTCAATGGGAAAAAGTTGATAGCCTTCCTTTTGAGTTAGAAACATGACAAGGATGTCCACTCTTGCCACCGTTGTTCAACAATGTCATAACAACAGCAATCAGACAACAAAAAAAAAATGAAAGGTATTCAAATTGGCAAACAAGTAGTCAAACTATTTCTCTTCATAGATGACATGATTCTTTATATGGAAAACCCAAAAGACTCCACCCCCAAACTAGTAAAATTCATATAGCAATTCAGTCATGTGGCAGGATACAAAATCAATGCAAAAAAATCAGTTGTTTTACTATACACTAACAATGAAACTATAGAAATGGAAATTAGAAGATTAATTCCATTTACTATAGCACCAAGAGCCATAAGATACCTTGGAATAAACCTAACCAAAGAAGTAAAGTATTTGTACTCGAGGAACTACAGAACACTCATAAAAGAAATTGAAGGAGATACAAAAAGGTGGAAAAGCATTCCATACTCATGGATCAGAAGAATAAACATTTTTAAAATGTCTATGCTGCCCAGAACAATCTATACTTCCAATCCTATCTCGATCAAAATTCCACTGGCATTTTTCAAAGGGCTGGTACAAACAATCCTAAAATCTATATGGAACCAGAAAAGACCCCGAATTGCTAAAGAAATGTTGAAAAAGAAAAACAAAGCTGGGGGCATCACGTTGCCTGATTTCAAGCTTTACTACAAAGCTGTGATCACCAAGACAGCATGGTCCTGGCACAAAAACACACGCATAGACCAATGGAACAGAGTAGAGAGCCTAGATATGGATCCTCAACTCTGGTGAAAGCATCTTTGACGAAGCAGGAAAAAATATCCAGTGGAAAAAAGACAGTCTCTTCATTAAATAGTGCTAGGAAAATTGGACAGCTATGTAGAGAAGAATGAAACTTGACCATTCTCTTACACCATACACAAAGATAAACTCAAAATGGATGAAAAACCTCAAAGTGAGACAGGAATCCATCAAAATCCTAGAGGAGAACATAGGCAGTAACTTCTTTGACATTGGCCACAGCAACTTCTTTCAAGACATGTCTCCAAAGGCAAAGGAAACAATAGCGAAAGTGCACTTTCGGGACTTCATCAAGATAAAAAGCTTCTTCACAGCAAAGGAAACAGTCAACAAAACAATCAGGCAACCCACAGAATGGGAGAAGATATTCACAAATGACACTACAAAGGGCTGGTATCTAAGATCTATAAAGAACTCCTCAAACTCAACACTCACAAAACAGATAATCACATCAAAAAATGGGCAGAAGACACGAACAGACACTTTTCCAAAGAAGACATACAAATGGCTAACAGACACATGAAAAAATGTTCAACATCATTAGCCATCAGGGAAATTCAAATCAAACCAAGTTGAGATACCACCTTACACCAGTTAGAATGGCAAATATTAACAAGGCAGGGAACAACAAATTTTGGAGAGGATGTGGAGAAAGGGGAACCCTCTTCCACTGGTGGTGGGAATGCATGTTGGTGCAGCCACTTTGGAAAACAATGTAGAGATTCCTCAAGAAATTAAAATAGAGTTACCCTCTGACCCTGCAATTGCACTACTGGGTACTTAATCCAAAGATACAGATGTAGTGAAATGGAGGGCCATATGTACCCCCAATGTTTATAGCAGCAATGTCCACAATCACCAAACTGTGGAAAGAGCCGAGATTCTCTTCAACAAATGAATGGATAAAGATTTGATCCATGTATACAATGGAATATTATGCTTCCATCAGAAAGGATGAAAACCTAACTTTTGTATCAACATGAATGGGACTGGAAGAGATTATGCTGAGTGAAATAAGTCAAGTCAAGGTAGTCAATTATCATATGGTTTCACTTACATTAGAAAAATCATGGAAGACATTGGGAGAAGGAAAGGAATGGTGAATTGGGGGAAGTCAGAGGGGATACAAAGCATGAGAGACTGTAGATTCTGAGAAGCAAAATGAAGGTTTTAGAGGGGAAAGGGGTTGGGAGTTGGGTGAGCCTAGTGGTGGGTATTGAGGAGGGCACATATTGCATGGAGCACTGGGTGTTATGCGTGAACAATGAATCTTAGAACACCGAAAAAAAAGTTTTAAAAATCAGCAAAAGCATGCCAACACCAAGACTTAGTAAGTAAATTTGCAAAATATAGTGATGAAGAAAAAAATCTTAAAAGCAGCAAGATAAAAGTAGTCTCTCACATACAAGGGAAAAACCCATAAGGCTAGCTACAGATCTCTCAACAGAAGTTAGCAAACCAAAAGAGGGTGGCATGATATATTCAATGTGCTGAATTGGAAACTATGCAACCAAAAATATTCTATCTAGCAAGGATGTCATTCAGAAGAGATGGAGAGATAAGAATCCCCCAGATAAACAAAAACTAAAGGAATCCATGACCACTAAACCAGACCTACAAGCAATATTAAGGTGGGACTCTGAGTGGGAAAGACCAAAAGTGACAAAGACAAGAAAGGAACAAAGTCTCCAGACACAATGACAAAACAAGTAACAAAATGGCACTAAATACATATCTATCAATAATTACTCTGGATGTAAATGGACTAAATGCTCCAAACAAAAGATAGAGGGTGTCAGAATGTATAAAAAAGCAAGACCTGTCTTTATGCTATCTATGAGAGACTCATTTTAAATCTAAGACACCTGCAGATTGAAAGTGAGGGGATGGTGAAATATTTATCATACAAATGGATGTCAGAAGAAAGGTAGAGTAGCAATACTTTTATCAGACAAACTAAACTTGAAAGCTAAAGACTGCAACAAGAGATGAAGAAGGGCACTACTATATCATAATAAAGGAGACAATCCAACAAGAAGATCTAACAATTGTAAATATTTATGCCCCCAACTTGGGAGCACCCAAATGTACAAAACAATTAGTAACAAACATAAAGGAACTCCTTGATAATAATATAATAGTAGGGGACTTTAACACCCCACTTACATCAATGGACAGGTCATCTAAGCAGAAAACCAACAAGAAAATAATGACTTTTAATGACACACTGAACCATGTAGACTTAACAGATAAATTCATAAGACTACATCCTAAATCGGGAGAATACACATGCTTTTTTAAGTGCACATGGAACATTCTCCAGAAGATATCATATATTAGGTCATGAAATAGGCATCAACTAATATAAAAATATTGAAATCATGCCATGCATGTTTTCTGAGTACAATGGTATGAAACTAAAAGTCAACCACAAGAAAATATCAACCACAAGAAGACCACAAATACATGGAAGTTAAACAACATGATACTAAACAATGAAGTGGCCAACAAGGAAATCAAAGAAGAAATTAAAAAGTACATTGAAAGAAATGAAAATAGAATCATCCAAAACCTTTGAGATGCAGCAAAAATTGTCCTAAGAGAGGAGTATCTAGCAATATAGGCCTACCTTAAGAAGCAAGAAAAATCAAATAATCAACCTAGCCTTACACTGAAAGGTCCTAGAAAAAGGACAACAAAGCCTACAGCCAGTAGAAGAAAGGATATAATAAATATTAGAGCAGAAATGAATGATATATATACTAAAAAAAAAGATAAGATCAATGATAATAGGAGGTAGTTCTTTGAAAAAGTTAATAAGGGGCACCTTGGTGGCTCAGTCGTTAGGCGTCTGCCTTCAGCTCAGGTCATGATCTTGAGGTCCTGGGATACAACCCCCCACCAGGGTCCCTACTGTGGGGAGTCTACTTTTCCCTCTCCTCTGCCTCACCCCCTGTTCTTGTGCTTGGTCTCTCTCTCTCTCTCTCTCTCTCTCTCTCAAATAAATAAATAGAATCATTTTAAAAAGTTAATAAAATTGACCAACTTCTAGCCAGACTTATCACAAAGAAAAAAGAAAGGACCCAAATAAATAAGATCACAAATGAAGGGGGAGAAATAATAACCAAAAGCACAGAAATATAAAGAGGTATATGAGACTATTATGAAAAAGTATATGCCAACAAATTGGACAGCCTAGAAGAAATTTCCTAGAAATATATAAATAATTTCCTAGAAACATAAAATACCAAAACTGAATCAAGAAGAAATAGAACACCAGAACAGACCATTCACCTGTAAGGAAATTGAATCAGTCAAAAAACTCCCAACAAACAAAAGTCCAGGATGAGATGGCTTCACAGGTGAATTGTACCGAACATTTAAAGAATATTTAGTACTTACTCATTTCAAGCAATTTCAAATAATTGAAATGGAAGGAAAACTTCCAAATTGATTCTATGAGACCAGCATTACCTTAATAACAAAAATAAAGACTACATTAAAAAAAGAGAAATACAGGCCAATATCCCTGATGAACATAGATGCAAAAGTTCTTTATAAAATACTAGCAAGCCGGGGCGCCTGAGTGGTTCAGTGGGTTAAAGCCTCTGCCTTTGGCTCAGGTCATGATCTCAGGGTCCTGGGATTGAGCCCCGCATCGGGCTCTCTGCTCAGCAGGGAGCCTGCTTCCCCCTCTCTCTCTCTGCCTGCTTCTCTGCCTACTTGTGATTTCTCTCTGTCAAATAAATAAAATCTAAAACAAAACAAAACAAAAAAAATACTAGCAAGCCAAACCCAACAGTACATTAAAAGAATCATTCACCACGATCAAGTGGGATTTATTCCTGGGCTTACAAGGGTTATTCAATATTCATAAATCAATCAAAATGGTACACTACATTAATTAAAAAAGGGACAAGAACCATATAATCCTTTCAATAGATGCAGAAAAAGCATTTGATAAAGTACAACAACCATTCATGATAAAAACTCTCAACAAAGTAGGTTTAGAGGGAACATACCTCAACATAACAAAGAGCTTATATGAAAAATCCATAGTGAACATCATCCTCTATGGGGAAAGAAAGGGTTTTTCCTCTATGGTCAGGATCAAGTCAGGGATGTCCACTCTAACCAGGATGTCCACTCTCACCACCACTGTTACATAATATAGTACTAGAAATCTTAGCTACAGCAATCAGACAACACAAAAAATAAAATGCATTTAATTTGGCAAGAAAGAAGTAAAACTTTCACTATTTTCAGAGGACATGATACTATATGTAGAAAATCCAAAAGACTCCACCAAGAAATTGCTAGAAATGATACACAAATTCAGTAAAATTCCAGGATACTAAATCAACACACAGAAATCTGTTGCATTTCTATATACCAATAATGAGTGGGCAGAGAGAAATCAAAGAATCAATCACATATAAAATGGCACCCAAAACAATAAAAAACCTAGGATTAAACGTAACCAAAGAGTGAAAGACCTACGCTCTGAAAACTATAAACCACTGAGGAAAGAAATTCAAGGTTACACAAAGAAATGGAAAAACATTCCATGGTCATGGATTGGAGAAAAAATATTTTTATGTCTATACTACCCAAAGCAATATACACATTTAATGAAATACCTATCAAAATACCACCAGCATTTTCCACAGAGCTAGAACAAACAATCCTAACATTTGTATGGAACTACAAAAGACTGAATAGCTAAAGTTATCTTGGCAAAGAAAAGCAGAGCTGGAGGTATCACAATTTCAGGCTTCGAGTTATATTACAATCCCTAGTGATCAAAATAGTATGGTCCTGGTACAAAAAGAGACACATAGATCAAAAGAACAGACTAGAAATCAAAGAAATAAATCCAGGATTAGATAGATGGTCAACTAATCTTTGACAAAGTAGGAAAGAATATCCAATGGAAGAAAGACAAATGTCTTCAACAAATGTTGTTTGGAAAACTGGATAACAACATGCAAAAGAATGAAACTAGACCACTTTCATACACCATAAACAAAAGTAAGTTCAAAATTGATTAAAGAACTAAATGTGAGACCTGAAATCATAATGATCCTAGAGGAAAACACAGACGGTAATCTCTTTGATATCAGCCATAGCAACTTCTTTCTAGATATGTCTCCTGAGGCAAGGAAAACAAATAAAAAATAAACTACTATAACTTCATCAAAATAAAAATCTTCTGCGTAGTGAAGGAAAGAGTCAATGAAACTGAAAGGCAACCTATCGAATGGGAGAAGGTGTTTTCAGATGACAAATCTGATAGTTAGTATCCAAAACATAGAAAGAACCTGTAAAACTCAACACCCCAAAAACAAATAATCCAATTAAAAAATGGTAAGATGAATAGACATTTTTCCAAACAATTTATGCAGATGCCCATAGACACATGAAAATATGCTCAAGATTATTGATCATCAGGGAAATACAAATCAAAACTACAGTGAGATGCCACCTCACATCAGTTAGAATGGCTAAAATTAACAACACAAGAAACAACAGATTTTGGTGAGGATGCAGAGAACGGAGAACCCTCTTACACTATAGGTAAGAATGCAAACTGGTGCAGCCACTCTGGAAACAGTATGGAGGTTCCTCAAAAAGTTAAAAATAGAGCTACCATATGATCCAACAATTGCACTACTAGATATTTATCCAAAGAATGCAAAACACTAATTTGAAAGAATAAATGCACCCTGATGTTCATAGAAGCATTATCAACAATGGCTAAATTATGGAAAGAGCCCAAATGTCCATTGATTAATGAATGGATTAAAAAGAAGTGGTGTGTATATATATATATATATACATATATACATATACACATGTATATGTGTATATGTATATATGTATATATATGTGTATGTGTATATATGTATATATATATGTGTATGTATATATACACATACACAACAGAATATTAGTCATAAAAAAGAATGGTATCTTGCCATTTGCAATGATGTGGGTGGAGCTGGAGATTATGAAGCTAAGTGAAATAAGGCTGGCAGAGAAAGAAAAAGACCATATGATTTCACTTGTGTGTGGAATTTAAGAAACAAAACAAATGATCATAGAGGAGAAAAGGAGAAAGGCAAACCAAGAAACAGACTGAATTATAGAGAACTGATGGTTACCAGAGGGCAAGTGGGTGGATGGCTTAAATTAGGTAATAGAGATTAAGGAGGGCACTTTTTGTAATGAGCATTTAGTATTCTATGTAAGTGTGAATCACTAAATTGTACACTTGAAACTAATATTACACTGTATGTTAATAACTGGAATTTAAATAAGAACTTTAAAAAGAAGTATAATGAGATATCATCTCATACTCATTAGGAGGGCCACTATAAAAAAAACAGGCAATAATATTTATTGGTGAGTGTATGGAGAAATTAGAACTTCTGTGCACTGTTGATGAGACTGTAAAATGATGTAGTGCTATAAAATACAGTATGAAGTTTCCTCAAAAAATTAAAAGTAATATTACCATATGACCCTGCAATCTCATTTCTCGGTATATATCAAAGAGGAATTGAAAGCAAGATCTCAAGGAGATATTTGCATACTCATGTTCATTGCACCTGATTCACAAGAGGCAGAAGCAGCAGAATGTCCCTCAGTATGTGACTGAATAAAGAAAACGTGGCAGAAATTTTTGCATGTACATACATGGAATATTATTCAGCCTTATTAAAGAAAATTTTGTCATGTGTTACAACATGGATGAAACTTAAGGATGTTATACTAAGTGAAATTACTGAGTAACAAATAGACAAATACTGTATGAATTCAGTTATAGGAGATTAAAGTAGTCAAACTCATAGAAACAGAAAATAGAAGTAAAATGGTGGCCACCAAGGCCTGGGTGGAGAGGAAAATGGGGAATTTTTCCATGGGTAGAGAGGTTTAGTTTTGCAGGATGAAAAATTTCTATAGATCTGTTGCACATCAATGTGAATATAGTTGACACTACTGAGCTATACACCTAAAAATAGTTACAATGGTGAATTTTACATGTTTTTTTTGGAAAGATTTTATTTATTTATTTTGAGAGAGAGAAAGAAAAACCAGGACCAGAAGGGAAGGGGCAGAGGGAGAGGGAGAGAGAGAATCTCAAGCAGACTCTGCTGAGCATGGAGCCCCATGTAGGGCTCGATCTCACCACACTGAGATCATGACCTGAGCTGAAATTAAGAGTCAGATGCTCAAACCAACTGAGCCACCCAGGCACCTCAATTTTACATATTTTTTTAACCACAATTAATTTTTTAAGAGCAGCAGCAACAGCTTGAAAAACCCTTGTGTGTTGGTATTTATGGATTGGGTGAGCCTAGAACATTACTTTATGTAAACAGGCTTGAGTTAGTCTACTGAAGGTTATAAGAATCCATCTCAGCAAACAGTTAACCAGCCACTAGACAGCTAACCAATCATCAGTGAATCTAGCAGCCAATCCTAGACATGTATGAGCCATAGCAAAGATCAGCTGAGCCTGACCCAGATCTTCAGAACTACTCAGATGAAAATAGCTCAAATTGTTGACCTCCATATTTTTGAACTAAATAAATCATTATTATTTGGAAGAAAAAATAAAACAGAAAGCACTCAATATTCTTCCATTTAGAGGGAACTAGTCATGAATCTATATAAGTTGTGTGTATGTTTATATGCGGATAATAGTATTCTATCATGTGTTTGCAACCTTTATTTCTTTAATTCCAATGCCAATGTTGTGGGGCACTAAAGCCTTTGTGTGTGTGTGTGTGTGTGTGTGTGTGTGTGTGTGTGTGTCCATTGAGGAATTTTATTCGCACATATGTATTGCATCCCTAGAAAAAGAATCCCAGGATTTTTCCCTCTATGTCTTCATGATCCATGATGCCAGCTGAGGTTGTCAGTACAATGAAACCAAACTGGCGGGATGGGAGCAGACCATTCTGCCATTTTTCTAGATCTTTGTGTTGTATATCAAATCTGGGCTGATCACTCCACACTTGTTTAACCTGCCTGTGAGGTTCACAACAATTTTCCTAGCTCTGTGATCATCAATTATTTCAAATTCGCCAGTGTAACCATGCTTTGTCATCACAGTTAGAAACTAGATGATGACTTTGAAGCAAGGCCTAATAAGAACCTGGATTTGCCTCTCTTCTCAGCATTGTTAGTACTCTTGAGAGCATCTGTCAGGACATTCGTGTGCACCATTATGGTGGTGCAGAAAGATGACAGAAAGAGCTAGTTTGTTTCCAACATTGTGATATTGAAAATAGCACTGAGATGAGCACTTCGTGGGTGTATTTTGTGCACAACCATGATTATTTTCATAGGCTGAGTTCTTAAACATTGAATATATGGATGAAAGTTATGTAAGTTACTCATATGTGCTAAAAGCATTAACTGAATCCTTTTTAAAATATGGGAAGTGGATTTTCTTTTCACGTTTGGTCACTTTTAAAAAATCTAGCATAGTTGAACTGTAAAAATCATTTTATTAACTACCTTGGATGAACAGACTAAGAAAGAAATCTATAGACAATGAGATAAGAGACACATAAATGCAATCCAAATAGACAAAAACTGACTGCTCTTGCTGTGATGTCTGCCTAGTCTATACAATATGGAAGATTTTTTAGTGCTTGTAGTGAAATGCAGCACACATTTTTTTTGCAAAAAAATAGGCAGTAAGAATTTTACATATTAATAATGTTATGAGGTCCACTAAGTTGCTTGTGCATAAATGTCCCCAAAACATTTAGTTTTATCCACAACCTTTTAAAAGTAATATTAAGACCTATTTATTGTCCATCTTCATCTATTTTAAATGCCAGCTGATGTATGAATGTTTCATATCAGAAAGCTATTCAACTGAAGACTATCATTAAAATGGCATGAATTAAAATCCTTTTTAAGTAAGGTTAACTAAATATTTCAGACCTCAAGCAAAAAACTAATGAGTAAATAGATGTTTAATCCTTCATACTCCCTGTCCTTTTCAACTAGTGAGTAAATAGCCCTTTTCAACTAATGACTAAATAGCTATTTAATTCGTCTTATTCCCTGTAATGCAAGCATGACCTGGCTCTTATATAGGTCCATAAATGGGTGAAAAATATTTCCTTAAACAGACTAGAATATTTAGCTTATGCCCCCAAATGATTTGTATAGTCTAGTATATTTGGATAATGTTCTATAACTGGTGAATATCTGGGTAGCTGATATTTTGGGGGCATTCCTATAAGCATGGAAGGTTTAGTTGCCATCAGAATGTATTTAATGGAGTTCTGACAGTTTTTGGCAATTCTCTGCACATATTCCTTTGAGAATTAGCAGAACTCTAAATGAGCATGTAGGCAACCAATAAATAGTCCTCTAGGTCCATTTCCTGGCCTCAAATCTTACAAGGGGCTGCTTAGGATGTAGTTGTTTTATAAAGTTGGAGAACTATGGAAGTAGCTGTTTTGTAAAGTTAGAGAACTGTAGCAGTAAACACCACCATCCTTACATACTTCCCTTTCTAATTCCTAGAGTGTATATGTGTGTTGGAGAAGAGTCCGTATATGCAACTAGGAGAGAATCTCCAGTATTATAAGAGTTCAGAGTCCCGCTGAACCCTGAGAAAACTGTCTCCACTGCTGCTTCATGAACTTCATGTGTAAAGCACATGGTGAGAATTCATCTTACAAAGTTCTAACAATGGATCCAGGTCAGTGTGAAATTGAACATTGAGAACAAATTTTAAAAGATGCTTTCATTTGTACTTTGGTAGTTCTTAAAATTAAAAGAATTAAAATTATTTTAATTTAAAATTCAAATTTAAATTAAAAAAGAAAAAGAAATGTTTTTCATTTGGTAGTGGCCATTGGGATCCCAGACCTTCTCCCCAGCACCACCTCCCATCTTGAAATGCAAACAAAGGCTTGTTAATGTACTGCTATGAAAAATGGTTTCATTCTTGGAAGAATAATAGCATTTACTTTTTTCTCTTTCATTTATAGAGCATTGCATGAGTTCTGCACACAACACTGATAAAAGAAATGGTTTAAATGCCCATTCATTCAGTCTGGCACACACACACACACACAAATATGCACACATACACACCCTCTTACAGGCAATAGATTCAAGTAAACATGATATCCTCCCACTTTAGAAAAAAATTTAAGATATGTTTATGGTTTTAGTTTTTATATCTTAAATATGGTATTTGGCAAGTCACAAAAACCTCTCTTGATAGCTCTCTCCTCTCTCCCTCTTTCTCTCTCTCTCACACACACACACACACACACACACACACACACACTTATCTACCTACCTTTTGGAAAGAAGAGAAACTTAAAAAAGCACAGAAGTATAGAAGTTTCTCTGGTGTATAACCTAGAAATGGTAGAATTGGGGTATTCTAAATTTAAGACCCTTGATTGACTTCTATTTCCCCATGCCAAAAATATAGGTTAGGTGTTTTCTTTTTAACCAAAGACTCTCTTTTATCTTTGAATTTTCACTTGAGGAATATAGGCCTAGGTATCCCTGAAATATCTTATTTGTAGATACAGAAAATAGAGTGAGTTGTGGGCAGCAAATCTTTCAAGCACATGAATAAAAAATGAGAGTAAAGTAGCATGGTAATTAATACAGATGAAAATAGTTTGTATTCTTTAGAATTATTGTGGATGATAAACTGCCTTAGCTGGAAACTCTATTTTCAAGTTGTAAATCTTTATATGACAAAAGACTTCCTTGTATCTTGCAATGAAATTAGAGAACAAATATTAAGATGTAATTTTTATTTATTTGCAAAATTATAATACTGGAGTAATTGCATGAACCTGTACATGAAATTATGGCCACAAGTTATTACCTGATGGTCATTTTCCCTCATTAAGTTATATGGACAGGTACATAGAAATGCAGAATGACTAATGTTCATTGCACACATCTTGTCAAGTGGTTAAAAGATTTCCATCAAGGGACCAATTTATGCTGAAAATATTTATTTTAATTTAAATATCTTTCATGTATTAAAAATTCAGCTGACTGAAAAGGAAGATCAGAGCTCTCTTTGAAGAGTGAATTTGCTTCACCCAAATTAGTATATTTACTGGAATGCTTTATAAGTGGATATCTCTGGCTTCCCACATGTCACAAGTACTTCAGATGACTTTTAAACTAGAGAACAGTATATCAGAAAAATAATGTTTCTATTATCTTCCCTGAGCATCCAGTGTAAGCTGCTTCCTCAGTCTAAAGACTACATGGAGGGAGTTAGCTGAGAACCTAGAACAGTCCTCAAACACATCCATGAATCCCTGGATACCATTCATATTAAAAACAAACAAACAAAAAACCTGCCTCCATCTTCCAAGAGCTAAAGCTAACCCAACTCCAGCAAAGGTTGAAAAAGACTAGCTTTGATCCATAGCTCAACAGTTGTTAAATCTTGAATCTAATTTCACCAGCTACCTCACGATGTGGAAGAAGTATTTGGAATCCAAGGGCATTGATATATTATATAAAATACAAAAAGTGCAAACCTTTTAATTCTTGGAATTTAATCAGAGTCTGAATGTCCACTTATCTATGACGTTGTGAAGGAAATGTCTATAATGGACAAATCCTTTCTATCCATTATAGGTCCATTCCAGCTTTCTGATTCTATGCTTTAAGGGTAGAATTATCAAATGTGAATATTTGGAGCATGCTTTTATCCTGATGATTTTAGTAGTTTTCTTATAGACACTTATGTGAATTACAAGATGCTCCCTTACGTTAGGTGACAAGGTGTAATCTAGAACTCTATAACAAAAACACATGATGAATAAATGAATGTAAATGTCCATTAATTTGTCCATTTTATCATCCATTTATCTATTTTTACATAGATTATTTATTTTTAATATTAGGCACACAGTTTACAAAAGAATAAAAATCTATCCATTTTTTAATCATCTATTATAATTTAGATTCTATTTAATTAAAGTAAGTATGGTGAGTTCTGGTGTTGGAAGAGTGGATTATATCAACTAAAACTCCTATAGATAATAATTATAGACTCTGCAAAAATATATAAAAGTAACTGTTATATGAAGGAACTGGAGAGAAAACAAAACCTATAGAATTTGCAGTGTTCTTTGACCTTTGAAAAAAGGAAATCATACAGCTTGAAGGACACCTTTGTACATTATTTCCCTTGAAACCAACCCCTAGCCAGAGCATCATTAGGGTAGAAAGGACCATATAAGGAGATTTGCAAGCTCCCCCCATCTGTGGTTCCCTTCTGTCCAAGATTTTCCCCCTCAAATTAAATTAATATAGCACCCAAAAACTCCACCCTTTAATACAAAAGACAATTATTTTGTATAAATGGTCAGATAGGAAATATGTAAGAGTTTATAGGCCATATACAATCTCTGATGCATATTCCCCTTTGGGTTTTTTTTTTGGCAAACTTTTATGAATTTGAAAACCATTTTTACTTTCCATTCTTAGCTTGAGGGCCCTGACAAAAGGCCAGATTTGGATGAGGGGCAATAATTTGCCTATGCCTAATCTAATACCTCAAGCGCATAAGACTGTATCATATAACATACATGTATTAAGATTCCCAGAATAAAAGGGGAAAGAAAATGGAGCAAAAAAACACGATATAATCCTGAAGATTTTCCAAATTTGGTGAGAAGCATAAATGTACATTGGTCTAAGAAGCTCAGTGAACCTAAGAAGTGTAAATACATAAAACAAAAACTGAGGTACCTCATAATCAAGTTTCCCAAAGTAAGCATACATACAACATCTTGAAAATAAAATTTTATATAATATTAACTCAAAGTGAACAGAAATGTTAGGGGTGCATATCGTAATCTGTAGAACAAACGCTAAAAACTAATACAAAGAGGCAAAGTTAAAAAGCCATAAGAGGAACTTAAATGGAAAACTTAAAACTAACCTGATAATGGACACCCAGGACTCCAAGATAGCTTTATCCATACCAGTGAAGGAGAAGAAGCTCATGAATGTCAAACCAAGAGAGCTGCAAAGCTGGATACTGATGCAGGATTTCACCCCTGAAGGCATTGCTGGAGTGTTTCAAAGAGATTATTACCAGTATTACAGTAAGTATGTCAATGTGAAGAAAGAGGGATCACTGGGGTTTCTATGGTGCTGACAGCTAATCTGCTTTTCAAATACTGTCATTGTTACAAGGAAATCAAACATGAGCTGCTACGTAAGTACCACTGAAGAGGGCCCAGTGTGGAGGTACATTCTGGATTCTAACCATGACCTTTGCCTGATGCCTTTGAATCCTTTCATATCCTAATTGATAATTAACATTCAATAAAAGATGACTGGTACTTGAATTAAAAAAAATTAATTAACCTAAGAGAAGACCGGAAAGGAGGAACAGAGCAACAAAAATCAAATGAGACCAATAGAAAACAAATTGAAAAGCAAAATAGTAGATTTAAACACATCCATATCAATAAATTATTTCACATGGAAGTAGACTAATCTCTCTAACTAAAAGGTAAAGATTTACGACTACTGCCTTCATTGTATCCTACAACAGGCATTATGTCTCAATATAATGACACAGATAGGTTAAAAATAAGTGTAGAAAAAGTTATATGGTACAAAAAATAAGCATAAGAAAGTTTGTGTGTCTATGTAATTATAAGACTAAGGAGACTTCAAGACAAGGATTATTACCTGAGAAGAATAGGGAAATTCCATACTATTTTTATAGGTTAAAATAAGAATAAGATATGACAATCAAGTCTGCTTGTGTAGTAATAATATTGCTATATTGGAAGCTGACAAAACTAGATTTTAGGTAAAGGAAGATGGGGGAGTAAAAGAATCCTGAACTCATTTTGTCCCATGGACATACCAAAATAACAACCACAACAGAGCAACTAACTCTGAAAATGACCTGAGGACTAACAGAGCAGACTTTCCACAATTAATTGTAGAGAGGAGGCCACATTGAAAAATGTAGGAGGGACAGAAATGTGATCAGGAACCAAACCCCCAGTGAGACCAACTGCAAAGAAAGAACACCTTACTGCAGCATCATTTATGAGAGTCAAGATATGGAAGCAGCCCAAGTGTCTATCCATAGATGAATGGTTGAAGAAGAAGTGGTATAAGTTAAATAGATGATGGGGATTAAGGAATACACTTGTGATGAGCACCAGGTGTTTTATGGAAGTGTTGAATCATATATTGTATACCTGAAACTAATATAACACTGTACATTAACTAATTAAAATTAAAATAAAAACTTAAAAGGGTCTTCTGGGTGGTTCAGTCAGTTAAGCATGTGACTCAATTTAGACTCAGGTCAGATCATAATCTCAGGGTCATGAGATGAGCCCTGAATTGAGTTCTGTGCTCAGTGCAAAGTCTGCTTGAGATTCTCTCTTTCTCTCCCTCTATCCCTTCCCATGCTTGTACACTCTATAAACAAACAAATAAAGTCTTCAGGAAAAATTTAAATATAAATAAATAAAAACTTTAAAAAACTAGAGTATTAAAAATTTAGGACACAAAATAAGTACATTCTTATTTGGGGCCAGGGAGGTCTGGAACATGGAATTATGCCCACAAAGGATATGTCTAGATGGGCCTACTGCATGCATTGTCTATGGCCCTACCTTAAAGCAGTAGTAGCTAAGCTATGCTTTAAAGTTGAAGGAAGTTTGGAAAGGAAGCTTACCAAGGATCTGGGTGTTGATTATATAGAGTTTTCATTTACTCATTTAACAAGTATTTATAGACTAGTAAGTACCAGACACTATGCTAGGCCCCAGAGGTATAAAAACAGTCTCTACTTTTGTGAAACTTTCATTCTAGTTGGAAACACAGATGTCACACAAATTATCATAAAAATAAACATGTGTCAATAAAATGTGGTAACTGCTAAAAATGAAAGACATAGAATAGCATGGGCAAAAGCCTAGAGTTAGGAATCAGCATAAAACTGTATCTACAACCTAAACCATGGCCACAATTAGCAGGAACTAAAATCATCAATATAGCTGATGTTCATATTATGAGGAAAATCAGAATGCATCAGGAAATTTGAGGGGCAGATAGGCAAAGGACAGACCCTGTGAGGCATTGAAAGCCATAGTAAGGAGTTTTGTCTTTGAAAACTATTGGAAGCTCTCCAGGTTTTTAGCACAGTTTCTGAAAGGAGGAAAAGTAAGTTGGCATGATCAGATCTGCATTTTGAAAAGATGATTCTGCCCAGCATGTGAATATCATATTTCAAGAAGAGGCACAAGTGCATGGTGAATGAACATTTTAATGGATATTGCCAAAGTTCAGGTGAGAGATGATGGCTTATGTTAGGGTAGTGGTGGTGAAGATGGGGCAGATTGTATGCTATAAAGTACTTTAGCCCACTAAACAATTTTGACACAATCCATTGCAATGGAAAGTTTGAGCCTCACTATTCATATATGTTAAGTAAAACAGAGTTTCCTTATAGTTCAGCTGTTGAATGAGGGTTAAAGCTCAGGGACATGCCATAAACCACATCATAAGCGGCCAAGTCAGGCCTTGACCAGAGGCACATGTTCAGGTTGTGGATGCAGGTTAATAACCACTGATTATTTCTATAAAAACAGTTGATCAAGCAGCTCTATGTAGTCTTAGCCTCAGTCAATCAACATAAGATACTAATTGTGTACTGAGTGAAAAAGAAAGTATCACAAAAATAGCCTCTTGTGTACAAAGAAATAAGTACCACCTCAATATGTACAATCCACTTAATAAATGAATTCTGAATATTGAATAGATACTTTTGAGCCTAGTACTTCAATTCACAGTATAGATATGCTGAAGAGTCTGTTAGAGTGATTTTTAACTTTTGGGATGGGAGTTGGGGAAACGTCAATTGTCTTAGTGTAAGTAAAGGAAGCTTAATGATTATTTCTCCTAAACCAAAAAATAAATTAATTAATTAATTAAAAATAAATAAATAAATAAATGGCAAGTCTGTTGATTTTTCTTATGACTCATCTTCTGCAATGGTGTTTTTTTCCTCTCTTTTAAGACTTCTGTAAGACTGTCATGAATAAAAGGTTAGTTACCCTTTAAGACTAGGCTGGCTGGATAAGAGAATCCAAAAATGCCATCCTTTGTAAACCTTTAATTTCTGGAGAAGATACATGCAGAATTTATCTCATGAATCTCAGTTTACAGTAGCTCTCTGACTAGTCTGGCTGATCCTGCTTTGTCAACTCTCCAGATTCCCTGACACCTCAAATGGGCTAACTAACATTCTTCTTGTTTACATCTCATATCACCACCTTCTTGTCTTTCTCCTAACTTCTTTGAATCTTGTTAAAGGAAGAACACTCTGAAGCAGTGGTTCTCAATTCTTTGTGTGTGGCTGTGTGTCAGAATCACTTAGAAGAACTTAGAAGTTAGGACTCCTTGGTTTGATTTTGGGTTAGACTCTCTGGAAGGTGATTCCCCAGAATATGATTTTTACAAAGCCTCCCAGGTGTTTTGGAAGCAGTGGACGACTGTTTCGAAATCCCTGCAAACTCTTTGACTTGTGTTCCACTTCCAGATTTCAGAGTCCAAGAAAAGACAGGTCAGTATATTGCCCTTTATGTCGCTCTGAAGAAAGAATTTACCATTTCTTTTAGTATAGTATTGAATTGGAATAATAGTACTAACCCCAGTTGATATAGAAGATAAATAATTTTCCATTGATGATAACAACTACCATTTATTGAGTTCTTAGTATGTGTTAGTCACTGTGTTGTGTTTTTCACAATTTTTAAATTTAACCTTTTCTTTAATCCCATGAGGATTTACATTAACTGGATGAAGAAAATGATACTCAGAGGAGGTAAGCAACTTGCTGGAGATGTGGAGATTTAGGATTTGAACCCAGGACTGCCCGCTGGCAATATTCATGATTTTAGCCACATAACCATTATCTCATAATAAACACATGGCAGAACTGAGAATCAAATGAAGGTCTTCCCCCACATCTGCATTCTCTGGAGCTCAGTATAAGGTGCTCAGAGTGTGGACCAGAATCCGCCCTATGGTTGCGGGAAGAGTTAGGGCAGAGAAGACCTATAGTAGCTGCTCATAAAAAAGGATTGATCTCACTGGTAGTCTTTTATTTTTTTTTTAAGATTTTATTTATTCACTCGACAGAGAGAGAGATCACAAGTAGGCAGAAAGGCAGGCAGAGAGAGAGGGGGAAGGAGGCTCCCCACTGAGCAGAGAGCCTAACGTGGGGCTCAATCCCAGGACCCTGAGATCATGACCTGAGCTGAAGGCAGAGGCTTTAACCCACTGAGCCACGCAGGTGCCCCCCACTGGTAGTCTTAATGAAAATGGTTGTGAAAGCAAAACTTAGGGAAAATCATAAGTACTCTGTGTATCCTGGATATTTTTAGGTTATTTCAGCTATACAATTCCAGTTAAAATCTTAGCCACTTCCTCTATTTTGTTGTGATGCCATTACTCACTGTGAAACACACAGCCAACCTGAGATTGCCAATACTGCAGATGAATCTGCTAGTAGCAGCAGAAGTCCCCTGATGCCAGTGTCTTCCTGACCAGTGTAACTCCCATGGTCTCCTACCCATTGGTAAATAGTACTTTCTGTTGACTAGCACAACCAGCTGTTTTTGTTCAGACCCAGAAGAAGTGAAATAAACCCAAAACCCTGTTAAACTATCATAATCAAGGCAAAGTGTCCTGCTAATCACAAAATGTTGATGTATGTATGGCTGAGTTCTAAACATTGGACAAGAAACAAAAAGATTTTGTAAAAGATGCCATTCCTGTTGAGTTATTAACATTTGTGTCACAGGTTCTACTTCTGCTCCATTCACCAGGAACAAATAACATACCAGCTTTGATCCTGCTATTTAAAAGGAAGCTTCTAGGTGGTTGAGTCCATTAAGCATGCAACTCTTGATTTCTGCTCAAAATTGTGACCTCAGTGGAGATGGAGCCCCACTGTGGGCTCTGCATTCAGTGGAGAGTCCTCTTGAGACTCTCCCTCTGCCACTCCTCACCCCCTGTGCTCTAGCTTTTTCTCTAAAATTAATAAAAAATCTTTAAAAGGAAGCTACAAAATGATGTAGTACAAAGGCTACCCATTATTAAAATTCTACTGGAATGTAGTACACTATTAATTGTTCTAAGATCCCTCATAATTAAAAGGAAATATTTGCTAATGTTCTTATTTTTAAAACTTATTTTTTAAAAGATTTTATTTATTTATTTGACATAGAGGAGAGAGATCACAAGTAGGCAGAGAGGCAGACAGAGAGAGAGGGAAGCAGCTCCCTGCTGAGCAGAGAGCCCGATGTGGGGCTCGATCCAGGACCCTGAGATTATGACCTGAGCCGAAGGCAGAAGCTTTAACCCACTGAGCCACCCAGGTGCCCCTTATTTTTAAAACTTATTTTAAATTTAACTCATATATAATGTTTGAACACATGCTTTTTTAAAGTTTTTTTTAACTTATTTATTTTAGAGAGACTGAGAGAGAGATGAGTGGGGTGGGGGGAGAGAGAGAGGGAAACAGAGAATCTCCAGCAGACTCCTCACTGAGCAAGGAGCCTGAGCATGCAGGGCTCGATCACTGGACCTTGAAATCATGACCTGAGCTGAAACCAAAAGTGAGGCACTTAATCAACTGAGCCACTACATGTTTAAGGAAAAATTTGTTTTTGGTATTTCCTTTTTCATTGTGCATATACTAAATAGTACTTTAAATTGTATCATATATTATATGACATATAGTATAGTATAGTATAGTATAGCATAGTATTATAACCCCAGTAATGCACAGAATGAAAATTTACTAGTTAATAGAAATGATTTATCCATTTCTGGTGATCTGTGCAAATTAGATCACATTATTGTGTTTCCTGAACAATCACATCTTAATGTAAGAGATAAAGCTATAACACATACAGACAATGGAGATTGTTCAGGCAGGTGGACCGGTTAGCCATAAAATGGTCCCATGCAACTATTAGAGGCCTCTCCCTTGCCACTTTTCAAAATGTCTCCTTGATCCATTTTGTGCAAGTAGAGACATGTTAAAACAATTTGATACTAGAAAAGTGTCTGTTAACTGTCTAAAGTGACAACTGAGGCATAAGTGCATTTTCTTTGTCACATCTGGAGACACAAAAGTGAAAAGGGGAAACTTCTAGCTAAACTTTCAGAAAAGTCCAGATACAGAGGCTGATACATTCCAAGCTGCGACTGAGAAAGATGTGATTTTACATATAGCTGCCCCTCTCATGAAACACAGGTCTCTGCCTTCCTCCACCCATCTAAGTATATGGATGGATGTTACTTTACAAACCAAGTCAAGCTTTTTAAAAAAGTCCTGTAAGGGCAACGACCAGCAACCTCACCTTTTATTTCGTCCCATAACTAAGAAACAATTGTCTCAAGGTTTTTTCCCTTGGTCTTCAGAATTAACCACAATCCATCTCATGACCTTATCGGGAAAGCTTCTGGAAATGCTACCGAAACTACAAGAAGTGTCTTCCCTGAGCTCAAGTGTATAACCACAAGAAAATAGGTACTTGGGATTTAGGTGGAGGGACCCATCTACTACACCTGACTAACAGCTAAATCTAAAATTCTGATAACCTTTATTTAGGAAGACATGAATACTCAGCATATTATTCAACTTGAAAAATTCATATTTTGACTCCTAGGCCTTTTTAAAAATCAGAGTCATCCCAGGAACCCAGAACTTTGGAGGTAGAAATTATCTCAGTGTAATGACCACAGAATAACATTTTCAGGCCACTTTTTATCCTAAGTAGATGCTATTAAAAGAAGATCAGTCCCCATGTACAAGCTGAACTGTCTACACATACCTTGGACTGTATGTAAAACAGAGTTCTCCTGAAAAGAACCAGTATTTCCTAGAAGTATTTGCCTAATTAGCTCTTTTAGCTCATTCTTATCAAAGCAAATATCAGATACTAGTATCCCCAAATTTATGTTTTGCTGAGTATCAGAATAGGTACCATTAGCAAAACTCTATGACAACTAGTTTGTATTGTTGATTGCCCAAGAGGTCAAACACCAATTCCTCCACCATCTGTTTGGAAATTTGTGACAGGAGAAAATGGATCTGGCAAGGGAAACATTTCCAGCTTGTCTTTGGACAAAAGCGTAACTCTTTTTTTTTTTTCCCCATATATGTTTATTTTATTTTTTCAGTGTTACAAGATTGATTGTCCATGCACTGCACCCAGTGCTCCATGCAATACATGCCCTTCTCAATACCCACCACTAGGCTCGCCCAACCCACCACCTTCTCCCCTCCAAACCCCTCAGTTTGTTGCTCAGAGTCCACAGTCTCTCCTGGTTCATTGCCCCTTCTGATTTCCCCCCATTCACCCTTCCCTTTCTTCTCATAATGCCCTCCATGATTTTCCTTATGCTCCACATGTGAGAACATAAGATAATTGACTCTCTCCTCTTGACTTATTTCACTCCGCATAATGTCTTCTAGTCCCGTCCATGTTGATGCAAAAGTTGGATATTCATCCTTTCTGATGGAGGCATAATATTGCATTGTATAGATGTACCCCATCTTCCTTATCCACTCATCTGTTGAAGGGCATTTTGGTTCTTTCCCCAGTTTGGCAATTGTGGCCATTGCTGCTATGAACATTGGGGTACATGTGGTCCTTCTTTGTACTGAATCTGCTTCTTTGGGGTAAATACGGAGTAGTGCAATTGCAGGGTCACAGGGTAGCTCTATTTTTAATTTCTTGAGGAATCTCCATACAGCAAAAGTGTAACTCTTGTGTTGTGGCTTCCTCTTCCTTTTCTTCCCAGTTTTGCACATAGCACAATGCTGGTTTTGAAAGTGGAATCCACAAAAAAAAAAAAAAATCTGCCACTGGGCTGAAGAAGCAGTATTTAGGACACTGCACACATTCGACAAGATAAAGCTTTAATCAAAGCAAAATATTATATTATCAGTGGCAATGAAATTTGCTTACAAAGCTGGGCTCATCAGTGTTTCTACTCCCAAATATCTTTTTCCTCCCACCTCCTTTATTTTTCCCCTTCTGTTGGCTCTTAAAAGCAGCACTAAATCATGTTGTGAAATGAAATGAGTTTGAATAGTGAAAGCATTAAGGGTTCACATTCTGCAGCATAACAATGAACTGCCTTATGTTAGAATTCAATCTTGTTAGCAAGGCTCACAAATATTATCATCTCCTGTGGTGGTGATTTCCTACTTTTTACTACGAGAGCCAACATCAACCATGCCTTATGAGCTGCAGATGGCGTCTCTTTGCCACACTTCCACATCCGGTACTACAGGACACACAATTCACACTTATACCTAAGAATGTCAGCATCTACAATGGATTATATGGTAGCATCTTGTTGATTACATGATGGGAAAAGTAGTCCAATGGAACTTTTTTCTTTTGAGGAGTAAAGATGTCCCAAAGAAGAGGGCCAGTGCCCAAGAACAAGCCTGCAGGGCCTGTCAGTTGTGTGGGGTATAGCAATACAGTTGCCAAAAGTGAGGCAGGCAGGCAGGCAGGAGGCCTTTCCAGCTAATCATGACTCTATTCAATAGACTATCTATTCAGCAGCAAGTTTAGGAGAGTAGAGTTGGATTATGCATGGTCAATTTGAAAAATGTTGGAAAATTTCTTCTGAGACTACCAAACAAAACAATTGCTGTCTTTGAGTGTTATCAATCTCCCCCTCCATTTTCTCCCCTTCCGTCTCTACCTAGAAGGGCTTAGAGTCTTTGAATAAGCCATCCCACTTCCTAACAAACAGAGAAGGGCAAGTCAGATGAAGAATTCTTTAAGGGGTAAACTATCCATGATTGTAGTGAAATGGTAAACAATTTTTCTTTTTTAAAAATAGTAAAGTTCTTAAGACAAAGTGGGTCAGCAATTTGCATATATAGAAAAGGTTAATACTAAGCAAGTATTTTGTATTTCATTTGATTATCAGAATGAAACTCTAAAGCTTGGAAAGTCTGAAATTTGACACATTTCAAATCTTTTCCGGGCTAATTGCTACACCTAGCTAGGATATAGGTGAAGGAAAATGTCTTAAAATTGACAGAGAGATCAGAGGAGAGATAATATGCTGATGAGAAACAAGTTTGCATTTTCCTAACCCAAAAATAGTTTTCTAATTGAGGTTTTGATAAGGAAAGTTAACTTCTGTGGGACTCTGAAAAGTAAGTAGATACTTTGATTTCTAATCATTGGCTTTGACCAGGGATGTATATTAACTATGAATTCTTGCTTTTGGACCAACGGTATAGGAATACAGGTAATACAGGAATAAAAGCAAAACTACGTGTTCATCTTCCTGGAAAACAAGAATACTAGCAACAGGAAAAATGCTTCTGAATGGTTTATCTTCCCAGAAGGAAAAAAGAGATTCAAAGAATATCTCTAAAAGAATACTGCAGCAAGAGTCCTGTTGGGGATCTTATCTATTTTCTCACCACAGGAACTCTGAGATGATAAGAAATATCACCAAAATTGCATCCCTTGGTCCCATGGAAGAGATGAGGAAGGCATTTCAGGACTGAGTGGCTTCTGGGAAATTAGGGAGAAAGACTCCTAAATTTTAAAATATATTCAATTCTCTGTCCTTCTTATGTTGCCCTAGGATTCATTCTGCAAGAGAAGGAATTTGTAGTCAATATAAATTGCATATATTCTATATAGCAATGGATAGAAATAAAAATATTTAGGGGCTCCTGATGGCTGAGTCAGTTGAGTATCTGGCTCTTGATTTTGGATCAATGATCATGATCTCAGTGTTGTGAGATTGAGCAACATATTGGACTCCACACTGGGCATCAAGTCTGCTTGGGATTCTCTCCCTCTTCCTCTGCCCCTCTCCATCTTAAAACAAAAACAAAACCAAAATATTTACTTCAACCACAGAGGCACTAAGCAGCAACAACAAAACCTTTCTCTGGAGTGTATTTACCCATCTTGATTCCATTGTATTTTTCTCCTACTTTCTCAGCCAAATTCCTGAAAAGAGCGGTTTAGTTGACATTCACTGTCTCCATTTGCCTGTTTCTCAGTCACTTCTCAAGCCAGTGCATTCTGGTTCTCTTTCCAACCTCAGAATCACCACCTACCCACCCAACTACCACAACTTCCTTGAGGATATTCTAAGCATGGTAACTGGTGGTCTGCATATAATAAAATCCACGTGCTCTTTTTAGTCTTGTTCTATATTGTTTGACCTACCATCAGCATTTGATATTTGATCTTCCTCTTTCATGTTCTCTCTTCTGTTGCTTTGGGTTACACTGCCCTTGACTTCTATTTTTAAAAATTTTTAATGACGTATAGTTAACACACGATGTTACATTAATTTCAAGTGCACAACATAGTGACTCCAAAAGTCTATACATTAGTCTATGCTCACCACAATTGTAGCTACCGTACAATACTATTACAATACCATTCTATATTCCCTATGTCATACCTTGTATTCATGTGACTAATTTATTCCATAACTGAAACTCTATATGCCTTACTCCTCTTCATCCGTTTTACCCATTACTCCACCCCTCTCTCTTCTGGCAACCATCAGTTTGTTCTCTGTATTTATGGGTCTGTTTCTGTTTTTATTGTTTGTTTATTCATTTGGGGTTTTTAATATTCCACATATAAGTGAAATCATATGGTATTCGTCTTTCTCAGTCTGACTTAATTTTTTTAGTATAATACCCTCTCAGTCCATCCATGTTGTAGCAAGTGGCATGATCTCATTCTTTCTTATGGCTGAGTAATATTACATTGTATGTGTATATATATGTGTGTGTGTGTGTACACACACACACACACACAAACATACACCTTCTTTATCTATTCAGCTTTCAATGGGCATTTAGGTTGCTTCCATATCTTATTTCATTTCTATTTATCTGACTACTCCTTTTCAGATGTTTTGTAAGCTTCTCTTTCTCCACCCAGTCTTTAAATGCAAGTGTTCCTTAAAAGCTATCTTCCAGGTCTTGTGCTTTTTTATTTTATGTGTTCCTCATGGTCTAGCTCAACTACTCACACATTTCATAAATTTATCTTTGTGCCTGACCTCGCTTTTATGCTTCACTTCAGTTTGTATATCTGACTAATTGGCATCTCCACTTAGACATCTTAAAGACAGCTTAAACCCCAAACTCTAATATTGAAATAATCTTCCTCCCCAAACCAGCTACTTGTCTTGTATTTCTTATCCTAATAAATGACATCACCACTGTCCCCCCAGTAAGTTATGCAAACCAGAAACAAGGTGCTATCCTTGATTCTTTTCTTTGTTTTCCCATTTCTAAGTTGATGATATTCTACCTCTCAAATCTGCCTAGTCTGCTCTATCACCATACCACTACCCTAGCTCAGGCCACCACTACCTGTAGCCTGTCCACTACAACAACAGCCACTTAACTCTTTTCCTCTTCACCCCTCCTTGCCCTTTACCAATTTGTTCTGCCACACACTACAAAAGAAACACACTACAAAGTGTTCTTTTTCAGGCACAACTGATCGTGTCACTCCTCTATTTACATCTAATACATGGCCTTCCTTTTACCACATGATAAAGTCAAAGTTTTTAGAATTAATTACAAGGTTCCTCATGATCTATATTTTTTCTTCTTTTACCTACTCAGTCCTATCTCTTACTACACTTCCCTTTATGTCTTATATTCCAGATATGCTTAGGTATTTTTCAGTTTTTCAAAGTTGTCAGGTTCTTTCCCCCAAACTTTCATGCCTGCCATCTTCTGGGAACAGTCTCCTACCCCATCCCACCTCTTTTCCTCCTAGGTTTTGTGATTCATCTGAGCTGCTATTTCCTCAGGCTGTAAAATATTCTTTCCCTTGGATAACAATTATTAAACTTTTATGTAATTATGTATTTGTTCTAATGCTAAACTGTAACCTTCATTAAGGTAGAAAACTTTTATGTCTTATTCACCACTTTATCACTAGTACCTAGCACAAATGCTTGACAAATTTTTAGTGAATGATTGGTTGACTGAATAAGGGAGTTATGGAAAAGGAGGTAAAAAAAAGTACTTATATACTCTTTTTTTTAAGTAGGCTCCATACCCAGTGTAGAGCCCAACATGGAACTTGAGGTCATGACCTTGAGATCGATACCTGAGCTGAGATCAAGAACCAGACACTTAACTGACTGAGCCACTCGGGAACCCCAAGACTTACATTTTCTTTATCTTTGAAGAGGGGTTAATAGTTAATGAGAAATGCCAAGAGTTATTCAAATACTTCATGGTCATTTCTAGAAGAAATTGTTCTAATACTTGGAAAACTATAAACTCAAAAGAATAAGTCTACTTTGGATTGGAGATACAAAATAATTGTAATAATCAATCATGCAGACTACCTAAGGACATTTGAAAATGCTATGACCATGTAGTAGATTGATTCTTCCAGAATCAAGGGCAGCAGAGCAAGAGTGCAGGCACTAGAAGTAGCTCATGAGTGGAGAGTGAGGGCACAGGTGAGTCCCTCTGTAACAGGGTAAGACTCTAGTGGTGGCAGAGAAATCAATGATAAGCTCAATAACCATCAAAAACAAGAATTGCAAATGCTAATGTCATCGCAGTGGAAACTATAAGCCACTAGGAGCCTTTGAAAAAGGAATGCTGATTTTTGGAGCTACTGGCATACTTCTGCAATTAAAAAAAAATTGTTTTGTGAAAGGGAAATGGTAGGAGAGTTTTTGTAGTTTGAATTCTCATTAAGGCACTCTTAGTTCCAGTCTCCATATATAGGGCATTCTTAGTTCCATTCTCCATATACAAATGGAGTAACCATTTCTTCTGAGTCAAGAGAGGGAGGAAGATGTGTAAGCCTTCTTTGATTGCCTATTCTCTTTTATTCATTGAGCTGTCATGGATATGCTAGCTTTAAGCTACTCCCTTCCCTTACTAGGTTTATGTCTGTAGCTAATACAAGCTTTTCAAAGAGAAATCACCTAGTACCTTTCCTTAGATATATTGATTCCTTAACCTGCTTCTTACTTTCTAAACTCCAAATGGAAAAGAAAACAGAAAAAAAAACCCTTCAGGCTGCAAAACAGATGCTGAAAATGATAAGAATATGGAAGAGAAATCAAACTTGGCATCTACACATTTCTGACTGAGCAACACAGTTTCCCTTTATCTAAAGATATTTGATTTTGGAGGAACAAAGTTCTAGAGAATTCAAAACAGCATATAGAGCATATGTAATGCCATATTATCTTCTGTACCTCTACAAAGACATGCTGAACTGCTTTCCTTTGAGTGTTCACACATGTGGTTATTTGAATGTATGATTCAAAAGGAAGAAGAAAAAGAAACAGAAGGGAAAAGACCTTGAGGTGATATTAAGCACCATGAAGCAAAATTGATCTCCATCTCCCATGTTCTTTCCAGGAAGCTAGTATACTCAACAACATTGCCCAGAGCAGAAGCCAAATCACCTACACTTAACAGTTGGGATCATCAGCTGCAAAAAGCTTTCCAGAAGTTTCATAAAAGCAAGAAAATGAATTTAAATAATAACAAAAAAATGTAGTCCAGGAAATTGCAACAGCAGCCATTTGAGATTCTATTTTTAGATCTGGAGGTTCTGGAAAAAAAGATTATCTTATTTCTCAACACTGTATTATGTTTCTACCCTTAATTATTAAACATATTAATGATGTATCTGCCTACTTTTAGAATAATAATCAATATTTCCCCCTGAAAACAGCCATTTGTAAATAGTAAATGTTAACAAGAATGAGCAAATGTGGTGTTCATTTCCTACACATTCAGATTCCCCACAGCCATGAGCTAGTGTTCTGAGAAAATATATGTATATTGAGTGTTTTGTTTCACCATGATGCCATTTAAAAGAGCACTTAAAATCTTACAGCATGGGTGATTGTAACTATATTTATAACCTGGATTTTCATCTCTTTTTTGTGCCTTTTCTGCTTCCTCTGTCTTTTCAGGTTCTTTCCTTATCAATATAACTGTGTGTATGTGTGTGTGTCAGTCTCTTTTTTCCTTTCTTTTCTTTCTTCCCCTTATAGCTGCACTTTTCTTACTTTGAAACTTTTGGTTACAATATTTATCTATTTATTTCAGTCTTTCATTGGCTCTATTAATCCCTTGTCTGCAAGCCTCTATGCATCTAACTTTTTTTTTTCCCCAAATTTATTTTAATTTTTCAGTGTTACAAGATTGATTGTTCATGCACCACACCCAGTGCTCCATGCAGTACGTGCCCCTCTCGATACCCACCACCAGGCTAACCCCCCCCC
>CM052801.1:59837876-59908176 GCA_028533885.1 Nasua narica | reverse complement strand
GTGGACAGGACTAGAAGAGATTATGCGGAGTGAAATAAGTCAAGCGGAGAGAGGCAATTATATTATGGTCTCACGTGTGGAGTATAAAGAAAATCATGGAGGGCATCGTGAGAAGGAAGGGAAGGGCGAATGGGGGGAAAACGGTGGGGGTGTTGAATCAGGAGAGACTGTGGAATCTGAGCAACAAACTGAGGGTTTTGGAGGGGAGGGGGTGGGGGGTGAGCCTGGTGGTGGGTATCGAGAGGGGCACGTATTGCATGGAGCACTGGGTGTGGTGCATGAACAATCAATCTTGTAACACTGAAAAATTAAAATAAACAAATTTGGGAAGAAAAAAAAATAAAAAAAAATAAAAGCTCCTTTTGGAACCTTTGAGAAAAAGTGTTTCCCATTTGAAGAGTTAAGTGTGGTCTTAGGTGTATTTCCCTCATGAGGGTTTTAAATGACCACATGGAGCTTTTTTTCAACTAATTTCTAGGAATACCATTTTGTCAATCACATATTTTATACATATCAACCTGAAAATTTACCTGCATCTTCTCAAAGCATCATTATCGGCCTTTCCTACCCAAAAGACAGCACCATAGTGTTGATGCAGTTGATAACAGCAAGTCTGGAGAAGTACAGTATCTCAGCTATGAATTAACAGCAAGCCTGGAGAAGTAGAGTATCTCAACTATGAATTAACTTTTCCAGTAATTTAGGGCTAAATATTTTCTTACAGGAAGTAAAATTTATTTTGCAAACACATGAGACAGAATGAGTAGACCTGAGTTCTTATCTTAGTTCAGCTTCTATTGAATCTATGTTGACAACTGGACTTCAGATAATTTAAAAAGTTGATCTTTTGGTTAGGCATAGCCAAGTTACAAAGAATAATGACATGCTCAGCATATATCAGTTAATGAAATTTTATTATAAATAAACAAGTCACACAAGCCTTCCAAAGAATGTGACCATGGTTAATCATACAGAAATAAGCTGTCTTCTCACAAAGAGTGTACTAGTACTCTATCTTCCACTCGGTTGTGAGGTTAGCTTAGCTATTCTGTTTCTGTCTCTGCTTCTCCAAATACTGACCAGAGGACTGACTCTTTTTGAGACTCAAATTCAAACTCCTTATGAGTAAGGATCTAGTTCTTATGCCAGTCATCTTATAAATACTGCCATTGGGTCTGGTGTTGATCCATAATCCAGTTATCTATAGCAAAGTAGCTAAGTCATGTTGTAACTCATCATCTGATCTCACTTACCACCTCATTTTTGGAAAATTACACATGCTTTTAATGCAGATTAGGAAAAAAGTAGTCAAGGAATAGTGATATCAAGTAGCTACTTTATAAACATTTTTCCAAATTAATTTCAGCAAATAGGGAGATTATTTTGTACAATAGATGGCTTTAATGAGGACCTTAAATTATATATTGAACAAAAATATCAAAGAAGATATTTTCCAATAGGCATCCTGATCATAGAGACCATTGGAAAGATGTACAGAGGATTGGTTAAGAATATCTGAAAAGTATAGCACTTTGACAAGACATTTTCTTTTTGTTTTCAGATTAACCCTACTTAGACTTTTATTCCAGTTGTCAGATGTACCTAAAAAGGAAAAGCCATAGTGCATGTGCACACACACACAGAGCACACTCATTTGAAAAACGATTATATTAAAATGGTTTTGCATACACTGCAGAAATCTACCTAAATTACCCAGGATCCATAGGCCCTGCCAGAGCATCTCAGATGTTGAAGAATATCCCTTATTGCATCAGTTGAAAGAATATTTAAAATAGATGCAATTGCCAAAAAATCCAAGGGCAGGATATTTCAGTAGATAGAGTAATTGTGAAGTTATTTTTATGCTCTTCCTGTGGCATGCCTTCTCTCAGATGGGTTACAGGGACAGTATGTGATATTGGAATGTTTGGAGAATTATGAGCAATTAGAAAATCATTTGAATTGTCTAGTTGTTCTGTGGTTAAGATTTTTACTGAGAGAAGCATTAGAATTACGTCTCCATCCAGAGTCATAGAATTTTATGTGCATTTTACCTATGGCTGGGAGCTAAAGAACTTACTGACTCAATCTGAGGGTTTTTGTTTTGTTGTTGTTCTGTTTTGGGGTTTTTTTTTTGTTTTTTTTTTTTTGTTTAAAAAAAGATTTCATTTATTTATTTGAGAGAGAGAGAGCAAGAAAGAGCATGAGAGGGGAGAAGGTAGGAGGGAGAAGCAGACTCCCCAAGGAGCTGGGAGCCTGATATGGGACTTGATCCCAGGACTCTGGGATCATGACCTGAGCCGAAGGCAGTCACTTAACCAAACAGCCAGGGGTACCCAGGTACCCCATTCTTTTTAATCTAGTTGTTCAATTATCACCTAGCCCAAATGTCCTGAACGTTTTTATGTTTATGATTTTACTAGCTGATTCATAAGCTTAGAGACAAAGACTTAATATATTTAAACTCTCAGACCCAGATGTGATTTGAGCTAAAGCTTTTTAGGTTGCTAGGGTAGCTCTTCTATCTAATGCTGTGAAATTCTGAATGGCATCTGTTGCTAAGAAACAACACATATCACTCTACACTAGTCACCCATACCCATCCCCATCCCCAGCAATTTCTTATTGCTGTTCTTCTTTACTTTCACTTCAAGAACTATAATACATCCACAACAGAAAGAGTGGCATGGATAACTGATGTAAAATTGTTACATGTTTAGTGTAGAGGGCATTTGCTGGTTAGCGTGATAGTTAACAAGATTTGAGCATACTGAGAAACAGCTTAATGACTGGAATAGGGATCTTATTATTACCATCCAATGCCTGGGCAGCTTCTAGGAACAAGCCAATATTTACTGCAGAGAACAATAAGCAGGAGTATTCAGTGTCATGCTTGTTTGGTCCCCTGGCTGAGGAGGCTGGCCAAAGTTTAAAGAGTATGGGGGAAGGAGCAAGATGGCAGAGGAGTAGGAGGTTGACATAGAGTCAAATTTGAGTTCAGCTAGATACTAATCAAACCATTCTAAAAGCCTGCAAACTCAACAGAAGGGAGAAGAGAGGAAAAACAGCAATTCTAGGAGCAGAAAATTGACCACTTTCCGAAAGGTAGGACGTGTGGAAAAAGTGAATCCAAAGATATGGGAAGAGAGACCACAGGGGGAGGGGCTGGCTCCCTGCAGATGCAGAACCCCAGAGCACAAAATTGGAACTTTTAGAGTCTGCTCCACTAAGGGACATCGTTCCAGAGGCTAAGCAGGGGGGTTAGCCCTCATGGGAACAGTGTGGTTTCAGGACCCGTGGGGTCACAAAGGGACCGGGGGTGTCTGAGTACAGCAGAGCTCCCAGGTATCAGGTGGAGAAGCCTGCAGCAGAGAAGGAGCTACACAGTGTGCTATCGGCGCAGGCTTACCTTAGACCATGATCCATGGCACAGTCGGGCTGTAGCTCTTTGAGCAGGGACCCTGCAGGAGGCAACTCTGGAGAGACCCCCTCCTTCTTCCTCTTGGAGGAGCATTGCGGGAGCATGCAGCAGGAATCTGCTGGGTTTGGAGACTCCAGACGGGGCTGCTCCAGAGATAGAGGCACTTTGCCACAGGCAGCTGAGCTCAGAGCTTGGGTGGGGACCAGGGAGGTGGGAGTGATTAACTGCCTTCCTATGAGGAGCAGGCCCGGAGCTATGGGAAGGCCGCCCATTCACATTCCTGGCATCCAGGCCGGTATGGAAAGCACTCAGGGAACAAAGACTCCCAAGAGCGAACCTGAGAAAATTGCTTGGCCCATCCCCAGGCAAGGGCGGTGCAATTATGCCTCCAGCAAAGACATCTGAGAATCACGGCAACAGCTCCTGCCCTAGAAGATCAGCGAGAATATCCGGCCAAGACCAAGTTCATCAATCAGTGAAAACTGCTGAACTCCAGAGTATTTTTCTCTCTCACTCATCTATTCTTAGCTTGATAAAATGACAAGGCAGAAAAACTCACCAGAAAAAAAAGAAGAGACAGTACCGATGGCTAGAGACCTAGACAATATGGAAATTAGTAATATGTCAGAAATAGAGTTCAAAATGACAGTTATCAAGGTGCTAGCTGGGCTCAAAAAAAGCATGGAAGATATTAAAGAATCCCTTTCTGAAGTAATAAAATCCGTTTCTGGAGAAATAAAAGAACTAAAATCTAACCAATTTGAAATCAAAAAAGCTATTAATGAGGTACAATAAAAAATGGAGGCTCTTACTGCTAGAATAAATGAGGCAGAAGAAATAATTAGTGATATAGAAGACCAAATGACGGAGAATAAAGAAGCTGAGAAAAAGAGAGACAAACAACTATTGGACCACGAGGGGAGAATTCGAGAGATAAATGATACCATAAGACACAACAATATTAGAATAATTGGGATCCCAGAAGAAGAAGAGAGAAAGGGGTGGAAGGTATATTGGAGCAAATTATTGTGATAATTTCCCCAATCTGGGAAGGGAACAAGCCTCAAAATCCAGGAGGCACAGAGAACCCTCCTCAAAATCAAGAAAAATAAGTCTACACCCCATCATCTAATAGTAAAACTTACAAGTCTTAATGACAAAGAGAAAATCCTGAAAGCAGCTCGGGACAAGAAGTCTATAACAAACAGAGTCAGGAATGTTAGATTGGCAGCAGACCTATCCACAGAGACCTGGCAGGCCAGAAAGGACTAGAATGATATATTCAGAGCACCAAATGAGAAAAATCTGCAGCCAAGAATACTATATCCAGCTAGGCTGTCACTCAAAATAGATGAAGAGATAAAAAGCTTCCAGTACAAACAAAAACTAAAAGAATTTGCAAACACCAAACCAGCCCAACAGGAAATATTGAAAGGGGTCCTCTAAGCAAAGAGAGAGCCTAAAGTGACGTAGACCAGAAAGGAACAGAGACAATGTACAGTAACAGTCACCTTACAGGCAATACAATGGCACCAAATTCATAACTGTCAATAGTTACCCTGAATAAACCAATTAATAACAAACTCAAAGAAACACATCAACAATAATACAATAATAGTAGGGAACTTTAATACCCCCCTCACCGAAATGGACAAATCATCTAAGCAAAAGATCAACAAGGAAATAAAGGTTCTAAATGACACACTGGACCAGACGGACATAAAGATATATTCAGAACATTCCATCCCAAAGCAACAGAATACACATTCTTCTCTAATGCACATGGAACATTCTTCAGAATAGATCACATCCTGGGACACAAATCAGGTCTCAATTGGTACTAAAAGATTGGGATCATTCCCTGCATATTTTCAGACCACAATGCCATGAAACTAGAACTCAATCACAAGGGGAAAGTTGGAAAGAACTCAAATACATGGAGGCTAAAGAGCATCCTACTAAAGAACGAATGGGTTAACCTGGAAATTAAAGAAGAATTTTAAAAATTCATGGAAACGAAAATGAAAACACAACTGTTCAAAATCTCTGGGACACAGCAAAGGTTGTCCTGAGAGGAAAGTTAGTAGCAATACAAGCCTTTCTCAAGAAACAAGAAAGATCTCAAATACATAACCGAACCCTACACCTAAAGGAGCTGGAGAAAGAATAGCAAAGAAAGCCTAAACTCAGCAGAAGAAGAGAAATAATAAAGATCAGAGCAGAAATCAATGAAATAGAAACCAAAAGAACAGTAGAACAAATCAAAGAAACTAGGAGCTGGTTCTTTGAAAGAATTTATAAAATTGATAAACCCTTGGCCAGACTTATCAAAAAGAAAAGAGAAAGGACCCAAATTAATAAAATCATGAATGAAAAAGGAGAAATCACAACCAACAGCAAAGAGATACAAACAATTATAAGAACATATTATGAGCAACTATACGCTAGCAAATTAGACAATCTGGAAGAAATGGATGCATTCCTAGAGACACACAAACTACCAACACTGAACCAGGAGGAAATAGAAAACCTGAACAGACCCATAACCAGTAGGAGATTGAAGCACTCATCAAAAATCTCCCAATAAACAAGAGCCCAGGGCCAGATGGCTTCCCAGGGGAATTCTAACAAACATTTAAAGAATTACTACCTATTGTTCCAAAAAATAGACGGGAAACTTCCAAACTCATTTTATGAAGCCAGCATTACGTTGATCCCCAAACGAGACAAAGACTCCACCAAAAAGGAGAATTACAGACCAATATCCTTGATGAACACGGATGTAAAAATTCACACCAAAATACTAGCCAATAGGATCCAACAGTACATTAAAAGGATTATTCACCACGACCTAGTGGGATTTATTCCTGGGATGCAAGGTTGGTTCAACATCTCCAAATCAATCAGTGTGGTACAATACATTAATAAAAGAAAGAATAAGAACCATATGATACTCTCAATTGATGCTGAAAAAGCATTTGACAAAGTACAACATCCTTTCCTGATCAAAACTCTTCACAGTGTAGGCATAGAGGGCACATTCCTCAACATCATCAAAGCCATCTATGAAAAATCCACAGTGAATATCATTCTCAATGAGGAAAAGCTAAAAGCTTTTCCTGAGATCAGAACACGGCAGGGATGCCCACTATCTCCACTGCTATTCAACATAGTCCTAGAAGTCCTAGCCTCAGCAATCAGGGAACAAAAAGAAATAAAAGGCATCCAAATTGGCAAAGAAGAAGTCAAACTCTCACTCTTTGCAGATGATATGATACTTTATGTGGAAAACCCAAAAGACTCCACTCCAAGACTGCTAGAACTCATACAGGAATTCAGTCAAATGTCAGGATATAAAATTAATGCACAGAAATCAGTTGCATTTCTATATACCAACAGCAAAACAGAAGAAAGAGAAATTAAGGTTTCCGTTTACAATTGTACCCAAAACTATAAGATACCTAGGAATAAATCTAACCAAAAAGGCAAAGAATCTGTACTCAAAGTGCTCATGAAAACAACAAAGTGCTCATGAAAGAAAATGAGGAAGACACAAAAAAATGGAAAAACGTTCCATATTCATGGGTGGGAAGAACAAATATTGTGAAAATGTCTATGCTACTGAAAACAATCTACACATTTAATGAAATCCCTATCAAAATACCATTACCATCAATTTATTTCAAAGAAATGGAACAAATAACCCTAAAATTTATACGGAACCAGAAAAGACCACAAATAGCCAGAGAAATGTTGAAAAAGAAAACCAAAGTCGGCGGCATCACAATTCCAGACTTCAAGCTCTATTACAAAGCTGTAATCATCAAGACTGTGGTACTGGCACAAAAACAGACACATAGATCAATGGAACAGAATAGAGAGCCCAGAAATGGACCCCAACTCTATGGTCAACTAATCTTCGACAAGGCAGGAAAGAATATTCAATGGAAAAAAGACAATCTCTTCAACAATAGTGTTGTGAAAACTGGACAGCCACATGCGGAAGAATGAAACTGGACCATTTCCTTACACTGCACACAGAAATAGACTCAAATTGGATCAAAGACCTCAAGGTGAGACAGGACTCCATCAAAATCCTTAAGGAGAACACAGGCAGCAACCTCTTCGACCTCAGCCGCAGCAACTTCTTCCTAGAAACATCTCCAAAGGCAAGGGAAGCAAGGGCAAAAATGAACTATTGGGACTTCATCAGGATCCAAAGCTTTTGCACAGAAAGGGAAACTGTCAACAAAACCAAAAGACAATTGACAGAATGGGAGAAGATATTCTCAAATGACATATCAGATAAAGGGCTAGTATCCAAAATCTATGAAGAACTTCTCAAACTCAACACCCAAAGAACAAATAATCCAATCAAGAAATGGGCAGAAGATATGAACAGACATTTCAGCAAAGAGGACATCCAAATGGCCAACAGACACATGAAAAAGTGCTCAACATCACTTGGCATCAGAGAAATACAAATCAAAACCACAGTGAGATACCACCTCACACCAGTCAGAATGGCTAAAATTAGTGAGTCAGGAAAAGACAGGTGTTGGCGAGGATGCAGAGAAAGGGAACCCTCCTACACTGTTGGTGGGAATGCAAGCTGGTGTGGACACTCTGGAAAACAGTATGGAGGTTCCTCAAAATGTTGAAAATGGACTACCCTACGACCCAGCAATCACCCTACTGGGTATTTACCCTAAATATACAAATGTAGTGATTGGAAGGGGCACATGCACCCAAATATTTATAGCAGCAATGTCCATAATAGCCAAACTATGGAAGGAACCTAGATGTCCATCAGCAGATGAATGGATAAAGAAGATGTGAGATACACACACACACACACACACACACACACACAATGGAATACTGTGCAGCCATCAAGAGAAACGAAATCTTAAAAAAAAAAAAAAGAGAAACGAAATCTTGCCATTTGCAACGATGTGGATGGAACTAGAGGGTATTATGCTAAGCGAAATAAGTCAGTTAGAGAAAGACAATTATATGATCTCTCTGATATGAAGAATTTGAGAGACAGGGCAGGGGATCATGGTGGGGGGGTTGGGGAAGAGAAATGAAACAAGATGGGATGGTGAAGGAGACAAACCATAAAAGACTCCTAAACTCATGAAACGATCTAAGGGTGGCTGGGAGGTAATGGGGGTAGGGTTATGGACATTAGGGAGGGTATGTGCTATGGTAAGTGCTCTGAAATGTGTAAGCCTGAGGAATCACAGTCATGTATCCTGGGGCAAAGAATATATTATATGTTAATAAAAAAGAAAAGATTAAGTGCGTAGGTTTTGAATCTTATTGCCTTGATTGGGGTCTTCCTTCTAGGGGAGTTTGAACTCATGTCATTCACATGCTTTCACACAGAGAATCAGGATAGTGTTAGCTTTGGGAGGAAAGTAGAGAGGTTTGAATGATTGAGAAGATCAGAGGTCTTCTCTGAGAAGGAGAAGGGATTCATCCTGTCTATTAAGTACTAAGTGCTTCCTATATATGCCAGTCACTATGCTAGATGCGAAGGATATAGTGATGTGCTTTGGGTTCTTAGGGAATTCACCATCTAGAAGATGAGATGGGCTTTAATCAGATAATCACATTAATAGTGATGATTGTATAATCACAAACTAAGACAAGTATTCTGAGGAAAAGAAACATGATTTTCTGAAAGCATATAGCAAAGGAAACTGACCTACAGTTGGGAGCTCAGGAGGTTTTTCTACGGTAGAGATATTCAAGCAAGGCTCCAAAAGATGAGTAAGGGTTAACTAAGTGTGTTTTTATGGGTGTGCGAGGTAGGAAGGGGATGCTGGGAACAATATTCCAAATCCTTGGAAGAGCATATGCACAGGCTCTATAGCAGGAAGAGAGGGGATCTGATCACAGAAATTAAAGAAAGCTAGCATGTCTAAAGTAGAGAGCATGGGAGAGAATGAAACAAGATAAGACTACAGAGGTAGGCAGGACCAGACTATGCAGAGCCCTGTGGATCCTGATAGAGTTTAGTCTTAAAAAAAAAAAAAAAGTTTAAGTTTTATAGAGGGACACCTGGGTGGCTCAGTCGTTAGGTGTCTGCCTTCAGCTCAGGTCATGATCCCAGCATCCTGGGATCAAGGACCATATCAGTCTCCCCGCTCAGTGGGAAGCCTGCTTCTCCCTCTCCAACTCCCCCTGCTTGTGTTCCCTCTTTCTCTGTGTCTCTCTATCAAATGGATAAATAAAATCTTAACAAAGGGGACGCCTTGGTGGCTCAGTGGGTTAAAGACTCTGCCTTCGGTTCAGGTCATGATCTCAGGGTCCTGGGATCGAGCCTCACATCAGGCTCTCTGCTCAGCAGGGAGCCTGTTTCCCCCTCTCTCTCTGCCTGCCTCTCTGCCTATTTGTGATCTCTCTCCTCTCTGTCAAATAAATAAATAAAATCTTTTAAAAAAAAAGTCTTAAAAAAAGTTCTTTATAGATCTTGGATATCAGACTTTTGTCTGTAGTGTCATTTGTGAATATCTTCTCCCATTCTGTGAGTTGCCTCTTTGTTTTGTTGACTTTTTCCTTTGCTGTGCAGAAGCTTTTATCTTATGAAGTCCCAAAGTTCATTTTCACTTTTATTTCCTTTGCCTTTGGAGACATGTCTTGAAAGAAGTTGCTGTGGCCGATGTCAAAGCGGTTACTGCCTATGTTGTCCTCCAGGATTTTGATGGATTCTTGTCTCATGTTGAGGTCTCTCATCCATTTTGAGTTTATCTTTGTGTATGGTGTAAAAGAATGGTCGAGTTTCATTCTTCTATACATAGCTGTCCAATTCCCTAGCACCATTTATTGAAGAGACTGTCTTTTTTTCCACTGGATATTTTTTTCCTGCTTCATCAAAGATTATTTGAACATAGAGTTGAGGGTCCATCTCTGGGCTCTCTACTCTGTTCCATTGGTCAATGTGTCTGTTTTTGTGCCAGGTCCATGCTGTCTTGATGATCACAGCTTTGTAGTAAAGCTTGAAATCAGGCAACGTGATGCCCTCAGCTCTGTTTATCTTCTTCAACATTTCCTTAATGATTCAGGGTCTTTTCTGGTTCCATACAAATTTTAGGATTGTTTGTTCCAACACGTTGAAAAATATCACCGGTATTTTGATCAGGATGGCATTGAAAGTACAGATTGTTCTGGGTAACACAGACATTTTAACAATGTTTATTCTTCTGATCCATGAGCATGGAATGTTTTTCCACCTTTTTGTGTCTTCTTCAATTTCTTTCATGAGTGTTCTGTAGTTCCTTGAGTATAGGTCCTTTACCTCTTTGGTTAGGTTTATTCCAAGGTATCTTATGGTTTTTGATGCTATTGTAAATGGAATAGATTCTCTAATTTCCCTTTCTACAGTTTCATTGTTAGTGTATAAGAAGGCATCTGATTTCTGTGCATTGACTTTGTATCCCAGCACATTATTGAATTGCTATATTAGTTCTAGTAGTTTGGAGATAGAGCCTTTTGGGTTTTCCATATAAAGAATCATGTCATCTGTGAAAAGAAAGAGTTTGACTTCTTCTTTGCCAATTTGAATACCTTTTATTTCTTTTGTTGTCTGATTGCTGTTGCTAGGACTATGTTGAACAACAGTGGTGAGAATGGACTTCCTTGTCCTGTTCCTATCAGTGGTAAGTCTCTCACTTTTTCCCCATTGAAAATGATGGGGATTTGCTGTGGGTTTATAAAGAACTTCTCAAACTCAACACTCAAAAACCAGACAATCATTTCAAAAAATGGGCAGAAGACATGAACAGACACTTCTCCAGTGAAGACATACAAATGGCTTACAGACACATGAAAAGATATTCATCATCGTTGGCCATTAGGGAAATTCAAATCAAAACCACATTGAGATACCACCTTACACCAGGTAGAATGGCAAAGATTAACAAGGCAGGAAACAACAAATGTTGGAGAGGATGTGGAGAAAGGGGAACTCTCTTACACTGTTGGTGGGAATGCAAGTTGATGAAGGCACTTGGGAAAACAGTGTGGAGATTCCTCAAGAAATTAAAAATACAGCTACCCTATGACCCTGCAATTGTACTACTGGGTATTTACCCTAAAGATACAGATGTAGTGAAAAGAAGGGCCACATGTACCCCAGTGTTCATAGCAGCAATGTCCACAATTGCCAAGTTGTGGAAAGAGCCAAGATGCCCTTCAACAGACGAATGGATAAAGAAGATATCGTCCATATATACAATGGAATATTACTCAGCCATCAGAAAGGATGAATAGACAATTTTTATATCAACAAGGATGGGAATGGAAGAGATTATGCTGAGTGAAATAAGTCAACCAGAGTCAATTATCATATGGTTTTGCTTACGTGTGGAGCATAAGGAAAAACATGGAGGACATTGGGAGAAGGAAAGGAATAAATTGGGGGAAATCGGAGGGGGACATGAACCATGAGAGATGGTAGCCTCTGAGAAACAAACTGACGGTTTTGGAGGGTTGGGGGAGGGGTTTGGGTGAGCCTGGTGGTGGGTATTCAGGAGGACACGTATTGAATGGAGCTCTGGGTGTGGTGCATAAACAATATGAATCTTGGAACACTGGGAAAGAAAAGAGTTTAGTTTCTATCCTAAGATCAACAGGAAACTAGTGGAAGGTTTTATTTAGACAGGTGATTTTATTTTTAAAGATTACAGAGGTATCTATATTGAGAATGGGCTAATGGGCAACAAGAGTGGAAGTGGGGAGACCAGGTAAGAGGTTAAGGCAGTAATCCAAGTGAGAGAAAGTGGTCAATGAAGTCCTGAACAGACAATCAAGGAACTTTCGGTTAATGAATAAATCAGCAAGGAATTACTCGTCACTTGTCTAAATATGCATGGCTAGCTCTACTCATCTTGAAGGTTTATCTTCAGCTCCCCACCTTTTTTTTTATCATCCCAGCTTCTGTCCAATTATCAAGAATTCCAATTAATGGAGCTGAGCTAATAAGGCGTTACTTTATTAAAAGTATTAGCATTTAAGGAAATCTGGAGAAAGAATTGATTCAAGTGTTGTTAACTAGTGTTCTCATATAAAACACTATTTTTCAATCTATGATCACCAAAAGTTTGCCTCAGAGTCTCCAGGGGGTTGGAGGAGTGTGGAGGGGGAGGCCTATAAAAAATCAAATTCCCGGGCCTGACCCCAGACCTACAAAATCAGAATTTTCAGGTGGAGCTCAGGAAAGGGCATATTTAACAAGCTTTCCAGGTGTTTCTGATGAACACTAAAGTCTGAGAATTGCTTATAGATGCTAATTTAGAGACTGACTTTGAACAAGGCAGATGTCTGTGACAGAGAAGAAGGGAGTGGACATTCTAGGTTGAAGGTGGCTGTGAGAAAATGTCAAGAAATGAGAATGAGCCACCTGAGTGTAAGGAAAGAGTAGTAAGTAGATTGACTTTACTAGGGTACAGGAGCCTTATTGGGAGCAATGAAAAATCACCTTGAGCAGGAGAAGGAAGGAGAGAAACGATAGCATGCCTAAGAGAACAGTCCTGCCAAACCTGAGAGATTGAATGAAAGGCATTTTTAATCTCAGAGGTACTGAATGAGGGGCTTATAAGACTGCAAAGTTAGAATTTCCCTCTCCTGTGAAATAAAGAGACTATTAATACCACTTCTTGGTCACATAGCAATAGCCAAACTTACTGAGTTTGTATGATATGCCAGGCATTTCATGAAGTATTTTAAACACATCACATCATTTAATCCTCACAGCATCTCTATGAGATAGATACTATAATTATCCCCATTTTGTAGGTGAAGAAACTGAGGCAAAGAGAGGTAAAGTAACTTGCTTATGGTACCATAGCTTGTAAGTGGCTAGACCAGAATTCTAACCCAAATGTATCTCTCAAGATTATACCTTTAGTTACATGCTGGGCCACTCATGTAAATTCTCATTTATGCCCACAAGGGTTCATAGTTCTGTAATTAAGGGTTCATCAGTTCTTTAGGGCACCTGTGTGACTCAATTGGTTAAGCATCTGCCTTCCATTCGAGTCATGATCCCACGGTACTGGGATTGATCCCTGCATCGGGCTCACTATTCATCAGGGCGGTCTGCTTCCTCTTCCTCTGCCCCTCCTCCCTGCTTGTATTTTCCTTCTCTCTCAAATAAATAAATAAAATCTTTTTTTTAAAAAAGGGTTCATTCATTAGTTTATTTGGACATGATAGTCATTATGCATAATGGAGGCTTGGCCCTTGGGGTCCAAAGACAATTCAGGCCATAATAAGGTTAACCAAAAAAAGAAAATGAATAAACAAAAGCAGAATCATACCTATAAATACAGAGAACAAACTGATGATTGCCAGAAGGGAGGATGGAGAGGAGTGGGAAAAATGGGTAAAGGGAAGTGGGAGATCCAAACTTCCAGTTGTGGAATGAATAAATCATGGAAATAAAAGACACAGCATAAGGAATATAGTCAATGATGCTGTAACAGTGATGTATTGATATATTGAAACAGAGGGTAGCTACACTTGTGGTGAATATAGCATAATGTACATAAACTTGTCATATCACAGTGTTGTTCACCAGAAACTAATGTTTGGCTAAGACTGGATAAGCCCACAATCTCATGCAGTGCTCCTCAGATCTTGCTTTGTATATTGATAATGGTCTGTGATCAGTTAGTGTAGCTGTTGAGAGGAAGCATTTGGGAATATCACAGTACTTTGACAGAGTACTTTTATGTCAGCTGATGTTAACAAAATAAATGAGCCTTTTATTTATTTTATTTTTTTAAGATTTTACTTATTATTTGAGAGAGAGAGAGAGTGAGCACAAAACAAGCTGGGAAGAGAAGCAGAGGGAGAGGGAGACCAAGAAGCAGGCTCCCCTCTGAGCAGGGAGCCCAACACGGGGCTGATCCCAGGACCTGAGCCGAAGGCAGACATTCAACTGATGGAGCCACCTAGACACCCAAATGGGGTTTTTATTTTGCATGATTTTTTCATTATCTTTTTCCAGTAATTTATATTTATCATATTTTGCAGAACAAATCAAAACAAAAGTGTGGCTCTTCACTCTGATAGTTTGTGACACATCGGTCTCATGGATATAAGAGAAATGTAAAAAACAAATACTATGAAGTTATTTTCAAGTTCAGGTGTGGAGTGGTATGATGACCAGTGGAGCTAATCTGAACCTTTATTTTGACATGGCAGCCTCTTCTAAATTACAGAATCTTCCTTCTTGAGGATCATTATGACAGATTACAGTGTGAAACCACTCTTTTTTTAGTAAGCTTAGATTTTTAGAGGTCATAAAACTAATTCTGGAAATTTCTGTCAGTTTAAACATTCAAGATGAAAGAAGAAGGTGTATAATAATTAAGCAGAAACATATAGAACCTGAGCAGTAAAGATTCAATGGGATAGTAGACAGAATGAGGGAAATAGAAAAGGGAACCCTTGTTGTTTTCATTGACACTATTCACAGAGTCAGATATTAAAGATACTTGAATGCTTTCAGTTTGTACTTTTTCTAAAAATGGAATAAGACATCAGGGAAAATTATGCAGTAGCACTGAATAAGTCTTTTGACACTGTTTATTCATTCATTCGTTCAACAAATATTTAATGTGTGCCTATTACATACCTTTCAGTTTGCTTGGCACTTATGGATACAAAGAACAACCAGATTTCATACCCATCCTCAAGGAGGTCAGAGTCTAGTAGACAGTCGTGAAAACAACTATAAATATAATAAAACTTGTTAAGTAAAAATAGTGATTCTCAAGGGTCTATCTGTTTCAGAATCAGAGTGGGAGAGAAGTATAATAGTCCCCCCCCCCCCAATTCACAGAGGATACATGCCAAAACCCCCAGTGGATGCCTGAAACTGTGGATAGTACCAAACCCTATACACATTATGGTTTTTCCTATATATGATATAGGAAAATATCCTATTTTATCCTATGATAGAATTTAATTAATATATTAGGCACAGTAAGAGATTAACAATAATAATCAACAGTTTTAACAATATACTGTAATAAAAGTTATATGAATGTAGTCTTTCTCAAAACATCTTATTGTATTACACTCACCCTTCTTGCAGTGATGTGAGATGATAAAATGCCTATGAGATGAGAGGAAGTGAGGTGAATGATATAGGAATTTTGATGTACTGTTAAGCTACTATTGACCTTCTGATGACACAATGTATCAAAAGGAGGATCATCTGTTTTTAAACTGTGGTTGACCATGGATAACTTAAACCATGGAATTCAAAACCATGGATAAGTGGGGGAGACTACTGTGGTTTGAAATGTATCAATATTATATCACCTTATATGCAGCAGAGGAAAAAAGTAAGCATATCGGTTTCTTAGGACAGAAAATAAAGATCAGTAAAAATTTGGCTGCTGGTAGAGGTAACATGATGATTTTCCAGACCAAGAGTTATCTGGACTCTTGGTGTGAATGGGTATGCCAGCGTCTTTGCAATGAGCAGGTGAGAGGGGAAGAATGGCAGGAAGAATGCAAGATGTTTATTAAAAAGGAGCATAAGTTTAAAAAGTTGAGAAACACTTTTCAATCTACATATAAAGACTTATGGGAACTTGGAGGCTAAAATACTACTTGAGGTTGGAGGGAAGAAGACAGAGAAATAATACATTTAGGGTTGCAAACTTTCTATAAGGAGTCCAACTGTAAGTAATAAGGTATGAATGAGGCAGGTAAAGAAAGAGCACCTGATGCCCCACTTCTGAAACATAGACTTATCCCCCTACATCCTTGGCAGTTCAAGAAGAGGATATGCTACCCACAACAATAGCAGCACTGCCATTGAAATACCTGGGATACCATTGGATCTAGAAGTCCAGGCTTTCAAACACTACTCTTTCACAAACTAAGCATGATAAACTCTGTAACCTCACAGACGTGCTGTGAGGCTCATACAAGATACTAGATGTAAAAGCATTTTGTGAATTCTCGGAGACCATATGCTTGTGTATTGGCTCTCTCTGCCCTCCAAGGCTTCCCTAAGGTAATCAAAAGCCCCCAAGGATAAGTGAGATAATCGTTGTAGGAGGCATTAAGCACCTCAGAAGGAAAGTAGCATATGGAAATATTAATAATGATGATCCACATCTGTTTCTTCCTGTTAATTCCTTTCTTTCAACATTTGACACCAAGGGAGCCCACACACAATGCCTTCTACTGTTGAATGTGGGCTGCATTCCCATGTTTTTAGATGCTGAGTACTTTGTTTCCAATTCAAAAGCAATGGTCCTTTCTTTAAGTTTAGTAGTTCTTGCCAAAATCTGGAGGCAGACTACTTTATGAATGTCAGGTGCATACATTGATCATTATCTCCCATTGTTTGAAGCCATATACCAGATATCAGATGATGAGAACTATTGGTCACATCTGGCAGAGCCTTTCAGGAAACTTACAGACTGAAATCACTGGTGGAGCAGAGCTCACTGAGGGCAAAAGATGATCACATGGTTTTACTACAAGCAAAATAATGGGAAAGTAACTCTCAGCCAAATGTCTTAGAATGCTAATGGTCCCTTACAGTGCAATTCCCTTCTTCTGACTCAAAAGTGTTGCACTTGTCACTAGGGTCCCCTCCTCTTGATCAGTGGCTCTGACCTGAGGCATTCATAAAGCAAAACCAGGCCTGACCTGGCCAGTCCCAACAAGGAGAGAAATGGGAAACCTCAAGGCAGGCTGGGATGGGCAGAAGTGCCAGAAGCACAAAGAAATATTTCACCACAACACTTTAAATACCACTGACTTCCCTATTCTATGTGCTTTCTGGAGTGGTATAGGGGTGAATCCACAGCAAAGTTAGAGTTGGCAGCCAGTAGGATTCTTCTGAATCATACCAGGAAGTAAGCAAGGGTGATCTCTGTAGATCTCAACCACCTTCTTCCAATCCTGGGGCTTCTCCTGGCCCTCCCACCTGCCCACTTTTCTACCTGTTCTCTCTTCTTTATATCGCCTGTCCTGTGGCTTTTTCCTGAGTGCCTTCCTCAATTAAGTTCTGGTCTGGTCAATTTATAAAGCTAAGAAATTAATAGCTTCTAATGCCTTTGCTTCTGAACATGGGCTTTCTATCTTAAAAGCAAAGGAGTGAGTATAGACACAATTAGGTGTTGGGGTAGAATAAGGAACTGCTTCTGGATATCTCCCTGTTTATTGCATGGATGATACAGATGATGGGTTTGCACTATAGGCCAGATTTCCATTGTGATTCAGAGGTACAATATAGAGCATGGTGATATATTTTGCCTTTACCTTAGACCAAGAGAACTGAAAGAGTTAAATACTACAATTTAGTATACCAAGATTAATTATTGTAAATTAGCTTAATCATTCTTCCATATGCCTTTAGAGGCAGTTTTTTTTTTATCTTATTGTCACTACCAAATAAATGGAGGCTTGTAAATACAGATAAACTTGGTTTTTAAGGGATTATACATGCTCAAATTTTCTGATGCTTTTAATTAAAAATTTCCTCATTATATAAAGGAAAGTGTGTTGTGGTAGTGTGAGATACAGGAGAGCATGAATGAAATATGAGGAGATGATGGTTAACATGTGGCTGTCTTTTCATTTCTCCAACATAGTTTTTACTCTAAAGACAGCAAGATCTATTCTTAGGATAGCCTCTGACTGACTCTGGAGCTCCTTAAGGCCAGAGAACAGGGAGCAGCTTAAATGATTCCCTCCCTTTCAAGCCATAGATTTTAGTCTTCTGTTTCTGGAACACTCCAGTAAGGAATCACTAAGGGAGTACTCCAGCAGATGGAGAGCCATACGTCTCAAGCTTTAATGTGCATATAAATCACTTGAAAATCTTTTAAAATGCAGATTCTGATTCATTATCCTGGAGTAAAGCCCCTGATGCTTCATTTCTAACAATTTCCCTGGTGATGCTGATGCTGCTTGACCATGGAGCATATTTTGAGTCACAGGGAACATTCTAGATAAGAATCTAGATACCGAGCTCTCTGGCTAGTTGCAGTGAAAGTATGAAGAGGTTCAGTGGAAAAGAAGCAGAATTCTATCTGAACCGAACTGTCGAAGTGAAGGGCAAAGGAAACAAAAGGGAGGCAGATATGAGGCTGATTGCATTCATGCTCCCCAGATGTTCAAATAGATGGGTTTCAAGCAATACACAACAAAAAGGCAGTTTTTTTCACAAGCTAAGGAAGAAAATATGCCTAGAGACATAGAATAGCACCTGCTAAGAATGCTCAATAAGTGGTAGCTATTGTCATGCTTTTCCTCTTTGAGCTGATCTCATTTAAGTACTATTGGACTTTATTAAAGTGTTAGCCAGTCACAGTAATGCCATATATGCTTTTGAGGGGACTTTTTTTTAATATATATATAACCACCTTTGTCTACAGGGCAGAAAGAAAAGACCTTGTCATTCTCATTTCATTTCTTTCTCCCTCCATTTTTGCCTGAGTATTTAAAGAAAATCCAAAACATCACATTATTTCATCTGTACATGCTTCAAAATGTTTCTCTAACAGTTGAAGTCTTTTTTATTTCCTGACACATAATCACAATACCACTATTACACCCCCCAATTAACAATAGTTCCTTATTATCATCAAATAGTCTGTTTTTGTCCCTGATTGTCAAAAATGTCTTTTTATGGCTTGTTTGTTCAAATCAGAAGCTAGGTAAGGCCCATGCCCATTGCATTTGTTTGGTATGTTTCTTAAGTCCCTCTCTCTATCAATTATTATTTTTAAAAAGTAAATTTTAGTTTTTAAAATCATTTTAGGCTTACAGAAAAATTGTGAAGATGGTACAGAGTTTCCATATACCACACCTAGTTTCTCCTACTATTAACTTCTGATACATTCGTCCCAATTAGTGTACCAATATTGATACATTATTATTAACTAAAATCCATACTTTATTCAGATTTCCTTAATATTTATCCAATGTCCTTTTCTCTCATAGGATCACAAACAGGACTGCACTTTGCATTTAGTTGTGGCAACGGTTAGTTTTAAGTGTCCATTTGAGTGGGCAACAGAGTGTGCCTGTGAGGGTGTGTGTGATTTTGAGGTGACTCTTAAAGCAGCTTCAATTGTCTGAGTCTTAAGAAACTTGGTGACTTCAAATGTAAATAAATGGAATTCTATTTGAAAGGATGAAAATGGGAAGAAAAACTCCCTGGCAGGAACAATGCTTATTTTTTGCTTTGACCCTTGTTACTGTTTCTGTCTACAACTTTTCTGGCTTGAGAATCACTTGAATGAAGGAAGAATGGTTTAAAAATAAAAATGCATTAGAGAAACAAATTGTCTTCTGTTTCTGCCAAAAGGAAATGTGGAATCTGGGCAGTTTTCATCCAGCATGGGGCAGTCCAGGCCAAAACAAAAAGAAGGGAGAGAACCAGGCCTGAAGTAAGACATTTCCAAATCCATCAACTATACATGGAACTTCATCAAGTTTTAGATGTTGACCTGGGATAAATAAGGCCCTTAGACATAACCTCTGTTTTAGGGTTTATGGTCTTAGGAAAATATTAAAATTAAACACACACACACACAAAGAAAGAGAGAGAGAGAGAGAGAGAGGGAACCATACATACCAACTTGTGGCATAGTTCCAGTGAAGATACCTATTGGTTAAAGCAAAGGGTGTGTCTCTGGGGAGTAAAGATTACCCTAGAAGGGGAGGTTAGGTCAGACTGCGAAGGTCCTTGAACGTGAAATGTATCCTATGGGCAATTAGAAGTTAATGATGTTTTGATGGGGTTGGGGATATCATATGCAAAAGAGCATTTTAGCATGATCAATCAGGAACACTTTGAGCAATTCAGTTCAACAAACATTTACTGAGTATTAAGCATAGTACCAGAGTCCAAGGTACAGACCTATGTAAGGATATATAAAAAAGACAAAATCTCTATCCTGTCTGGGAGACAGATAAACTTAATATACTAATAAGGGATTATCTCCAATATAGACTGTGGAGCACAAACATGTAAGTTATAGAACAATAAATTTAATATACCACCATGTGTTTAAAAAGGATGGAGGGAAGAAATGTAAGTTTGGATATGTATTTATATATGTATAAGTTTTATCTGCAAGGATACAGAAAAGTCTGATAATATTGCTTGCCTCCAGGGAAGAGGATCAGGGTGGCTGATAGAGAGGTGTCATTGTACCTATATTCTTTGGTACTCCCTGAGTTTTGAAACAAATGAATGTATTATCTACCCATAGCATTTAGAGATATACAACAAAATGTGTATGATTGTATGGGAAAGGGAAAAGATGAATTTCAGTTGAGAGAATCTTTGAAGATTTCTTAGAGCATGTGGGCTATGAAGCTGTGTCTTTGGAAGGTAGCATTTCCACAAATGATGGTTTGAGTGGGAAGTATTTCAAGCAGAGGACAAAGTTTTCATTGAGTCACAGGATGGGGGCTAAGTCTGTGCTATCTAATACAGTAACCACTAGCCACATATGACTACTGAGCATTGGAAATGTGGCTAGTGCATACAAATTTAAGTGTACTGAGAGTGCAAAATGCTCATGGGCTTTGAAATAATAGTATGAAAAAGAATATAAGGTGCTTCATTAATAACTTTTATATTGTTTACATGTTTAAAGGATAATATTTTAGATATACTGGGTTAAATTAAATATATTGAAATTAATGTCACTTGTTTTCACTTGTTTCTGTTTACTTTTTAAAATGTAGCTAATAGATATTTAAAATTGCATCTGTGGGTTGCATTATATTTCTACTAGCCAGTGGTGATCTAGATAATTGAGATTTTTAGAGAATGGTGAGTTAGGTTGTGATGGCTGCAGCAGAGGTGTTTGGGTAAGAGTGAAAAGGGGGGGGGGAAGGAGAAAAAAAGAAGAAAAAAGGGGCGCCCGCATGGCTCTTTTGTTAAGTGTCTGCTTGTTAAGTGTCTGCCTGTGGCTCAGGTCATGATCCCAGGGTCCTGGGATTGAGCCCCTTGCCAGGCTCCCTGCTCAGCAGGAAGCCTGCTTCTCCTTCTCCCACTCCCCCTGCTTGTTTTCCTTTTTTCACTATGTCTCTCTGTCAGATAAGTATATAAAAGCCTAAAGAAAAGAAAAAAAAAAGTGAAAGGGAAGTTTGGAAAAAGTGAGCTAGGTCAAATTTTGGAGGATGTTGGCTACTGAGCTGAAGAATTTGGATTTTAATTTTGTATTTATTGGTGAACCACTGTGGGGATTTGAGTGTGGGAATCAGATAATCAAATCGCTGCTTTGGACAGGGGTGAAAATATAAGCAGAAAGAGCAATTACAGTAATCAAGTGTAGGATACAGGGGTCTGGCTATGGGTAGTTGCTTTGAAATCAAGGAGATCCATGTGTACTACACTGTGAAGGGAAAATTGATAGAACTGAGTAGAGGTGTGGGTGTCAAAAACAAAATGAAGTTTTGTAACCCTGGTGATAAGAAGCACATCAGTGCCAGTGATAAATACAATGAAGCCCGGAGTGGGAGCTGGATGGGAATTGCATGGGAAAGAAGATAATTCTGAGTTTTGACATGGTGAGCTTGAGGTGGCTAGCTGAAATGTGGTATTAAGGGTATGAGAGAAACAGATGAAGCTTAGTAAGGTGATCATGGAAGTGAGATAAACATAATAATGATTAGTATTTGTATAGCATTATAATACACAAAATGTTCTCACATATTATCTTATATAATTCTTACAATAGCCCAAGGCTCAAAGAGTTTAAGTAACTTGTCCAAGGTAGCACAGCTTAATGGCTATGGTAGCATGCCAAAACTTGTTTTCTATTACTGTAATTGAAATAAAATGCCAAAGGAAAATGTAGAGAAAACTTAGACTCTAGATTATACAATTTTTATTCCCCTAACCTGATACCTAACTTGAGGGCCAGCCCCAACCCTGGAAAACCTCTGAGGTTCTCTTCAGTTATTTTAAGTATCATTTTTAGACATAAGGAAACTGAGATCATGGGAAATTAATGTCTATTAAAAGGATAGGTGGAAATCAGACAAGGGCTATGGTAGATTGCATTATTATTTCCAGGTATTAATTTTTCCTCCCTGTTAGAGAGCACATCCCTGCTTCCTGCCATGAACCCTGCCAAATTAATACGGGTTTGGTCATAAAATTTGCTTTGGCCAATGGAATGTAAGCCAAAGTGACCTTCACTAGGTATGATCAGAAACTTTAAGAGCCATGGCATGGTTCAGATTTTTTTGCTCTTTTCCCTCTGAAGTAAGAATGACAGGTCCCAAATAAAGGCTCCTCCTTCAGCTACGATCCTTGAATGAAGAAAGCATATGAAACTGAACCACAGATGACCTGTAGTTGCCACATGGACTTTTGCTATGGTAACTGAGGTTTTATTGCTCATAACAATAGTACAACCTATCTAAAATTGACTAATACATTACTCCATTGCATATGTATTGTTTCCCTTATGTTTACTCTACACAAATGCTCACCTGTTTAACTTCTACTCATCCTTTTGGTCTCCAATTAAATATCATTTCTTTGGAGAGGTGGTTCTTGACCAACCAGTCTAATTTACACCCCCCTCTCCACCACACACATATATACCATTATTTCCTCCTATGGTATTTGTATTTTTTCTTTCTTAGACACTTCACTCAATTGTAATCATATATAGATTAGTTTATCATTGGCATGCTCCACCTGACTATGAGCTCATGAAGGCCTGAATCATGTCTATTTTTGCCCACTATTATGTAATGCCTGTCACACAGTAGTTGCTCAGTCGGTATTTGTGGAATAAATAATGAACAAATAAATAGCTTGGTGTTAACATGGTTGTTGGATCATAAAGCAAAAAGGTAGGGGGATGCTCTGATGAGGGGAAATAATGTTCCTGAAGAACCTCCTAGATGGAAGGGTTAACTACATTTTTTTTTTTCTTTTTGGTCCTTCTCTTTCAAGGTAACTTTGAAAGCAGTGGCACTTTTCAAAACCCTTAAAAACAGATTCACTCACCAACAGACTTTTGCAGCCTGGCAGATTTCTTGCCTAATACTAGGGAAGCCTGAGGAAGTCTGTACATAGACTAAAAGGGCTCCTTTGTAAGAAAAGAGAACTGTTGCCATAAAATGCTTAGATATAATATGGAGTAAGAGAGTCACTTGCCTTTCTTGTTTTGGGTGGTTGATGAAATGTAGCGAGAAGCAAGAAGGAGGGGAAGAGAAAGAGATTACCTGGAAATGGCATTTATGGGCTGGGTGTAGTGGCTGACTTTCTGATCCAAACCAGAAAAATCAGAGCTACTTCCCCTCAATTTATCTGCCAAGGGCCCACTTAGGAGGTGGCTCTGGACTGTATCACACTAAACTGGCAGTCAAGAGTTTGAAGGTTTGTGCAAAGTTGTCAGCTTCTATGTGACAGGGACATACACATATCTGCATGCTCAGGTGGTGGGAAGGAGGAGGAAGCAACAATTCTGTATTTTAGATCGTAAAGTTTCTTGTATGGAGAAACCCAGAAGGTCCCACAACTTGAATTGTTGAAACACACAGTGAAGCCTAATGTGAAGGATATAGTGTCAGTGGGTGAAGCCAATGACCCGTGAATCCCTTTGCTACAGGGATGCCCATTAATTCCTTAACTCTAAAGTTCCTGTGATCTGTGACTCCAAAACACATAGACAGGATAGGTTATTTAGGCAGAGCAGAAAAGGAGACAATTAAAGGATATACTGCACTTTTAAAAAGTAAAATAAATGTAACAAAAGCGGGCAGCAAAATTGCCATGACTTATACCCTATGACATTTGATAATAACAAAGTTGGTAAATTATAAATAAGTTCCGCATTTACAACTTTGCTTTGATATTTACACTTATTAAGTTGTTTAGGGAGGTGGTTCCTGGATGCTGGAGGCCCATATATAAGACATATTAGCATAATTGGAGTACAGCCTAATCCCTCAGTGTACATTGCAGATACTTGCTAAAAGCTTGACCTTGGAGGAAAAAACCTTCCTCCTTGTTTTCAATCAGTCATCAGCTCCCGAAAGCACTCCTCTGAAATCAACTTCCAGTCATCTGTAGTTGGGAAAGCTTGTCCTCAATGCTGACCTTAGGCAGACCTTGAGCTTCCAGGACAATGATGAAGGTTATGTTCTCACCTGGATAAGGAAATTAGTTGTGATTTTCCATTACCTGTACCAAACATTCCTTTTCATTTGTTTAATTCACTGAGAGTTGACACTTAGTGTACACATTAGTTCATTGAGCAATCGCTTTGTGTAAAGGATCAGAGATGAATGAGATGGTTGTTGTCATCAAGAAACATTCTTTAGTCAAGGACACAAGTAAGTAACTTTAGTAAAAGGCAGAATGAAATAAAGTCCATAATAGGAGTATGAGCAAATTGCTGTGGGAGCATAGATAACACAATTTCTTTTAATGAGGGAAGGAGAATTAAGGAAGTTATATGTTTATTTATCATTGGCAAGCTCCAGTGAAAAATTCAGTGCAGCATGGTTGGAGGAATTATGAAGAGGTTTCAACATTACATTTTGAAGCCCCCACTAGTTTTAGAATTAAGAGGAACAAACATTTTTGAAGTGGATCAAGGAAGGCAGTTTAGGAAGCAATCTCTAGTGGTATGAAAGATAGGTTGAAGCAGTGACCAACTTCTGTGCCTGCCTGGATATTAGGGGAGAGGGACTAATACAAGATGCTCTGGTGTTTCTAGTCTTAGAGACTGGGACAATATAGTACTCATAAGGGAAGAGGCAATCTAGATGGAAGGATCAGTTTGCTAGAGAATATACTTGGTTGGGACCATACTGAGTTTAAGTGTGTGAGATATCATTTACAGACTGAAGGTGGTTCGGGGGTTCAGAAGGAATTGCAGAGTCATCTGCTTGTAGGAAATTGTCAAAGCCATGGAAAAGGTTAAGATGACCCTGGTAGTGGGGAGAATGCACATGAATGCTGGAGATACTGCCTTTATTTAGTTGAAGACAATCACTAACAAAGAGGACTGAGAGAAAAAAAGGGGGACTGAGAAATTTCCTGAGTGGTGGGAAGTGATAAGACTAGGTGTTCATTGTAGAAAAATGGGAGAATTCAAGTGGGATGAGGATTAAGAGGAATTTATAATTGATAATTAGGTAGTTGTTGATAGTCTTGAAGGAGAGAGATTCACAGGAAGGTTGCTGTTGTTCTTTGATAGGATTCTTGAGGATGCTTATAGACTAAGAGGAAAGGATATAATGGAATAATGGACACAAAAAGTGAACGTCCTCTTGAAAAAAAGTACCACACTCTATAAGATCACAGGAAGTCAGCTTTTTATCCCAGATGCTCTGGAGTTGAAGATCATTGATATCTAAGAAACGCTATGATTTTTATCATTATACTGAATTCTGCTGAGGGGCCTTACCATGACCCCTTTCATTTCCTTTTCCTCCCTCCCCCAAGCACTGCCATAAGTGCTACCAGTTGTTTAGCCAGGAAAAATACTCCATTACTTGATTTTTGTCAGAAAGTCTAGCGCACAGTGCTACTATGCCAAGGGTTTCCAAAAACTATTCAAAGTTAAAATTCATAGTATTTGGGCATTTTAATTTAATTCCTATTGTGGTATTTGAGGTTTTGTAGGATAACAGAGTGATAATAACACAAAGTATTTGCCAGGGGTAAGGGGCAGGGAGATGTGAGGGAATGAGATGGAGCAGATTCATAAAACAGGTCCCCTTCTCAAACAAAAGAACAAAAGAATATTAGCTAAAATAAAGTCATTCAGTATTGCCTATACCTAGCAATTGAATGTACTGAGAAGGGAAGCCTCATCATTCTTTGAGTAGAAAGGTATTTAACATAAAGGGGATAGATTTGGGCACAGTTTGGAAGTCTTGAGAGACTCCTGGGAAAATAGTATAAAACAGGAGAATTCGTTGTTCTTTTAGAGAGTAATAATTGTTCCAGAACTTCTTAAACATATGGTTTAAAATAATAACCAGACACTTGAGATGTTCTAGCTATGAACTAATTAAAGGTTTTTCCATAAATTATACTTCATCTAAATGTCTTTCTTTCCTGTATGAGTCCAAAACTGAGTACATTTTAATGTCCACTCAATCTTTGTCAGTTTGTTTTTTCAAACAGCCATTCAATGCTTTTCAGTATTATTAAAAAGAAAAGAGAAAAAATAGGAAAGGAAAAATGAAAGAAAGAAAAAGAACACACATGGAGAGCCCTTCTTACCATAATCACTATACCACTAAATAAGTTCTTTTTCAGCATTATGTTCTCCTGCCTGTTCTGTTTTTATGACTTGATACTACTTGTATATAAGGCTTGTATAAGCCATTCAACAGTACAGATAATAGGATTGTATCAAGTGTTAGAGCAGCAGCTGTGCATATCCATGGTATCATTGCAAAGATGAGCTTTTCTTGTGTTCAATTTTTTGGTTGAAAGTAGCCCATCAGTTACTCAGGTCTAAAACAGTGTCAGGTTTGTATCCTTCCTTTCCTCATACCCTCAACATCTAATCAATTGCCAGTTCTTTAGATGCCTCTTGGATCTGTCCCACTGATGCTACGCTAGTTTAGGCCCTCATTATTTATCAAAAGTATTGCAACAGTTCGCCTTCTGTGACCTTTCCCTGAGTCCTAAGCTTCCAGCATTCTCTTCCTTAAGTGCTCCATTTTATTGCTTTCCTCAAAATCCCTCAGTATTTCCCTATCATTTATAGAATCAAGTCCCAAACACACAACCACTGCTGCCTTGCATGGACCTTATGTTCTAGTCAAACTGAATTATTCAATATTCCCTGCATATGCATAACAAAATTTATATTTTTGCCCATGCCTTCCCTCCCTCCTCAAAAAAACCCAAGCTTCATGAAAATAGGGATCACATCTATTTGGTTCATTATTATGTTCTCAGAGTCTAGCATTGTGGTTAATACATGGTAAGTGCTCATTTGAAAACTGAATAAATAAAAGCTTCATGTATCCAAATCTACTTACCTTTTAAATTTCAGTTCAAATACCACTGTGCCAAAAAGTCTATACTGATACCTGCTTCCCACCTCAATACCTATACCTTATCTCTATAAAACTAAGTGATTTGTTTTTTTCCTTAACTCCCATAGGGCTTTTCTATCCCATTCTTATGACATTGATTACTTTCTTTCCACCTTGGCAATTCTTATTGTACATGTCTCTTCTCCCACTAGACTGTGAGACTCCTGAAGGCAGGAGCTATGTTTAATTCATAATTGTGTTCTAAAAAGCAATGTTCACTGAATGGGCACTCAGTTAGAATAGCCACACTGGAGACTTTAGCAAATCAGAGAAGTTAAGGGTTTATTATTATTTCTAAAATATGATAAGAGCTCTTGTGCTTTGTTCATAAACATCAAAAGATGAAAATATTGCCTGGACCTCTACTAGCCAAAATACAGGTGAACACACTGACTGAACCTATATTAGCCAAGATATATGGTTATCATGGCTTGAGATTGAATTCTGGCTAATCTCCAAAAACTAGAAAGTCATGATTCAAATAATTCATGACTTTGCAAGTTGTTTTCTCCTACAATGCATATAAACTATAATAATATTTTATTTGGGACTCTAGACATCTAAATAAATTCAGTCTTTAAATGGGATCTTTGGCTATACATTTCCTTTTATTATAAATAAGAACTATACGCCATGTTACATGAATTACATATATATCAATTTTCAGATTTCCACTTATCTTTGAGTTCTTGGCATTAAGCTCAAATTCCCCTAGTTGTAGATACTAACATTTTCAGACTCCCTACTAAGGAATTTTCTCTGGGGGAGAAAAAAATAAAGTATTTGATTCCTAGAACAGCTGAAAATTCCAAGGGAAACAATTATCTTATCAGGTACCTCAGATCATATAATTTATAGAACTGGTTATTACCTTATCTAGCCCTTCATCTTCAAGTCAACCCTCTCATGATTTCTTTTGAAAGTCCTCCAGAGAATAATTATATACAATGCTTTATTACTCATTCCAGATTTTTACCCCTCTGAGCATCTGAAGTCCATTTACTTTCATTCTATAATCAAGACAAAAAAACCCAAAAAACAAACAAAACACCCAACCAAAACCTCAAAACCAACAACCCTTTTCTGTATAAAGTTTCCCTTGAAGATATAAATCAACCTTCTGACTTTTCTGGACTTTTAAGTTGTGCAAACATTTCTACACTACACTGGCAAGAAGTGCTAAAGAATACTTAAAGAAAATCTTATGATTCCCACAGGTATGTGCATCTGAATATATCCCATGATTTCCTCCTGATCAGGTCCTTAAAGAAACATTCTTGTAGAGGCACCTGGGTTACTCAGTCAGTTAAGTATCTGCCTGTGACTTGAATCGTGGTCCTGGGGTCCTGATATTGGGTCCTGTGTCAGTCTCCTTGCTCAGCAGGGAGTCTGCTTCTCCCTCTCCCTCTCCCCCCAATCCCCCCCCCCGCTCATGCTTTCTTTCAAAAAAATAAAATCTTCAAACAAACAAACCAGTAACACTCTTGTACTTTTGATCAGTTGAAGCTTCTCCTTCTAAAATGTTCTTACATCCTGTCTTTATATTTTATTTTATGCCTTTTCACTCATCCTTAATATTATCATAGGCAGACAACATGTAATGTATTATCTTAACTTTATTTAATAAGTAAGTATGCATTACATAAAGGTTGCAAGTCATTCTTGGTCCTGTGAAGAGGCAGGTGGTTAATCTGAAGCAAAATGAGAGCATGAATCCACAATTCTGTTGCTACTGAAATACTTCTGGGTGTCTTGTATGGGCACAGTCTCCCTCAATACACATTCAAAGCAGGCTTTGCTGTCACCTCTCCCTTCAGCTGAGGGATTCACAATACCTAAAGTCAGCTTGTAAAGAACCCTTCTGTATCAGAGGTAGTTTTATGCCTGCATTATAAATCACAGAAGATATTTGGTCAAAGACTCCATAAAAAAGGCAGAAGGAAAAGACCAGAGCTCAGAGTTGGAACCAATTATTTTTTCAAGCTAAGCATTGGCCATAGTAGCAAAAGTATCAACCAAAATTTGAAATAGCCTGTTCAGCTATTTAACATCAAAGCATGCAGTAGTCTGTACAAACAATAGCTTTTAGAGGAAACCTGGAGTTTGGCTTAAGCACCAAGAACACATTTTAAGAAGTGAAAAGTACATTTATGTGCAATGACTAGTGTAGTGAGCTAAATGATGGCTTCCCCCAAATATGCCCATGTTCTAATTCCTGGAACCTGTGATGTTATGTTATTTGGAAAAAGGGTCTTCACAGACGTGATTCATTTAAGAATATTGAGATGAGGAGATTTTTATTGACAAACCAAGTGGGTCCTAAATGCCACAACAAGTGTTCTTATAAGAGAGAGGCAGAGGTAGATTAGATATACAGAAGGAAAAGTAATGTGAAAACAGAGAGAGAGATTTGGCCACAAGCCAAGGAAAGAATGACAGTCACAAGAAACGGGAAGCGATTAGGACCAGATTTTCTTCTGGAGCTTCTAGAGGGAGTACAGACCTGCCAAGACCCCAATTTAGGATTTTTGGCCCCCGAAACAATAAGAAAATAAATTTTTGTTGTGTTAAACTACTACATTTTGTGTATTGTTACAGCAGCCATAGGAACCTAAAACAGATTTTGGTAACAGGAAGTAAGGCACTCCTATAATGAATAACTAAAAATGTGGAAGTGGCTTTGGAATAGATAATGGATAGCGGCTGGAAGAATTGGGATGCATTTGATAGAAAAATATACACTGCTGTTAGAAATATGAATGTTAAAGGTGCTTCTGGTGAGCTCAGAAGGAACTGAGGAACATTTTATTGGAAACTAGAGGGAAGGTGATCCTTATTATATAGTGGCAAAAAGCTTATGTGAACTGTTTCCAACAGTTGTGTGGAAAGTAGAATTTTGTTAGTGATGAACTTGGATATTTAGCTGAGATTTCTAAGCAAAGTGTTGGAGGTAGGGCCTATTTTCTTCTTGAGCTTATAGTAAAATACAAGGGGAATGAGGTAAATTGAGGTAATAATTGTTAAGCAGAAAGGAACCAGTACTTGATAATTCAGAAAATTTGAGCCTATTCAGATTGCAAAAGATGCTAAAATTAGGTGATGCGCTATTAGCATAGTGTGCTCTGGAGATAAAGCCAACTTTTGGCTAGTGTTGAAGAGATTAGGCATTGACTCATGGATCCACTCAACCATGTCAACAGAAGCCAAGTATAGAGATGGCATTATCCAGCAAAGATCTGTGAGGACTCTTATCTCAATATTGAATCAATCTGACATACAAGGGAGGCCCACAAAGTTTTTGAGAAACAGTTCTAGATTGATCTGAAAAGGATCGAGACAGGACAAAATGAAAGGTTGTCAGACTACCAAAGTTTTATAGGTAAGAAAGAGGATGATAAAGCTGCAAACATGTGCTACCCTTCAATATAAAGGGTCATTCTCAGAGCAGAACTGCAGGTACAGAGGCAGAGGCCTAAGCAGAGGAGCAGAGGCAGAAGTGCAAACCATGGGCACAGAGACTTGATCCATGGGCCAAGAGGCCAGAACTGCAAGCCTACAGGGTGGAGTCCTGAAACAAGGAGGATTGTCAGGTCAAGAAACCTAAGGGGATTTTGCCTGGTGGAATTGTGAAGGTCATTAGGCCATGTGACTACTTTCTACTTTCCATTTTCCCTGTTTTGAAACAGGAATGTGTACAACTATTGCCCTGTACCTGTTCCATCATTGTATTCTGGAAGCAGATACCTTGTTTTGCTTTATTTATTCACATTTGGAGAGGAATTTTGCCCCAGGATTTTCATCTGTACCTGATTTAGATGATCTAGATGATGACACTTGGGACTATTGAGCTGAAGATGTTTGGTTGAGATTTTAGATTTAGAGTTGATGCTGTAATGAGACTTTTGGGAATGTTGAGATGGGGTGAATATATTTTGCACATGGGACAGATACAAATTTTGGTGGCCACAGGGCAGACTGTATTGGGCTGAGGGGTGCCTTCAAAAAGATATGTCCATATCCTAACTCTCAGAACCTGTGAATGTTACCTTATTAGGAAAAAGGATCTTGTAAGAGACGCATAGGAGGATTAGATACACAGAGGAGAAAGTGATGTAAAGACGGAGCGGAGACAGATGTAGCCATCACCCAAGGAGGGCCAATAGTCACTATATGCAGGAAGAGGCAAGGGAAGATTTTCCTCTAGAAACTTTGGAGGGAGCATGGCCCTTCATTTTGGACATTTCGCCACAGGGACCATGAGAGAACACATTTCTGATGGGTTAAGCCATCACGTTTGTGGTACTTTGTTACAGCAGCCAAAGGAGATGAATGCAACTAATAAACACTCTAAGGATTTTGTATTTTTAAAAATAATTCTGAAGAAAATCTGCATAAATTAGTGCTTCTCACTGGGGCAGTAATAAACCTAATAAAAGACTTTGGTGTAATTTGGTTCTATAGTAAAAATGTTACTATGTATTTTTTCTGGTGATAATTTCAATCTCAAACAAAATTGTAAATGGCTAAAGCAGGACCATTATAACTCTGGGAATCAAATCCTTTAACTCAATTATTGGAACTTCATGAAAGACCCTTAAAGGTTCCATATTGTTGTGAAAATTTTGTGGGATTTCTCCAAATACAAATATATAATTTATCAATAATAGTATTTCATTCATTCTTTTCATAATCTAAAAAATAAGGCAAGTTCACATCCCGAAGAGGTAATAGACATCAGTATTTCTTTCCTGACCATCTTTTTTTTTTCCTGACCATCTTGATAATATGGCATGGCAAATGCCCTTAAATTTTAGTCAGGATTAATATTTCAAGATAATATCATTTTCCTGCAGCCTGAAAGGCTACCGAAGGACTCAGGCCATACCATGAAGATTTCAGAAAAGATTATGTGAAGTCAAAAATACGCACACTAATTATATACATAAATTTGTCTATATTTGTTGTTAAGAAAAAGTGTATGAAATTGATATGTCTCTCAAACTTGTTTGTGTATGCATATGTGTGTCTTAAGATAGGATAAAACTGTAAAATCTCAGAAACTGTTATTCTTTCTGCTTTCTCTATTGTAGCAGCTTCAGAGATTTTTAAAATATCATGCCCAAGTAAGAATGCACTGGAGGAAAAGGTAGCAGTTTCAATCACTATACATCTATATAAAGGAGACTGAATCATTGGTCACTTGTTTACATTATTTCAAATGGTGACTTGCCAAGCCATTGTTTGTTCTTTCTGAATATCTATAATGTGCTTTGGAGAAGTAGAAATAGGATCTTTTATATAAGAAATATACATATAAGAAATTTTTTACAGTAATGACAATCATCTGCATGGATTAGTTTAAAAATTACACTCTAGAGAAGTTATATCACATTATTTCAATGCATATTTTAAAGTAATAGACAAGTAAGTTAAGTATAACTTCTATGCCTTCATCTATTTAAGAAAAATGTAGGGTTGTTTTGGCAGCATCATTTTAATTTGTTAATATCAGGTAAGTATGATGATGATTGAGAAGTTCACTTAGTCACTGGGATGTGGAATTATTATAGCAGGAGATATAAACATATACACATATATACACATACATACATATAATTTTTTTCTTCTTCAGACCACCAAGGCAAAATTGGAAAGGGGAATAGAAAGGGAGATAAAACAGTTGACCTTTCAGACTGTTTTCTGCTGCCTGCAGAGAGAAATCTTTTTCCTCTCAAGTCTTTTAGAAACTCTATACCCTGCTTTCATGGGGGTCGTGGGAGAAAGAAGCAATAGAAGAAATAAACTACAGAGAATAGGAATCAATATTTACCTTTTAAAAATCTTAATAAAGGTAACAGAATTTTCAGGTTCATCCCAGAATAAACATTAAAATGTGAGGTTTTTCTCAAAAAATAGTCATATGAAGTCTTTGTATGAAGTAGATATATGTGCATAATTAGAAAATACCTCTTTAAATAAAGTTTAAATCACTTTCTATAACTGCTTCTGTTAAACTCTGGTTTATTTTTAGCAATGATAAGTGCCTGCAACATCATGCTGAAACTCTAGATTAATGATAAGTTTAATTTCAGCCAAAGCAGATGAATCCATCAGCTTTCACTTGAGATAAGATTCTAAATAAATTCATAGGGTTGAAGCAGTATTTTTTTTTAGTTTCCAAAAATGGCTTCTCTTACAGAGTACCTCTCCAAATCATTAATACACACATTTTTATTGGCCTTTTCTTTTTCTATGTAACATGAATCAGAAGCAGATACTGAATAAATTCTTTCTTTCTTTTCCTTTTTTGGGGGGGTGACCTGCAAATTTGATTAACATTGTAATTTTTTGACAGACTGAATGTTTTTGAATTTCTTATACATTTCATCATTACCATCAGGTCACTCACAGTAACAAATAATACACATCTTTACACTAAAATGGAATACATGTTTTATAATCCTTGTAATTGTGATTGTATTAGTATAATTGTGAGAGGCATCTTGCAATAGCTTTACAAATACAAATACATGCTATTGCACCCAGCTTAGCTTGATCCTTGCAGAAATGCATTAATTTCTTCTCTATCCCTTGAGTGGATATTTTGTTTTTCTCAAAATGTATGATTTTGTTTACTTAAATATTTTCATATTCTTTGGCATCAGAATTCACTTAGATGAGATAGCTCCATTGTGGCGAGAACGTGACCTTTCCAAAGGTACTCGTCTGTTATCTGTAAGACAAAGAAAAAGAACCAAAAACACATGAGCTTTAGATCTTGGCTATTATACAATGTTGGGTCAAGAGTGGTTTTCAAATAGTCCTAAAAATCACTTCAAATGAATATGTAAATAAGTAACAAGGAGCCCAGATTTGAGGAGTTCATGCTGCAGCTCCCAGGCTGAGTTCAAGAGTCTTGCAATCAGCAATAAATAACTTTTCTTGGTAAGTGAAATCAGAGTGATGAAAGAAATGGAAGAATTCTCTCAAGCACAGTCCGCTTGAAAATTGCAGGTGACAACCAAATTCCTTGGTAAAGATGTCAAATTGAAAGGATCTCTGTACAGTGCCTTTTGTTAGAAAGCACTTCAATTTTCAATTCCCCATGAGTTTTCCTTTTTTTTTTTCCCCATGAGTTATCAATCTGTATATGGGCTATCTCTAGAGGACACCAGAAAGGCAGAGCAGAAAAGAATTATTTTTTAACAGTGATGGCAATATGTGCCAATCAAACCCACTACTGAATCTTTGCCTGATTATATGATGTAAACATATCCAATACATTATATGAGTCATTATGGGAATGAATAATGAATAGGTCCTATTCCCCTCACCCACCACAGGAAGAATAATCACTGTAGAGATAACTGCTGGCACAAAGCTTGGAAGGCAAAGTTTAAAAGCATTGATAGTTGCTCAAAATAGTTTTAGCTTTAATAGAAAAAAAGGTTTACAGCTCTGCATTGTGACAATCACTACTATGTTATTATCACCTCTGTTTTATGCTCAGCTTAAATGCAATTGATGTCAGTGAAAATCTGACAAAAGCATAATATACTTAGATTCTCTATTTAAAATGAGACTAGGCCCCTCGAAATAATGACAACCACCAGCACTTACAGCACTTACATAAATGCTAACACTTTACACTTGTTAATTTGCTAATTCACTCAACATCCCTGGGAGGTAAGTCTATTTCATTCTACCCTATTATTTCTGCTTTAGTGATAAAGGTCACACAGCAAACCATCAGGATGATGGGGGATTACAATTCAAAGTTAATGCCTAAATATCAGGACTGCTTTGTTCAGAGGTAGATGTTGGGGCCTCCCAAGCCACTAACCACATCCTCCCTGAAATGATGATGCGCAAAGAATACATCTTGCCTGTCCCATGGGGAGGATGGGCTACGACAAGTGCTGACTTTTGTTGTGGTACCTTTCTGCTCTATGCTAGTGGCTCTGGACTGATTCCTGGTAGTCTATTGTCAGTACACAGAAAAAAGCTAACTGGCTTCTATGACCTTGGCCTTGTTAACACCACATACAACTGCACTGAGCCAACCAGCAATAAGCTTAAAGTGTCTTATAATTGCAATACTATCACTGAGAGGTGAGAAAGAAAGAGACATATCTGAGTGAAGGATTATTCAGGTATTCTTTTAAAGATACCATTTTAAAAAGTCAGTATTTAGTTTGAGATACAGATCACAATTTCAGCAAAAAATGTAAAGATAATATTCTTAAAGAGCTTATTACTTATATGTCACTAGTTTGCATACATATTGGTTTGGGACTTCTTAGAAAACATTTAAAATAAGATTATAATATAATCATTACCAGTGTTTTGCTAGTATTTAAACATTCAATGTTAAAAGCCATCAGATATAACAATGACAGTTCCATTCTCAGAGGATTGTCCCAGCTAAAAAAAAGGGCTCGTAGCTTGGTGGTCCTATACACTAAGGTCAATTGGCATTACACTCAGGAATGCCACTGGCTTCCCATACCATCACTTAGCCCAGTAGATTTAAGATAAGTACCATATTAAAAAACCCAGACTCAGAGCATTAAATGATGTGGTGTCAGGACTCACTTATTGGTAGCATTTGGTATGAGAAAATAAAACTTCAGGTGAAAATGAACTGAGGAAAGGACACTGAAGCTTTTGGAAGGCAGTATAAACACTGGTTCAGGGCAGAAATCTAGCTCTTGGCATGCACAAGAGAGAAATTTTCTACATTTCCTCCCTTTCTCCCTTCTCTCAATCTCTCAGTCTCTCTCTCTTTCTTTATATATTTTTAGTACTAAACTGATCCCTACGTTAATGAGATAATTATAAGAGGAAGCAATTCTGAAAAGGTTACCACGTATTTTTGAAATGTCAATATACAACCTTATTTATGGGAAAAAAAAGTGACATTAGAAACAATGGCAAAAATGACTAATCTGGATTTCACAATCAAATTACAACCTTCTGCATTTATATTAAAACTATTTTAGATGCAAAATATATTATAGATTTGTATGGATCAGGCAGAAAGTGTAATTCGAAAGATAACATGTTTATAAATATATATGACATGAATATATATATTCATCTTTTTTCACATTCCTAATAGCTTGCAATCTAATGACGAAAACTTTTCATGCTCAAATTCATGTCTTGTTTGAGGTAAAGATTGAGAATCAGTAAATTTTTTGAAATAAAAATTCTATAATTATAGTATTAAATACTAATGGGTAAAAATCTGGCATGCCCCTCATAAGGTAAGGGCACATAGTTGATAGCAAATTTATGAGAAAGCAAATGTTACATATTTGCTGTCAGAGGTGATAAAGTAATCTGGGTGATTTGAGAGTGACTGCATTTCCTATTTGGAGATGTAGATGGAGGAAGTGGATGCCCGTGTGACGATTTGAGAGTTATGGGAGATCCAGACTGGACCCAATGTACTTTTTTTAAAAGATTTTGTTTATTTGAGAGACAGAGAGAGAGCACATGTAAGAGAGTACACACAAGAGGGAGCACAAGCAGGGGTGGGGGGAGATGTATGCTGAGCAGAGGGAAAGGTTGAAAAGCAGGCTCCTCACTGAGGAGGGAGCCCGATGCTGGGCTCAATTCCAGGATGCTGGGATCATGATCTGAGCCAAAGGCAGATGCTTAACTAATTGAGCCACCCAGGTGCCCCCAAATTAACTTCTATAACTAGTATTATTCTCCCAACACTACTGATACTAGAACAGTTTAGATGGCAAAAACAGGGGCCTCGCCTCAAAAAAGTCAATAGATGATGTGGAGAGCTTTGTTAACAAATAGTGGCTTCCCTTTCCAATTTACCTGTTGTCTTTTTGGAAACCAAAGAAAGGAAGAAGTGGGGAGGCATCTATTTATATTTGTATACTTGTTGGGGACATTGTGCAATGAGATACAGGAAAACACATTTTATTAGAGGATGGGGTCTTTCTGTGCTTTCATTTTCTTAATGTATGAGGTAGCATATGATAGTGAGTAGGAAGCCTACAGTGTCTAATATATTCTCATGAACTAAGAATTCATTAAGAAATTCTATTGTCCGTGGGATGCCTGGGTGGCTCGGTAGGTTAAGTATCTGCCTTTGGCTCGGGTCATGACCCAGGGTCCTGGGATTGAGCCCCGTATTGGGCTCCTTACTCAGTGGGGAGCCTGCTTCTCCCTCTCCCTCTGCTTGCTGCTCCCCTTGCTTGTACTCTCTCTCTCTTTCTGTCAAATAAATAAAATCTTAAAAAAAATAGAAATTCTATTGTTTATAAAAACAATTAAAGCAACAGTAAAGCCTGAGATGTCAGTTCCAAGATGTACATTCCAAATCTACCAGAGTTGGGTATTCTTTTTAATCATCAAAGGTTTGTCTTTGAAATATGCCCCATGTGAAGGTGAAAAGATTCTGATATTACAGAGAGTGTCCTGGTCATAATGTGAAGTTGGAGAGGGTCACAGTTATATAAAAATGTGCATTCTAGGAGGAGGGGTGACCAAAATGAAAATAATATTCCAATCTGCCACAAAAAGAGAATATTGACACAAGGCCGAGCTTTAACATGCTTCTGCACATTTTGAGTATCAGGTTAACCAGTTCAAACCAATGTCAAGGTTTCTCCACTGTCAGCAATAATCTTTATGCTTTTTCTGAATATAAATTGATTTGACATTCATCTCAAAACCTTCCCTACTGAGTCCTACAGTAGTAAATGGATTAAACCCATTACTGTATTGATCTAAAATTCATTGATGCAATCATTTATTCAGGAACTATGTACAAAGCACATCATCCAAGAAATACCTGAATGTTCCAAAGTTTCAGACCAATAGCTAAATTTACATCACTAATTTCCTTCTTACTGAAAACTTGGTCAAGTGAAATAACTGAGGAATAAGCATATTATAGATAAAGCTTAAAAAAACATGACATAGGACAGGCCAAAGTACTCAAGCCTATGGTATGTAACCTGAAAATGTACAATTAATCCTTTAACAAAGTGAGTGTATGCCAAAGGTACAAGGATATATCCTGTATATTTCAAGAGTAGGACAAGTTGAGGTTGAAAAACTAATAAAAAGGCCATGTCCATTATTAATTTCCATTCAGATTTGGAGTCTATCTGTTGCATATGGAAGAACAGTTTCCTTCCTGATATTCATAGGTATGTAGATGTATCAATGTTAACCTAACATAATGCACTTTACCCTCCCACCAGGGTAACATAAAATATGTGTTTGGTATATACCATATATTGTATTACAAAATATCCAGTTTTAATGTGAGAAAATAAAAAGAAAACCTCTGTAATTTACTGTGAACTTTGTTTTCTCCAAAGCTCTTCAAAAGTAATGGTGTGGTAGATTGACCATCAATAGGTAGGCATTATTTCCAACAAATAGAACAGACAACTGGGTTTATGCAGCTTAGGCTAAGAAAACTAAGAAAACTAAAGATGCTTCAGGAAATATCTACTGAGAAGACATTTGCTTTCTAAATACTGATGAAAGAAAGATAATTTATCTTAGACTGTAATACTAAAATTGTCTCATATAAACTTACATTTTTCCCCTTATGTCCCATGATTCCAAAGCTGTTTGGTTTATGTTTTCCTCTGCGATTTTGGGGATCCTAACTTGATAAAGTTTCTCATTTACTGGAATTGACTGGAGGGTTGCAGCTGAATTAGGCTTGGGCCTTATCTCTTGGTGGAGAACAGCCAACTGACCCATTAGTTGACCAGATTTGTTCTCTTCACTCTTAGCAGAATAGTGATAGTGTCTTTAAAATACGTATTTTTTAAAAAGATTTTAGTTATTTATTTGACAGAGAGAGAGGGAACACAAGCAGGAGGAGTGGGAGAGGGAGAAGCAGGCTCCCCACGGAGCAGGGAGTCTGACATGGGGCTTAATTTCAGGACCCTAGGATCATGATCTGAGCTGAAGGCAGATGCTTAACTATTGAGCCACCCAGGTGCCCCTAAAATACGTATTTTTTGAGAGAAAGAGAGAGAGAGAGAGCACACACACATACACACACATACAGAGAGAATTTTAAGCAGGCTCCATGCCTGGTGGGGAGCTCAATGAGGGGCTTGATCTCATGACTTTGAGGTTGATTTCATGACCCTGAGATCATGACGTGAGCAGAAAAACCAAGAGTTGGGCACTTAACCGACTGAGCTACACTGGCACCCCAAGATATGTATATATTTTGAACTTAAACTATATGTGCAATTTGGTATACTATATTTTCATATAACATTTTATTATAGAAATTTTCCATCTCATTAAACTCCTGAAACATGATATTGAAAACATGATTTTTAATGGCCACATAATCTTCTTTTTATCTTATATAAATATACCACAATTTGGTTAACCATTTTTCTACTGCTGGATATTTAAGTTGTTCTCATTATTTTTCTATTATAAAAGTCTCACCATGAACATCCTTATATCTTTATATATACCAGGTATGGAAATGGATTTGTTAAGTAGGCAAAATTAAGTCCCAATTGAATTCTAGAATAGCTGTATTAATTTAAATCTAATTGGCAGTAAGTACATTAATTTGTGTTATCATATTATTGGGTATTAATCCTTTTAAAATGTGCTAATATGAAAAGTGATTAATGGTATCTGATTTGTTCTTTTTGCATTTCTTCAAATCCTTATAATGTGGAATTTTCCATAGGCTATTATTTATACATTTTCCTTTAAATGCTGGCTAGGTCCCTTAGTCATTAATCTACTGGGATCTTAGGTTTTGCTTTTGTTATTATCTTGGAATCTACATATTAAAGATAGTAACCAATTTAAACATTTGTTAGGACTATTAGTTTGTTGTTACCTATTTCGTTTGTGTTGTGAGTTTTTAGGAACATATGATTTCTTTTTTTCCATTATACTTGATTTTTTATTTTTATCATTGAATTATAGTTGATATACAATGTTAAATGTTTGAGGTGTACAACACAGTGATTAGACAATTCTATACACTATGCGTTGCTCACCATAAGTGTAGTTACCATCTATCACCATACAGTGTTAATACAATATTATTGACTATATTTCCTCTGCTGTATTTTTCATCTTCCTGACTTATTTATTTTATAACTGGAAGTTTGTACCTCTTCTCCTTTTTTGCCCATCATCTCCCTACCCTCCTCTCCTCTGGCAACAGAGTATTTATGAGTCTGTTTCTATTTCTGCTTTTTGTTGCTCATTCATTTTGTTTTTTAGATGCCACATATAAATGAAATCAAATGGTATATGTCTTCGTCTGACTTACATCACTTAGTGTAATACTCTCTAGGTCTACCTATGTTGTTACAAATGGTGGGCTCTCATTCTTTTTATGGCTAATATTCCATTGTGTGTGTGTGTGTGTGTGTGTGTGTGTATCTTCTTTCTCCACTCATCAGTTGATTCATACTTAGGTTGCTTTCCTATCTTGGCTATTGTAAATAATGCTGCAATAAACATAGGGGCTCATATCTTTCCAAATTAGTGTTTTCTTTTTCCTCATGTAAATACTCAGTAGTGAAATTACTGAGCTGTATGGTACATGCAAATCAAGACCACAATGTGATATGACCTAACAATAGTCACAATGGCTAGTATAAAAAAAGACAAGGAATAACAAGTGTTGATGAGGATGTGAGAAAAGGGAACCCTTATGCACTGTTGGTTGAAGTCTAATTGGTGTAGCCATTATGGAAGACAGTATGGAGGTTCCTTTAAAAATGAAAGAAAAGAACTGCCTGTCTTAGGAGTTTTATGGTTTCAGGTCTGATATTTAGGTCTTCAATCAAGTTTTACTTTATATTTTTGTATGGGGCAAGAAAGTGGTCCAGTTTCATTATTTTGCATGTTGTTGACCAGTTTTCCAAACACTGTTTTTGAAGAGACTGTCTTTTTCCCATTGTGTGTTTTTGTCTCTTTTGTCATAGGTTAACAGACCATATAAGCATTGGTATATTTCTGAGCTCTCTATTCTGTTCTATTGATCTATGTGTCTATTTTCATGCCAGTACCATACTGTTTTGATTACTATGGCTTTGTAGTATAGTTGGAAATCTGGAATTGTGATACCTCTAGCTTCATTTTTATTTCTCAAGATTATTATGGCTATTTGGGGTCTTCAATTTCTTTCATCAGTATTTTATAGTTTTCAAAGTACAGGTCTTTCACCTTGGTTAAATTTATTCCTTGGTGTTCTTTCTGGTGCGGTTGTAAATGGGATTGTTAATTTTTCTTTCTGCTACTTTGTTATTAGTGTTATAGAATTGCAATAGATTTCAGAGTGCCTGGGTGGTTCAGTTGGTTCAGTGTCGGACTCTCAGTTTCAGCTCAGGTCATGATCTCATGGGTCATGAGATGGAGCCCCAGCTCGGGCTCGCTGCTCAGTGGGGAGTATGCTTGAAGAGTCTCTCCCTCTGCCCCTACCCCTGGTCATGCTCACTCTCTAAAATAAGTAAATAAACCTTAAAAAAAGAAGACATGCAATAGATTTCTGTATATTAATTTTGTATCCTGCAGCTTCACCAAATTTATTACTTATCTAATAGTTTTCTGGTGGACTCTTTAGAGTTGTCTACATATATAGTAATATGTCATCTGCAAATAATGATAGTTTTACTAATTCCTTACCAATTTGGAAGTATTTTATTTCTTTTTCTTGTATGATTGCTGCAGCTAGGATTTCCAGTAGTATGGTGAATATAAGTGACCAGAGTGGACCTCCTTGTCTTGTTTCTAATATTAAAGGAAAAGCTTTGTTTTTCACCATTAGGTAGGATGTTCATTTTGCATTTTTCAGATATGGCCTGTAGTACGTTGACATATGTTCCCTCTAAACCTACTTTGTTGAGATTTTTTTATCATGAACAGTTGTTGAATTTTGCTAAATGCTTTTTCTGCATCTTTTGAAATAATCATATGATCTTTATCCTTTCTCTTGTTAATGTGATATATTACATTGATTGATTTGTAGATACTGAACCATCCTTGTATCACTAGATAAATTCTACTTGATTGTGGAGAATAATATTTAAAGTATATTATTGAATTTGATCTGCTAATATTTTATTGAGGACTTTTGAATCTATGTTCATCAGGAATATTGGCCTGTAAATTTTTTTGCAGTGTCTTTGTCAGGTTTTGGTATAAGGGTAATGCCAGCTTTGACGAATATATTTGAGAGTTTTCCTTCCTCTTCTATTTTTTGGAATAGTTTAAATGTTTGATAGAGGGATGCCTGGGTGGCTCAGTTGGTTAAATGTCTGCCTTCAGCTCAGGTCATGATCCCTGGGTCCTGGGATCAAGGCACGCATCTCGCTCCTTGCTCTGCAGGGAGATTGCACCTCCCTCTGCTTGTGCTCCGTCTCTCTCTCTCTCTCAAATAAATAAATGAAATCTTCTAAAAAATAAATAAATGTTTGATTCACCTGTGAAGATACCTGGTCCTAGACTTTTTTATGTTGCACACTTTTTAAATTAATGATTCATTTTCATTACCAGTCTGTTCAGATTTTCTATTTCTTCCTCATTCAGTTTTAGAAGATTGTATGTTTATTTTCTCTTTGACGTCTTGGTCAACCCACTGGTTGTTTAGTAGCATGTTGTTTAGCCTCCATGAGCTTGAATATTTTCCATTTTTTTCCTTGTAATTGATTTCTAGTTTCATATGTTGTGGTCAGAAAAGCCCCTTGATATGATTTGAATATTCTTAAATTTATTGAGACTTCTTTTGTGGCCTAACCAGTGATCTATCCCAGAGAATGTTCCATGTACACTTGACAGGAATGTGTATTCTGCTGTTTTGGGATAGAATGTTCTATATATATCTAATAACTACATCTGGTCTAATGTGTTGTTCAAAGCTACTGTTCCCTTATTGATTTTCTGTCTGGATGATCTTTCCATTGATGCAAATGGGGTGTTTAATAAGTCCCCTACTATTATTGCATTACTTTCAATTTCTCCCTTTATGTCTTAATTGCTGCTTTATGTACTTAGGTGCTCCTATGTTGGGTGTATTGATATTTACAACTATTATGTCCTCTTGTTGGATTGACTTCTTTACCATTATGTAATGTCCATCTTTGTCTCTTCTTACAGTCTGTTTTAAATTCTGTTTTGTCACAGATAATCATGTCAAAAAATGGGCAGAAGACATGAACAGACACTTCTCCAAAGAAGACATACAAATGGCTAACAGACACATGAAAAAATGTCCATCATCTTTAGCCATCAGGGAGATTCAAATCAAAACCACACTGAGATACCACCTTACACCAGTTAGAATGGCCAAAATCAACAAGACAGTAAACAACAAACGTTGGAGAGAGAAAGGGGAACCCTCTTCCACTGTTGGTGGGAATGCAAGTTGGTGCAGCCACTTTGGAAAACAGTGTGGAGATTCCTCAAGAAATTAAAAATAGAGCTACCCTATGACCCTGCCATCGCACTACTGGGTATTTACCCCAAAGATACTGATGTAGTGCCAAGAAGGGCCACATGTTCAAAGCAGCAATGGCCACAATTGCCAAACTGTGGAAAGAACCAAGATGCCCTTCAACAGATGAATGGATAAAGAAGATATGGTCCATATATACAATGTAATATTATGCCTCCATCCGAAAGGATGAATACCCAACTTTTGATACTTTTGTATCACTATGGACAGGACTGGAAGAGATTATGCGGAGTGAAATAAGTCAAGCAGAGAGAGTCAATTATTTTATGGTCTCACATGTGGAGCATAAGGAAAAACATGGAAGGCATTGTGAGAAGGAAAGGAAGGGTGAATGGGGGGAAATCAGAGGGGGAGATGAACCATGAGAGACTGTGGACTCTGAGCAACAAACTGAGGGTTTTGGAGGGTTGGGGTGGGGGGTTGGGCGAGCCTGGTGGTGGGTATTGAGGAGGGCATATATTGCATGGAGCACTGGGTGTGGTGCATTAACAATTGATCTTGTAACACTGAAAAAATAAAAGTATGTGGGAAAAAAATAAATTCTGTTTTGTGTGATATAAGTATTAATACCCCATTTTTTCATTTTCATTTACATGAAAGATCTTTCTCTATCCCTTCACTTTCAGTCTGTATGGATCTTTAGGTCTGAAGTGAGTCTATTGTAGGTAGCATATAAATAAGTGGGTTTTTTTAATCCATTCCTTCACCCTGTGTCTTTTGATTGGAGCATTTAGAACAGTCATATTTAAAGTAATTATAGATAAGTATGTACCACTGCCCTTTTGTTAATTATTGTCTGATTGGTTTTGAATTTCTTCCCTGTTCTTTTCTTCTCTTGCTCTCTTCCCTTGTGATTGATGACTTTCTGTAGTTTTATGCTTGGATTCCTTGCTCTCTCTCTCTTTTTTGTACCAACTGTAGGTTTTCAGTTATCATGAGGTTCATTTATAACATCTTAAGTATATAGCAGTCTATAATAAGTTGTTGGTTGCTTAAGTTCAAACACATTCTAGAAGCACTACATTTTTAATCTCCCTTCCATGTTTCATGTATATGTCATATTTTATATCTTTTTATTTTTGAGTTCCTTAACTATTATTTATTTATTTTGTTAAAGATTTTATTTATTTATTTGACAGAGAGAGATCACGAGTAGGCAGAGAGGCAGGCAGAGAGAGAAGGGGAAGCAGGCTCCCTGCCGAGCAGAGAGCCCAATGCAGGTCTTGATCCCAGGACCCTGAGTTCTTGAACAGAGCCGAAGGCAGAGACTTTAACCCACTGAGCCACTCAGGCGCCCCCCTTAATTATTTTTTAGATAAAATTAATTTTACTATGTTTGTCTTTTAGCCTTCATATTAGCTTTATAAGTGATTGATCTACTACCTTTACTCTATGCTTGCTTTTACTCATGAAACTTTTTCCTTTCATAATTTTCTTCCAATTATGGACTTTTCCTCTTACAGAAGTCCCTGTAACATTTCCTGCAAGGCCAATTTAGTGGTGATGAAGTCTGTTTTGTTTGTCTGAGAAACCATCTCTCCTTCAATTTTGAGTGATAACCTTGTCAGGTAGAGCGTTCTTGGCTGCAGATTTTTACCTTTCAGCACTTTGAATGTATCACATAATTCCCTTCTGGCCTGCAGAGTTTCCACTGAAAAATCAGCTATATGGGATTTCCCTTATATGTAACTTAGTTACTTTTTCTTACTGCTTTTATGATTTTCTGTTTAGCTTTAATCTTTGATATTTTAATTAATACATGTCTTTGTGTGGACATTTTTGGGTTCATCTTGTTTGGCGGTTCTATGTGATTTTTGGACCTGGATGTCTGTTTCCTTCCCCAGGGAGGGAAGTTTTCAGCTATTATTTCTTCAAATAAGCTTTCTGCCCCTTTTTTCCTCTTATCTCCCTCTAGGACCCATATAATGTGATTGTTTGTACATCTGACCTTGTCCCAGAGTTCCCTTAACCTGTTCTAAGTTAAAATTCTTTATTTTTTTAAGATTTTATTCATTTATTTGTCACAGAGAGAGAGAGAGAGCTAGAGTGAGAGAGCTCGAGAGAGCTCGCACAAGCAAGGGGAGCAGTAGGCAGAGGGAGAAGCAGACTCCCTGCTGTGTAGGGAGCCCAAAGAGGGGCTTGGTCCCAGGACCTTGGGATCGTGACCTGAGCCAAAGGCAGACGCTTAACTGACTGAGCCACCCAGGACCCCCACCCATCCTCATTAAAAAAAAATAATTATTATTATTGTTGTTGTTGTTGTTGTTCATCTTGGGTACTTTCTATGACCCTGTCTTCCAGATCACTGATATCTTCTACATACTCCAATCAGCTGTTCATTCCCTCTAGTCTGTTTTTCATTTATTATATTCTTCAACTCTGATTGGTTCTTTTTAATATTTTCTATCTCTTTGTTGAAGTTCTCACTGAGTTCATCTGCTCTTCTCTCAAGTCCAGTGAGCATCTTTAGGACCATTACTTTGAACTCTTTACTAGGTAGACTATCTCCATTTCATGCACTTATTTTTTTGAAGTTTTGTCTTGTTTTTTCATATGAAGCATATCCTTGTGTTTTTTTTTTTTTTTGACTTTCTGTGCTTGTTTCTATGAATTACATAGAACATCTATTTATCTTAGTTTTAAAGGAAGGGCTTTGTGTAGGAACATCTCTCTGTGTGCGTGGTTGCTTTGGCTGGCTGCCTGGAGCTATAGCAGGCACTGACTAGGGGTCTTGGGGCAATATGCACCAGGTCCACCCTAGTGGGATGGCTGGAGCTGAAGTGGGCTAGGGGTTCTGGGAGGGTACAGAGGGCATCTTGGCAGGACAGCTGGAGTAGAGCCAAAGAAAGTGCAGGTTGGGGCTCCTGGAGCATTCCTCCTAAGGGGCACCCTGGCAAGATGGCTGGAGTAGAAGCAGGCATGGGCCAGGAGGTCCCAAGATGTTCTGTCCAGGTGGCTCCCTGGCTGGATGGCAGGAGCTAATGTGGGAATGAGCTATGTGATCCTGGGGTGCTCCATGCAGGGGGTATCCTAGTGGGATGGGTGGAGTTTTGGTAGGCGAAGGCCAGGATGTCTTAGTGCAACTCCATGCAGGGGATCCCTGGATGGGAGGTCCTCAGATGCTCCATGCATAGGTGTCCTAGAAGGTCCTCTGGAGCTGAATTGGGTGAAGGCTTTCAGTCTCTCAGTATATGCTTCACTGGGGTCACATTGTGGGTACGGCTGGGGCTGATGTGGGCTATGGGCACAGGACTCACTGAGGTGGGAGGCCGGCTAGGGTACCTGGACCTTGCTTTCTGCATATCAAAGTGGACAGGAAATGTAAATGGCACTTGCCAGTACCTCCAACCCCGGAGAGGAGGTTCCAGCAAGTTTCCCTGCCATTTGGCAGATGTTCAAGAGCTGGCTCCTTTATATTCTAGTTTCCCTTTTAAACTGCAGGTTTTATTCTGTGCCTCAGAGTGGAGGAATCCTCTCCTAGGCCCTGAGTACTATCCCTCCCCACTGCAGTTTGTAGCATCAGGAGTGGGGTTCTCATAATTACCATGCTTCCATCTCTTCTGCCATTCTTTATGTAGTCCCTCTGTCTTTTGTTGTGCATAAGTTGTTCAGTCAGCCTTTAGTTCTTCAGGAAGAATTGCTCTGTACGTAGGTGTAGAGTCAGTGTGTCTATGTTGGAGGTGAGTTCAGGGTCTTCCAATATAACTATCTCAGATTAGAACTCATTTTTATTCTTTTTATGTAGCTAAATCTATTGATCTTTGACACTGTGATCTGTTCCTTTATTTTTAAGTTTAGAAAGCCTTTCTCCAGCCAAAGACATCTGATTAACATTCAACTGTCTCTTCTTGTTTTGTAAGGTTTTTTTTTTCACATTTATTTATTTAAATGATCTAGATTTTATTTTGTTGTACAATGTCAGGTAAATTTCCACATTGATTTTTTGTTTTCTTTCTTTCTTCTTTTTTTTTTCTTGTGGAGAAAAAATGGATTGTCCCAGAACCCTTTGTTGAATAATCATGAATTTCTACACTGATTCATGATACCTCTTTTCATATGTTAAATCAGCTATACTAGTGTAGATTTCTGTTTCATTGACCTAAACATCTTTCCAACTATTTTGTGCCAATGGCTTCTGATTCCATGCATAATATATTTTAATATCTGGTGGAGATAATCTTCCATAATTTTTATTTTCATTTCAACATGTATTTTTAGGAAACATTTTGGAACTCCACAGCATGTTATAATCACACATCTTGAAAACAGCACAGCTTGAAATATTAACCCAATGGGTACTAACTCGTCTATCTTAGTAAGGATAGGCAGATGTCTCTTTGTTGAGTGCCAATGAGTCAAGTGACTCTAAAGTCCCTAATGATGTTTTTAAGAGTTCTCTTCAGGTTCCTCATTTTCTTAAAAACTTAAGAAGCCTCTTTCCCTGTCTTCTGATCACTTTTTTTGTCAGCTGACCACTTTTCTTCTGGAAATATAGGACAGGCCAGCACTAAGGAAAAGAGCAAAACCAATTCTGTAAGAGATTTTTAAAATGCTTATTCTCATTATTTTTGCCATGTCAAAAATCTGAATTGGAATTAAGGATATAGTTTTGTTGGCTGTTGATAAAGTCTAGTGCCTCAAGTTTGTAAACCTTATTTTATCATACATTTTATACTATCTTTCACAAATTTGGCTTCCACCAGAAACCACCAGTGTTAAACTCTATCAACTTATTTTGTTCCAACAAAATTGTATATTTAGGTCACCGTGCAAAAATGGATGTCTAGAAGGCAATCAAATACCTCTACTTAAAAATTAAATAGTTCTAGCCGTATTCTAACCTCAATGACATCATAATGTTCTTGAAGCTAGAATCATATCATGTTGTGTAATCTGTATCCCTTATCACATGCAAATTAATCCACACAAAGAAAACAGAAACCCAGATTACTGTGGTAGTTCATGTTGGGAGAAGAGATGAAAAGCTATTTTAACGAGAATGGTAATGGAAAGCAATAATATTAAAGTAGTTCAGAGGCTACTTTGACTATAGATACACAACTCCCATTAAATGTAATTGGAGTTAAGCACATGTAATGATAACAAAATAGACCCCTAAATGTCTTTCCAATTGTAAAATAAGCGAATGTATTCCAGGAAATAGCATGTTTTTGTGTGGAAAATACAGTATTCTAATTGAGAGGCAAAAATTATTTTCATATTGATATTGCTCAGGGTACGATGTTGATATTTTTCCTATGCTTAGAGATACAGATCTGTAAGTGGTAACATCTGTACAAAGAATGTTTCTTTTTCTCTTCTTAATACTCAGCATTCATTATGTTATTAAAGGAAAAGTCTCAATAGTTGTAATGGATTTATTAATTCAGTAGCTTGTTATCAGCATGAAACTCTGCTATGCTAGGGGAAAAACAAATTATATTTTACAATTCTGCAGTAGCGAGATTAAATCACTTTTCTACATTTCACTTTCTTCTTATCCTCCCTGCCAGGTAGTAACGCTATTCTCTATCTCTATTATGAACCTCATATTTTGCAAACTATCAAGTCTTGTAGTAATATAAAGGTACATTATCAAACAAACTCAATTATAGCAACTTTAGAAAGATTGGAACGTGATAAAAGTAAAACCACTGAGTACAATAATATTATTTCAAGGCATTAAAAATTAATCCACATTAAGCTACAAACGTGGAAAATATGCAATACTTACTTTTACCTATCACAAACATGATATTTTCATAACATGTATAACCAACCTCCTGGGATTTTAAATGACTAGCATTTACATTAATTGATAACTTGAGTATTTCAGAGGATTTTACAAAAATGTGGTTCAGAAGAAAAATCAGTATATTGTTCAGTATTTCAACTGCTACAGACCTTGCTATTGATTATCTTTGGACTCAATGTCAAACCTACTGAATAGATTTTTTTTTAAATGTCCTTGGCTTTGTACATTAGCCATGCATTATGTTTGCTTCTTTAATAGGAAAGGCAATTGGGCTTTAAGACAAATTTTCTTTCTATGAGGTTGAAAGTCTGATAATGATGCATACATATCTGGAAACTATGGGAAAAATCAGCAAATAACAATATAAGTAGTGTTAGAAAATAGGAAAAATCCCCAAGTAAATCATATATGTGAAACTTACATTGAAGAACAAACCAACAGAAACCACATAAATGATAACAGAGTTGCTCAAGTGTCTTTCACAGTGGATTACACATAGCAATTTCTCAAAAATTGTCTGTTGACTAAGTAATCATCCAATCTTTAGCAATGAATCAGGAACTGACCCTTCAATTCACCTTATGCTATACTGCTTAACATACAGGGGATATTATTTGCCATTAATATAAAGAAAGGAAAGGAAACCTTTTCTCCCTCTCTCCTTCCCTTCCTTCCATCCACTTACAAATTTTTGTTGCATAAACTATCTACAGAGTACCATAAAAGACACTCTTATACGTTATTAAAGAAGAAAGGATAAATGTACAAACTACTATAACATAATAAAACTATTTGTCTCTTATACTATCTATTACAGTTTAAGTGTAATGGCAGTTCAGAGCAGAGAAAAATCATAATCCCTTGAGTGCAGGAGTTAGGGGCTAGGGAAAATTTTGTCCCAGTTAGGCCTTAAAATATAGGTGGGATCTTAACAAGAAGAAATAGAAAGATAGCTGCTAGTTTTTTATTAGAAAAAATGAGTTCTATTTTCTTCTATTGCTATTTAACAAATTTTTTCTAGTTGGGGGTGGGCATAAAATTCAATGGATGTTTAAAGAAGGAATCAGAATGTCTATACATATTTAATCTTTTTTCTAGGAAAAGGAAGAAAATAATAAAAGGACATATATTGAATTGGCCAGATTTGTAGTGATGGTTATTTCTATAAACACATTATTTTAATTTCAATAATGGTTTACAATGACAGTAATTTTGTTTCGAAAAACAAAACAAAACCCAGGAAGAAAAAAAAACAAAAAAACAAAACACCCAGCAGAAATGGAGCTCTCTGGAATCCTCTGGTTAGGTTCTGTTGTTGAAGCCTAGATGTTGAAGCACTATCAAGAGTGGCAGAAGAGCTGATCAAGGCATACACAGATTGCAGTGACCTGGGCCAAGAGAACTTGGCAAGGATGAGAACTTGAGCAACCATTTGGGTTGGTGCAAATAAACTAGCTTTGAAATGACAATGCGGATACAGGGTCAAGTCATTCCTACCATCTGTCATCTATGTACCTTTCTACTCCATGTGTGACATAGATCCCCATGACTAAGATTATTAGGTATCAGCCATTTCTCTAACTTTGATTATATGATGGACAATACTCTGTCATTTTCTGTGCTCTGCCTGAGTTTTGTTACTGATATGCTGACCTAGAATATACTTACCTGTCATCTGCTTTTGTTTCTGAATCACTGCAAGATTATATATCTATTCCTTTTGTTTTTAAAATGTACAACCTATCTCTTGGGTCTGGACTACCTACTTCTTGCTGAGCCTGGAAGTTTTAGAGTAGTCAGCCCAACTCCACAGGTTCAGTAGCCCCAGGTACTCTTGCACTGCATAAGCTCACTGGCCCCTGTAGTAAGGCAAGAATGGCAGGCTTTCCCTTGCATGATGTCCCTATTTCCCAAAGCACAAGATTACAGAAATATGCCACTGGCTATGATTTTGAGAAGAAGATATTAATCTACAACTTACAATTTGCAGGTCTATAAACAGGTGCTTCCCATTAGTTGAGTTCCCCATGTTAGCTTATGCTTAATTACTTAACCAGTTGTATGGAGAAAGGCAACCTGTATGGTTAATATCACAGACACTTTAGCAGCTGCCAGTGCCATTGTTTTAAAACATAAACTGTCCCGTAAGGTAGAAGCCAGGCAGCCATTGTTTCAAATATGAGCAATTAGGACAGAGTTAAAACACAGCTTGTTAAAGTCATACTCATAACTGACAGAAGCTCCTTTGTAATTTTAGTTTCTAAGCACAGTTTCTAAGCACTACGCACAACCTCAGTGCAGGCCGAGCCTATAGATGAGTAAAAATGGCTACTCACTAGCAACTTCCTTCCCACATAAGAATTCTCAAAGAATCTTTCCTGATTCTTAAGTCTAAAGCCAGTCCTTTCATTACCAGACAAACGCATAAATAGGGATTGCTGTACATCACTGTTCTTTGCAACATTGTTTATATTAGTGAAAAGCATAAATAGCCTATCTGTCCATCATGAAATTAGTAAATAAAGGATGGAACCCACATACATAAGGATACAATGCAGCCATTCAAAACTATCATATAGATCTATATATGCTCGACAGAAAGAGGTCCACATTATAAAGTGGAAAAGGCAAGTTACAAAAGAGTAAATTCTATTCTTTTTTTTTTTTAAGATCTTATTTTTTTATTTAGAAGGAGAGCATGCATGAGCTGGGGGAGGGGCAGAGGGAGAGGAGAGAGAATCTTTTTTTTTTGTAACTAATCATAATTTTATTTTTTCCCCAAATATGTTTATTTTACTTTTTCAGTGTTACAAGATTAATTGTTCATGCACCACACGCAGTGCTCCATGCAATACGTGCCCTTCTCAATACCCACCATCAGGCTCGCCCAACCCCCCACCGTCTCCCCTCCAAAACCCTCAGTTTGTTGCTCAGAGTCCACAGTCTCTCATGGTTCATCACCCCCTCCGATTTCCCCCCATTCACTCTTCCCTTCCTTCTCACAATGTCCTCCATGTTTTTCCTTATGCTCCACATGTAAGTGGGACCATAAGGCAATTGACGAGAGAGAGAGAATCTTAAGCAGACTCCGCACTGAAGGAGGAACCGTACACTGGGCTCAATCCCACAATCCTGAGATTGTGATCTGAGCTGAAATCGGGAGTCTGAGGCTTAACCGACTAAGCCACCCAGGTGCCCCTCATATTCTTATTTTTGAAAATAAGAATTATAACTTTTAGGAGTTTGAAAGAATATACACCAATAAAAGCAGTGGTTACCTCTGAATGGTGGGATCATGACTTTTTTCCCCTTTTTTATATTTTTCCATGTCTGAATTTTTGGCATTGAGCATTACTAACTTGGCAAATTAGGGAAACAACCTATGTAGGATATAAAATCTTCAGGTTTCAGATAAAAAGCACATACTGTTCTCAACTTAAAAAGCATCTAGGATTCAATAATCTGAATTAATTCATTGTTGATTATACCATCACTAAGTATACTCTAATGCAAAAAAAAAAGACATAAATCAGGTACCATTTTCTGTCCTGCTTAAATAAGGGCCATAGACTGTTCCCTGATCAGAAAGTAATGGCTTATAAGCTCACTGGTTTTAGAGCACAAATACATTTATCTTTATACACTGTTGTCATTTATAAAAGTATTTCATGAGTTTTAGATTCAAAATTCTAAAAGTTCTACTCTTAAAAAGTAAGCCTAGACATTGTCTCTCTCCAAGAAGATTAGTAAAAATTCAGGAGGATAAGGAGGTATGTCATGACAACATCTATATAGAGTTTTCCTTCAATGGCAAAATCAAATGGACTTAAAAATTGCTTTGTAGCAACATGTTACTTATGAAGGAGAAATTAAAATATGATCTCTCTGATATGAAGAATTTGAGAGGCAGGGCGGGGGGTTGTGGGGGGTGGGGAGGAAATGAAACAAGATGGGATCAGGAAGGAGACAAACCATAAGAGACTCCTAAACTCACAAAACAAACTGAGGGTTGCTGGGGGAGGGTAGGAGGGGTAGGGATAGGGTGGCTGGGTTATGGACATTGGGGAGGGTATGTGCTATGGTAAGTGCTGTGAAATGTGTAAGCCTGATGATTCACAGACAGGTACCCTGGGACAAATAATATATTATATGTTAATAAATAAATAAATAAATAAATAAATAAATAAATAAAATATAAACAAACAAATAAATAAACTATTCCCAGTATCACATAAAGGTGGAATCATACTAAAATAAAATAAAATAGAATAAAATAAAATAAGTCTGTGTTTTAATGGTAAACAATACTGACCCATTTTCAAGAAGACATGCATACTGGGTTATTTTTCCTAGTTAAAGTGTGGGGGTGGAGAGAGGATTCTTGGCACAAAGAATTATACTCTTTCTTATCACCATTTGTATTAATACAAGATATAATGATGGAATAAAGTTAAGCTAACTGGTATATGTAGTCTTTGAACTTATTAATATATATTACTAGATACAGATTTTCTAATAAAACGGGCCACCCTCACATTTATGTACTTGTAAAATGAATTTTTCTAAGCATCAGTTTCCACGTATGCAAAATGATGATAATAATAGTACTTACATTATAGAATATTAACAGAATCACTTGGCCCATATTAATCTTTTGATAGACATGAAATAAACATACACACACAAGAATTGGTCAACAGCCCAAAAAGTCCTTTCTATTTCTGTTATCCACATCTTCGTTCTGTCACTTAATAGCTATGTTTTCCTAAACTTATTTTCCCCTTTGTGAACATGAAAATAATACTTAAAGATGACTTAAAAGAATAGTTATGAGGACTAAATGAGGCAATAATGTAAAAGGACCAGAATGGCACCTGATACAGACTAAATTTATACTTGATATTATAACAGCAACATAACAGAGATTTGTTTCAAGGTCTTATATTTTTAAAAGTCTAAAAAGCTTCATTATGAAGATGATGATAAGTTTTAGTCACCTTTGGGACAATGAGAAACAAACAAAACAGAAAGTCTTTCCCAGATTAGCCTATGAAAACAAAGACTTACTAAAGATCAGTTAGGAAATCAGAATTTATCAATGTTCAGAATTTCTATTTATTTCATAAAGCATCATCGGCTGGTATACTTTTATGCCCTTGGGAAGCAATTAAATCTTTTATTACAATTTCTTTATTTTTCTTATTGTCATCTAGTGGGTAGAGAAACATTGCTGGGCTGCTTTCTATTACTTCTCTGTTTTAGGATTCCAGTTGTCTAGACAGATTTTTAGAAAGAGATTATTTCTAGACATTCTAGCCTGCCCTGAATGATGTATCTAGTAACATTTTTTTTTTCTAGAGGTAATCCAATGACCTTTAATTTGGTTTTCTGAGTAGACCTATTCACTGGAAAGAGGGAGCGCTGCCATCATAACCAGGTCACCACATTCCCATGTCAGGTATATTTCCCTCTGCTCAAAAGCTGGCCTGAAATTTAGTTCAATAATCCTTTCTTGAAGAGTGACTATGTGCCTCACATAGTGCCAGAGATAAATGAGCCAGTATCTTCTTTCATGCAGGTAGTATGAAGTGATTATGGCCTTTTCATGTAATTGTTAGTCTGATGAAATGTGTTAGGGCTTCTTCTGTAGTCTGCTACACCGTTGTCAGTGAGTCAGTTTTAGAACCTAGATTATATTACATCCCCTGACATAAAAATGAAAAGTCTCAGCCATTTTTCTCAATATATTTTCATTTAAATGGGTGGTAGCATGTAAACCTAATTAGAATACAGTTATAGTGAGCACTATGATTAGGGATATACTCTTTAGGAGCACAGAAAAGGAACACTTAGTTAAGCCTTAGGGGAAGCATCTCTGGGAAGCCTTTCTAGAGAAAGCAATGCCATAACTGATTTTTTTAAAAAAAAATTTTATCTATTTATTAGAGAGAGAGAAAAAGAGCATGAGCAGGGGGATGGAGCAGAAGGAGAGGGAGAAACAAACTCCCCACTGAGCAGGGAGCCCCATGCAAGGCTCCAACCCAGGATCCTGGATCATGATCTGAGCAGTAGGCAGATGCTTAAACTGACTGAGCCACCCAGGCACCCCTGTCCTTTTTCTTAAAGTATGAGGATGAATTAGCCTGGATGAAAAGTATATTTCAGGCAAAGGAGACACTGTAAGGAACAGGAGAGAAAAGATGCTTGTAGTGTGACTACAAGCAAATCAATGTTGATTAAAAGCAGGAGATTGGGGCACCTGGGTGGCTCAGTGGGTTAAGGCCTCTGCCTTCAGCTCAGGTCATGATCTCAGGGTCCTGGGATCGAGCCCCGCATCTGACTCTCTGCTCAGCGGGGAGCCTTCTTCCCCCTCTCTCTCTCTGCCTGCTTCTCTGCCTACTTGTGATCTCTCTCTCTCTCTCTCTGTCAAATAAATAAATAAAATCTTTAAAAAAAAAAAGGCAGGAGATTATAGGCTCTGAGGATAGAGAAGTAACATCCAGACAATGGATGGTCTCATGTGCCATCTTAAGGCTCTTGGACTTTACACGTACAATAGTGAGTGGAGTTGCCAAGGTAGTTCAATTTGGTGATCATGTAGTGGATGGGCTTAAAGGTGACAAGACAAGAATTAGGGATTAATTGAATATGGAGAATAAAGAGTTCACATTTGGGAAAATGGTGGTCCCATTAACTAAGATAGGGCATACAGGAGGAGTTGCACTCAAGGAGAAGATGATGAGTTCAGTTCAGGATGTTTAAAATTGAAGATGCCTTTAAGCTATCCATGTGGAGCAGTCCAGAGAAGGCAGCTAAATATTTCAAGGCTGAAGTTCATGGGACAGCTCTGGAAAGAGGATGAGAGACTTGGGAGACTTATCATATAGATGGTAATTGAAGCTGGCACTCACGAAAGTATGTAGAGTGGGAAGAGCAGTGGGCTGATGATTATTTCCTGGAAAACACTAATATTTAAGAAATGACCATAGAAAGAGAAGTCCATGAAGAAAACAGCAAGTATTCACAGAGGTACAGAATGAAACGTTTGAGCGTGTTATGGAAACTAAGTTGAAAAATGCAATAAGCAATAGTATAAAATGCTGTAGAAAGATGCAGCAAAATAAAAATTGAAAACTACCAGCTTTATTTATATCAGAAATATGAACATCATTAGAGACCATAATGAGAACAATTTCAGTAAAATAGGGGGAGAAAAGGCCATATTGCAGAAGGTTGAGGAGTAAAGGGAGGTAATGAATATAACTTATACTTCCATTTCCCATGACCATGAAAGAGTTGATATTTTCATAGAGGTAAAACACTTTTCTCAGGTCACTATATCTGATATGTCCAACACCACTTCTAGGTAAAACTGTCGTACTCATAATTTTTTACTTAGGTAAGCAACACTGAAGAATGGGCTTTCTTTTTTTTTCCAGAAGAAGCCACTGAATGGACAATGGTGGACATCTGACCCCCTCAGTGGCAACTAATTCATAGGCTGGTCAGTAACACATGACATACCTTGTGATAAAAGGCACTACTCAATAGGGTAATAAACAGGTTGAAAGAGAAAAAGAAAGGAATGAACAGACACACAGAGAGAAGTGAAACCCACTGTTTCTTAAGGTGTCCTGAATAAGTTCCTGCTCTAACAGAGTTCAATATAACAAAGACATGATTTACATGATATAATTCCTAATGTCGATGTCAACTTCATTCAAAAAATAGTCAATAAAGTTTACTAGACCATTATTTCTTAATGCAAGATATATTTAAGTTCTGTGCATTCCTTTTTATGTAAAAAAATGTTGACATAAGCATATTCTGTATTATCACCTTATAAGTAATCAGTGTATTACTCATGGATATACATACTTATTTGCTTTCATATTATCATAGTGTACTGAACTAATGAAATTTCATGATTATACGATAAAGAAAAATTTTCAGATTTGAGTCATCCCAGAGTATGATACTATTTTCACACCATGGCATAGGTAAGCTGGACATATAAAGACCTGTGACAAAGAAGTCAATGCCATTTTCATGATGTAAGCAGAGGTACAATGAGAATGTGGTCTTTGTAGAGCAATTTGCAATTGTTTATTAGCTGTAAATAGAGGGGTAAATGTGCACTGAATGATTTTTTTCTGTTCCCAATTCTAGCAATAAATGGATTAGATATCTATATTATAAAAATTTCAATCCTAGATTTATCTTCATGGGAGCATGGCAACTTTACAAAATTACCAAGTTGACAATACCAGAGTTTTTATTCAATGTGTTGTGTGATGATCCTGAGTAAGATGAGAAGGCCTTAAAGTTACTAATACCATTTTTTCCAGTCTACTTCTACAACAGAAACTCTGCATTAGTGCCAGTGAAGTCAAAATATATAACCAGATCCAAATCTAAATCTTTCTACTATAAAATCTAGCATTGGGGTGCCTGGGTGGTGCAGTTGGTGAAGGATCCTACTCTTATTTTCAGCTCAGGTCGTGATCCAAGGATTATGAGATCAAGCGCTGAGTCAGGCTCTGCGCTCAGTGCAGAGTCTGCTTGAGTTTCTCTCTACCTTGCCCTCTGCCCCTCCCCACCTAAAATAAATACATAAATCTTAAAAAAAAAAAAACAACTAGCATCAGTAGACATATTCATGTTAATTTTATTTTTATTTGCTTTATAGTTTTATTAAAATTATTAAAGCAGTTTATGCCTATTTTTATATTTGTTGATGTTTAAGAAACAATATATTAAGCATAGTTTTAACTCAGTCACCAAAGACTCAAACGAATTAGATTCCCATCAAAATGAATCTATAGATCTATTAATTTTACCACGACTAAAATTTAAGAAAGAAGGTACTGGCTAGACTAATTACTATACCCATACTTTCCTCCATTCAACTCATCCTCCAACCCACCTTTCAGAACAGTCTTCACAAAGAGGCCTTACTCTCTAACTCAAAAAGCTACAGTAAATGTAAAATAAGACTAACTTGGCTCAACTAAAATTTGAAATGGTGAAAAAAAAAAGATGACAACACTAAAAACTGTAACCAGTTAACTTCCAAAAAGACTCTGGGGGGCTCACAGATTAAAATTTACTTCAAAGGTAGATGAAAATAAAAGTCAACAGATTCACTTTAAAGGAAGTAGTAGCTCAGGGAGATTAGAATATATGTTGTACGTCTGAAACTAATGTAACATTGTGTGTCAACTATACTTCAATTACAAATATGTGCCTAATAAATTTGACTCTAAAATTTGTGGCAGCTAAGTAAAGGAGAAATTTATGGATGATATACTTTCTGTTTTTGTTTGTTTGTTTTACAGAAATCCTACTATGCTCAATCAGATTTTCCCCTTTTCTACTACTCACCCTTACATCTAGTTAGGTTGGCTTTACAATTGTTCGATGAAGACACCTATACATATTCCAGATTTTTATGTACCCACCTCTGCCTTCTCTCTTCTCTCTGTTAAAGCCAACCCATTCTTCAAAGCTCAGTTCAAACCCCACCTTCCTGATCTTTTTGGTCTTCATTGATCTTTCTTTCCTCTAGACTCTGATATCACACAACTCAGCTTTTTTTTTCTCAGCTTTTAATTTTAGCCAGTTTCATACTTTTCACTATCATTTTATGTACTGCCTTTCCAAAGTCAACAAAACAAACACGCAACCCACGGAATGGGAGAAGATAGTCGCAAATGACACTACAGACAAAGGGATGATATCTAAGATCTATAAAGAACTCCTCAAACTCAACACTCAAAAAACAAATAATCACATCAAAAAATGGGCAGAAGACATGAACAGACACTTCTCCAAAGAAGACATACAAATGGCTAACAGACGCATGAAAAAATGTTCATTATCTTTAGCCATCAGGGAGATTCATATCAAAACCACACTGAGATACCACCTTACACCAGTCAGAATGGCTAAAATCAACAAGACAGTAAACAACAAACATTGGAGAGAAAAAGGGGAACCCTCTTGCACTGTTGGTGGGAATGCAAGTTGGTGCAGCCACTTTGGAAAACAGTGTGGAGATTCCTCAAGAAATTAAAAATAGAGCTACCCTACGACCCTGCCATTGCACTACTGGGTATTTACCCCAAAGAAGCAGATGCAGTACAAAGAAGGGCCACATGTACCCCAATGTTCATAGCAGCTATGGCCATAATCGCCAAACTGTGGAAAGAACCAAGATGCCCTTCAACAGATGAATGGATAAAGAAGATATGGTCCATATATACAATTGAATATTATGCCTCCATCAGAAAGGATGAATACCCAACTTTTGTATCACCATGGACGGGACTGGAAGAGATTATGTGGAGTGAAATAAGTCAAGCAGAGATAGTCAATTATCATATGGTCTCACTTATGTGTGGAGCATAAGGAAAAACATGGAAGGCATTGTGAGAAGGAAAGGAAGGGTGAATGGGGGGAAATCAGAGGGGGAGATGAACCATGAGAGACTGTGGACTCTGAGCAACAAACTGAGGGTTTTGGAGGGGATGGAGGTGGAGGGGTTAGGCGAGCCTGGTGGTGGGTATTGAGGAGGGCATGTATTGCATGGAGCACTGGGTGTGGTACATGAACAGTCAATCTTGTAACACTGAAAAAAATGAAAGTATTTGGGGAAAAAAAAGAATGTAACTCTTGTTTATCTCTTTATTAGCATTCTCAATACTAAATAGCCATTCAACATATACCTATTGGTTCTTTCTCTGAATAAAACTTTTATTGAGGACTTATAGACATAAATTTGCCATTTGTTCCTATATACACATATTTGTATAAGCCAATAAATAGCCTCAACTCTACCTTACATTTTCAATACTCTCTTTTACTAAGGGTCTAATTGTAAATCTTTGAAACTGATTCTGGACATAGCTTTGTGTTTTTAGGGGATTTGAGGGAAAAGGCCATGTATGGTTAGACTGGAGAGGAGTATATAAAATGACATTTTGCAGTACTGAGACCTCCAATGCTGACCACATAAAAACAGATGACTTGATGGGAAAGATAGATCCTTAGAAGACTCTCTTCTGACCAACCACATTATAATCTCATTCTCAGAGGCTCTATTTTATCCTATTTTGAGCACTAGATATGGAATTCAATAACCATACATATCAGAATTTCAATTCAAATGCAGACTTTGTATGCATTACTTCTAAAATAGTTTCTGTCAGGATTATTTGGCTAACTTTCGAAAGATACTTCAGCAGTAAATAGTTTCTTATAGATTAAAATAAAAGTAAAAAATACAATTTCTATAAGTATAAAATGTTATACTATAAAAGTAAATTTATTCTTTTATTTTCTCTAGTGATACAAATAGAGTGAAATTCTACGGAAAATACTGGGTGTGTTCCTTGATGACTGTATATATGAAAAGGCCCATTCTGAATTGATATCATATTCTTGCCTTAAGGATTAGGACTTTTCTTTCAGTTGATATTTTCCTTGACCTCACATGATATTGTTGACAATTATTTCTTCTACAAAACTCTCTTCTCTCTTGGCTTGCATATTACCACTCTTTCTTAATTTTCAAATTACCTCTTTGCCTGCTCCTTTTCTGTTTCTTTTATACAGTACCAATCTTTTCCTTGTTTGTTATATGTTAGTAATTTTCAGGTTTTATCCTTTATGCTTTCCCATATTACTCCACATACTTTCCACAAGCAATTTTCTATGCATATATTCATCCATTTGCAAAACTTCAATTACTCTACCTCCTTTATGCTAATGGATCTCAATCCTACATTCCTTGGGCTCTAGGCTACAGCTTCATTCATTCGCCTTCTAAATATTTTTCCTGATTGCTTTGAAGCTAACTCACTTACAAGATCCAAACTGAAATGATTTCCTTATCTTTGTTCCTATTCTCTCCTTTTCATGTCTCTTTATTTTGATGAATGGAACCATGATATGGATTGAAATGGGTCCCCACCTCCAAATTCTTATGTTGAAGCCCTAATTCCCCATATTACCTTACAATGTGGCCTTATTTTAAAATAAGGTCTTTACAGAGGCAGTCAATTTAAAATGAAATTAGGGTAGGCTATAATCAACAATGACTGGTGTTCTTATAAAAAGGAGAAATTTGGAAAGCAACACTCATAGAGAACGCCATTTGAAAATGAAGGCAGAGATCAGTGTGATGCTTCTACAAGCCAAAGGATGTCAAAGAGTGCCAGAAAACCATCAGAAGCTAAGAGAGCGGCCTGGAACAGATCTTTCTTTAGTACCTTCAGAGGGAACAACACCTTGATCTTGGACATCTATCCTTCCAAACTATGAGACAATTAATTTCTGTTGTTTAAACCACTTAGTTCATGGTACTTTGTGATAGCAGGCCTAGAAAACTAATAGAGACATCATACACCAAGTCATAAAAAAGAAAACAAGAAACCAAAAAACCCCAAAACATCATCCTGGACTCCTTCCTTTTTTTTAACCCTCATATTCAAGTAAGTGTTCAATAAGTTCAGTTCCTTCCACTCCTGAAGTATTCTTGGATCATTATCTTCTTCTTCCTCCTCTTCTTCTTCTTCTTCTTCTTCTTCTTCTTCTTCTTCTTCTTCTTCTCCTTCTCCTTCTCCTTCTCCTTCTTCTTCTCCTTCTTCTCCTTCTCCTTCTTCTTCTCCTTCTTCATCATCTCCACTCATCATCATCATCATCATCATCTTCTCCACTCATCATCATCATCATCATCATCATCTCCACTGCCATTTTTCCAGGGCAGGCCTTCCTCCATTGCCCAGACTCCTATAATAGACCTCTTTTGAGTCTCCTGCCTCTAGCCTCATCCCCACCCCATCCACCTTACATATTGTTAGGAGATTCTGGAAAAGAAGCTGGAAATGGCTTTTTATCACCCACACAATAAAAAAAAAAAAATCAAGCTCCTTAGTATCCAAGGTCTTTTAAGACAATTCATTTTACCAGCTTCTCATACCTATACTTTAGTAATGCTGAGCTGCTTCCTCATCCTTGAATATATCACACTTTCCCGTTGCCTCCACAAATGCTGTTTGCTTTCTTGAAACATGCTTCTCATCCTTTTTCCTTCCTTCCCAAGAAACTCCTTTTTTCCTTTCCTGCCCAAGAAATTCCTACTAATCTGCTAAGATTAAGCTTGAACTTTATACTGTGACTGTCCTTGTGCTATTTGTTTCCCTCACTTTACTGTGAGCTCTAGAAAGGCAGGAATTGCCATTTGCATCTGTTTCCTTGGTGCTTGGAAATATATTAGAATGAATACACAAGTGAATATGTTCTTTTGTTTATCCACAAAGTAAAAATATTAGAGCATAATATTCATGAATAAGTTTGTACGTGTGTGTTAACACTATTCTTTAGGTGAGTTAATTCAGTTATGATTGTCTTTTTTGGTAAAGAGGGCTGGCCATATCTGTCTTTCACAGTTCAGTATATACTGCAAATCTTTTATTAGTTTTTTTGTGTGCTTTGAAGCCTCCAATGAGAGTTCTATTGAAGATCTGTTAGCTCAATGGTCACTATAGGGCAGAGTTAAATTCATCTTTCCACTCTTTAGATCTTCAACATTTTATTTATTTATTTATTTATTTAAAGATTTTATTTATTTATTTATTTATTTATTTATTAGGAAAGAGAGAGAGTGAGAGAGAGCATGAGAAGGGAGAAGGTCAGAGTGAGAAGCGGACTCCCCGTGGAGCTGGGAGCCCGATGTGGGACTCGATCCCGGGACTCCGGGATCATGACCTGAGCTGAAGGCAGTCGCTCAACCAACTGCGCCACCCAGGGGCCCCTTCAACATTTTTTTTAAAGATTATTTATTTATTTATTTATTTATTTATTTATTAGAGAGAGAGAGACTGAGAATGAGAGGGGAGAAGGTCAGAGGGAGAAGCAGACTTCCCGCAGAGCCGGGAGTCCGATATGGGACTCGATCCCGGGACTCCGGGATCATGACCCGAGCCGAAGGCAATCGCTTAACCAACTGAGCCACCCAGGCGCCCAGATCTTCAACATTTTTTTAAGTTCTGTCAACTCTCCTCAAGTGTCTTGTAAAAGAATCAAAAGCAGTTTGTTGCTATAGTCATGCAGTGACATAGGAGAAATGAAACACTGCATTACTACACAGAATGCCTAGTTGCTACTTTCTTCTTGAATAACCCAAATCATGTTTGATAACACTTTTTTTTTATGAAGGGAAAAGGTTAAATGATCCCCATTTCTGCTAGGCTGCAAAAGCTATTTAATAAAACTCCACTCTCCCCCAATCCAGTGAGTTCTCTTATCTTGTATTATTGCCTTCAGGTAGCTAACGCTTGAGCACACCTTTATTATCTTTAAGTAGTAAGAAAACCACTCCCAGTTATGCATATCTTCCTTTTCTTTCTCCCTAGGTAAGGACAGGGCACCAACATACACACATAGAGCTTAGTTAACACATCACAAAAAACATATTGCCAAAAAATATTCAGTGTTTTCTTGTGAAACAGTAGCAAGTCCCTTTGGACCACAGCGTTGAAAGTGTTCCACTAAAGCTTTAATGTGAATTTGCTCAATGGGACTGTGCATACAGGTGTAGAACAATTATTAGATTTGATATCTGAATGAGCTCAGGTTCCCATTAGAGCCTGACTACTTCAATGACCTCATTATTTTGTTTCCACTGCTCCCAGAACTGATCAATTTAATTATTCTGACTAACGAAACATTTAGGACATGAATTTCTGATTTGTTTTAAACCAAATGGGACACCTAAAAGTGCTTCACTTAAAAAAAAATCACAACATAGAAGAAACGTCTATAAGAATATGTTAGATGCTTAGAAGTGGGGCAACATCCATGCTGGGTACACAGATACTGTCTTTCCTGGAATGGTCCTCTGTTTAGATCACTCTTTATGACCAGTTACATCTTAGGACTTTCATTCTTCCCGGGAATACTAAAAACGGAAAGCATTAATTTGGCAATGGGGGTAAGGGCACAGAGGCAGTTGAACTAAAATCATGTGTTCCCTGCTATAATACATTCAGATCCTTAAAACAGTTAATGTCCAAAAGGGCAAATAAAACACTTTGCAGAGCAAGCCAATTACAGAGATTCTTTGGCAAGGAGAATAAAGAACAAGAAAAGTAAGAAAATGGAACTTTAGAGCTGATGTATAAAGACTATGGCCTTTTATAGGTACAAAGTAGGATCAAATTATATTTCTTAATAAAAAGCATATCACCTTTGAAATATTGGATTTTGACATTAACTTTAGCTGAAGTGGTATATTAGGAATAGTATGTACCTTGGTAAGAAAAAAATACACTATTTTGATACAGAAATACACTGATTTTGGTAAGTCACAGTTACTTCCTACCTGGCATTCTCACAAGCAACTCCAACATCACCCATTCTTTCAGATTACATTAATGAGTATTAAAAAGTTACAAGTTTACCTACAGGAAAAGGAGGCATAAAAGTATTACTGGTTTCTAAAATTTTACAGATGTCAGTTTATTTCTCATCAGTGAATGCATCTGTCCTCAAAAAGAATGAAAGTGACATCAAAATGGTCCCCTTTACCCCTTGCATCCTTTCACCAATGATATGTAATGGCTGCTGAGCCCACAATAAATGTGTTTGTGTCCAATCCTTTTCCCATCATTTTACAATTCAATCTGATTTCTTTAAAAAAAAGGGGGGGGGGAGTCATAGGAGATAAGCACAGTTCCTGCTTTGAGGCATTCCTTGACATTGGCTTTCACGTTGTACTTCTGCTCCAAGTGCCTAATTTGACAAAGCACACAAGAGAGTCAGGAGACAATTCTCTTCACCTCCTGTCCAAAACTGTCTGACAGGAGTCAATAATGATGCTTTCCAACAGCTACACTCTAACAATTTTAGATGAAAGTCTGGGGAAGCTTTCTAGCTATTCTTTACATTATTTTATTAAAGAGGGGTATAAAAATGCATTTGCCTCAGTGGGCCTATTCTCCTCCTCCGGTTCAATTTAATCCAATTTAACAGTTGGCAGTTTAAATAACAGAAGTTACAGGCTGCCATGCACAGACGCTTTGCATGCCACTTGAAAGCAAAGGATTCAGAGATGGAAGCAAAAACGGAAAGAAAAAAAACAGCTTTTCTTCTACAAAAGAATGTCTTTAATAACAGCAGCTGGAAAAAGATTCTCTGAGCTTGTGTCCTTCTCCTACTGTTTTATATAAAGCAGATATCCTATTTTTCTTCCTAGGCTATATCTACTGACAGACTGTCAAAAGCAAACAACCTTTTCCCTTATATTGCAATAATCATGTACTGTATTTTTAATGCACTCAAAACAAATTTTCTTATTATAACATCACAGTGACAATCTTCCCAAAATGCTCAATGTAAAATGATATATTTTAAATATTATAATTATAAAAGCAGCCTATCCATAATTACTATTTTTAGGTTAAATAAAATATCAACATTTTTAATTCATGTTTAGGTTAACATTTGCAATTCAGCTTTTTACAATATTTAAGTGGAATTGAATGTATTATGGAAAAACTTTTAAGAAAAGAGCAAACTTTAAAACTTGTTCTTTCTTGAGTAGATTGTCATCCTTACTGTCCACCTATGAATTCATCACTTAACATTAGAAAAAAACTCAGACTTGACGCTAACTGGACGAGCCCATTATTTATTACATGTTAGCTAAGTCTCTGTGTCCACCAACTGTGACTTGACTCAATTTTGAATTTACTTAATGATTATTTAGAAAGAATGTATTTTTATACAATGTGCTACAATTAAAAGGATTAACAGACATAATCCACAAGCTTCTGATGCATGCAAATTGTAAACTGATTAGGGTGAAGGAAGGGGAGGGATCAAATCAGTCATTGCATCTTGATATATAAACAAACTACATATACATTTGTGCATATAAACTAGTAACTTTGGGAGCAACGATGATGTCTGTATCGTTAAATGCCAATAGTTTTTTTTTCAGTGTTCCAAGAGTCATTGTTTATGCACCACACCCAGTGTTCCATGCAGTATGTGCCCTCCTTAATACCCACCATCAGGCTAACCCATGCCCCCACCCCCTTCCTTCCAAAACCTTCAGTTTGTTTCTGAGTCCATAGTCTCTCAAGCTTTGTCTCTCTCTCTAATTTACCCCAATTTGCTTTTCCTTTCCTTCTCCTAATGTCCTCCATGTTATTCCTTATGCTCCACAAGTAAGTGAAACCCTATGATAATTAACTTTCTCTGCTTGACTTATTTCACTCAGCATAATCTCCTCCAGTCCCATCCATGTTCATACAAAAGTTGGAGGCATAATATACCATTGTATATATGGACCATATCTTCTTTATCCATTCATCTGTTGAAGGGCATCTTGGTTCTTTCCAGTTTGGCGATTGTGGCCATTGTTGCTATAAACATTGGGGTACATGTGGCCCTTCTTTTCACTACATCTGTATCTTTGGGGTAAATACCCAGGAGTGCAATTGTAGGGTCATAGGGTAGCTCTATTTTTAAATTTTTAAGGAATCTCACACTGTTTTCCAAAGTGGCTGCACCAACTTTAAATGCAAATATTCTATAGGCTAGATCTGAGGGGAGACATAGTTCAGAAAAATAAGTTATTAATAAATGTATAAATAAATACTTAAGGTGCCTTCCTATTGAATTATGAGAAACAGCTCTAATCCTGCTTTGCATTCCTTCCTCACCACCTGTTTTTGACTCCCTGGCTTTAAAGAACTCTAGGGGGAAAGTTAATTGATATTTTGCATCACATGGGTACCTTCCCTAAGCATCTCCAATTTCAACAGCATTTTTAGATGCACCATTACATTATATACTCTGGGATTTGGTATAGTTTGCTCCCTCTTTGTCCTTCACCAAGAGAGTTTAAACTAGTCACCATTTTATGATGAACCTGAAGACCAATTATCCTTGTACCTTTGCTTTTCTTGTGATAAACATTTTCAAACATGTCCATCCCTCATCATAGATTCAAGCAAAAGGGGCATCTGGGTGGCTCATTTGGTTAAGTGCCTGCCTTTGGTTCTGGTCATGATCCCAGGGTCACATGATCCAGCCCCTCATCAGGCTCTCTGCTCAGTGGGGAGCCTGCTTCTCCCTTTCCCTCTACCTGCTGCTCTCCCTGCTTGGCTGCTCTCTTTCTTTCTGTCAAATAAATAAATAAAACCTTTAAAAAAAGACTGAAGCAAAAAGGAGGTTTTTTTTAATCTTTCTTTTTTTTTTAAAAAAAGGAGTTTTTGATAGCACATCAGTTCTCAATTCATGCAGGTCACCAAAGTGTGTGTGTGTGTGTGCTTTGTTTTTGTTTTTGAGATATCTATTTTTAAAAAGAACTTCATGAACTTGTATAATAGTTTGGGGATAATCATTGGAACATAGAATTTTAGAGCTGGAAGGGAATTTATAGATTAAGTGAAGATTAACCTCTCATTTTATAGACGATGATACTAACTTCCAGAGAAGAGAATTAACTTATTGTAAATATTCTGCACAGTGAAGATATGGAACTGAGAAGCTTAAGGTAGGGAAAGGGATGTAAGATAATGAACCATATAACCATAATTATTCTATCATTCATTTATTGGATAATATATAATGACACTTTTATAAAATATGTAGTCATGAAGAAAGATATTATGACAGATCTTCTGATGATCCTGTATGATAACCACTCTAAAGAAAATAATTAGGGAATAACAATAAGTTTAAAACTTCTGTAATTTTATAACACAACATTCAGTATTTCACCTCTTCGGTAAGGAAAAGTCCACTGGATCCTATCTATAAATCTGATAATGGTGATGTTTCATATATATATTTATGTTTACATTACATATATAAATATATATATCCTATATATCCCATAATTTGCATTTTGATGGCCCTAAAACATATTTATATCATGTACTGCCCACAAAGTCCTTAAAGTACAAATTTATACAAAGATCTGAGAAGACAAGAACACAGCTGTCTAGGCTAGTGTCTTGGTGAGATACACTTTGGGATGGGTACACACAAACATATGTAAATATATCTATATCTGTATATATTTGATGTTTGGCACCACATCCTTATTAAAAAGGCATTAGACTTCTGTATAGTTTAGATTGAAATTTAAAAGCTCATCTACTTGCAAATTTAAGTTAGAAAAGTCACTGCCCTGCCCTCTCTTGTAATTTCAATGTGTTCCACATTGTTGGTGGAAGGAGCTCAGAGCTCCTGGTATCACATTAATGTTCACCGTCACTGCTTTTATCAATCTTTATCCTAAACTTAATGTTACTTACATAGAATATGTGTTTTAGTATTTCAGATACTGTTTGTATGGTCTTGCTGTGAGTTGGGTATTTTAATTTAGGCTGAATCGTGATAAAATATAATTCAAAGCCCACTGTCAGGTGAACAAGTTAAATGAGAGTCTGTTTCATAAAGTCTATTTCCAATTATTCTCTGGAATCTGAATGAGCTTACATTATCAACAGACGTATTTAGAACTCAACTAGAAAGCAATCTTTTCTCTTTTGCATGTATTCTTTATGCCACTTACTTTTGGGCATTATCTGATCTTATCTTATTTTTCCAGTGTTCCAAGATTCATTGTTTATGCACCACACCCAGTGCTCCATGCAATATGTACCCTCCTTAATCTGTTTTAAAATGTTGTTCCTTTCACTGACTTTAACTCAAATTCTCTTTCTGTACAACTACCTTCTCATCAAGGTTTTTTTTTAAGATTTTATTTATTAATTTGACAGACAGAAAGAGATCATAAGTAGGCAGAGAGGCAGGCAGAGGGAAAGGGGGAAAGCCGGCTCCCCGCTGAGAAGAGAGCCCGATGCGGGGCTCCATCCCAGGACTCTGAGATCACAACGTAAGCTGAATGTAGAGGCCCAACCCACTGAGACACCCAGGCACCCCTCATCAAGGTTTTTTACTCTTGTGAGCCACAAACATAGTGTGACTAAGAGCAAAAGGAGATGGAAATCTGTGTATATACATGGTTTACATATATGTATCTCATTACATTATAGTCACATTTTCTATTTCTAAAATATTTACCTTTCCTCCCAGACTTTTCCTGTTTTGGTCAAATAAGACAGTTTTTCAGTTCATCTTTCTATGTGCTTCATACAAGTATGACTCTTCCCCCACCTTAAAATATGGGCTATCATCTCATGCACATTTCCAATCTGAGTAACATTCCAGCAGTCACATAGAAGCTAGTATTGCAATCATTCCAAAGCAGCCTTAATAATATTATATGATGAGTCAGAAAACATTCTCATAGTATACTTTATTGTACTAATCACCCCTTGGTTGCTTCTATTTAGTCCTTATAGCTTGTTATTTATGGTCTCCCACATCTTACTTTAAAAGTTTCCTTGTTGGAGGTTAGAGCAGAGATCAACGAGTTAGAAACTAAAAAAACAGTAGAACGCATCAATGAATCCAGAAGTTGGTTTTTTGAAAGAATCAATAAGAT
>CM052801.1:59685891-59837376 GCA_028533885.1 Nasua narica | reverse complement strand
TAGCCTGGTGGTGGGTATCGAGAGGGGCACGTACTGCATGGAGCACTGGGTGTGGTGCATGAACAATCAATCTTGTAACACTGAAAAATTAAAATAAATTTGGGGAAAAAAAAAGTTTCCTTGTTGGTCTTATGTGCTGTATAATGTGATGCTATGTTAATTTCCGACTGTAATTAGTCAGCATGTCAATATCATGTACCAATTTAAATAAAACTTCAGATGTGCATTCTAATTTGATTTTTTTATCAGCTTCAGATTTTTATCAGCTTCAGATGTTTTTATCAGCTCATAAGTTTTATTTAATTGAAATCATTAAGTAGATAATCTTGCTTCATGTTTGGATTCCACTTAAAGATTTTTCTTAAAATATGCAGCTTTCCAAAAAATTACTGTGTATGTTAAAAACTGTACTATAAGGGGCACCTGGGTGGCTCAGTGGGTTAAAGCCTCTGCCTTCAGCTCAGGTCATGATCTCAGGGTCCTGGGATTGAGCCCCACATCTGGCTCTCTGTTCAGCAGGGAGCCTGCTTCCCCCCCTCTCTCTGCCTGCCTCTCTGCCTACTTGTGATCTCTCTCTCTCTCTCTGTCAAATAAATAAATAAAATCTTAAAAAAAAAAGTACACTATGAGCCATAACACACAGTGTGCCTTCTTTTGGTTGGGAACTAGCCCCTTGAAAAACACCATGGCAGAAAAGAGCAATGTCCTAGGCTCTGAAGAGAACTGCCTAATGAACTGATGTTTAGTTTTTGTCAAACAAGGATAGGGATAATATTGCAGACTTCATATGGTTACTATCAAGATCAAATAAAATCTTCTCTGTAGAGTACCAGGGAACAACGTGTGGCACATAGTAGGCATTCAATTCATTCAGTGTTAGCTGCATAGAAATCTGAACCTTACCTGTGTTGTGCCAACCTGGGGCAAGGGAGAACAACTATCAATTGACAGGTAAAGGTCAAGAATGACCTACTTGTATTCAGAGAAAGGTAGAGAAAATAAGAAATAACAAGCTTATACTTTGTATATTTATTTAGTGGGGGCATAGAATTTATACTGAGGAAAGATTTAAAATGCAGCTTGTCAGGATTTATGAGGAAAAGATTTCCTCTTTTCTCATCACTATAATAAACAGTGATCAAAAAATGCCTCATTAGACTTATGGAAGATAATGAAGGGAAGTACAACTTCAATTACATCCCGGATTTATAGATGATGTTGCAACATCTCAAACACTGAACATCATATTTTACCACAATCTATTTGCAAAGATGTGTGTATGTATATATGTTTTAGGGGTATCATAGGGAATCATTTTTCATTTCATTCTTTTCAAATTAGAATACACTTAAATAACTCTTCCAGAAAATGCAAATGAACATTAAACTACATTCCTTCAAATTCTCTTCTAGTATACCTCAACACACACAAATTATAGATATAATCAGTGTTTATATACTCTCTTGTGATCTAATTCTTTCATTTAACATTGTTTTGGGTATACATTTCCATGAATTGTCATGCAATGGAACCACTATCAAACTGTTACCTGTTTCCCTACAGTTCTCCCAACACCTCACTTTGTGCTTAGACATTCTAATAGATATATGTTTCTATGTTACCATTATTTTATCTTTGAGAGAGAGAGAGAGAGAGCGAGAGAGCGCATGTGAACTGGGCAGGGGGGAGGAATGGGGGGGGGAGAGAGAGAATCTTAAGCAGACTCCACGCCCAGCACAGAGCCTGACACAGGGCTTAAACCCAGGCCCCTGGAATCATGACCTGAGACAAAATCAAGAGTTGGATGGTTAACCAACTGAGCCACCCAGGTACCCCTCTACCTTACTGTTATTTTAATTTGAGTTTCTTTACTTGATGAAAAGTGTGTTTTTCCATATGATCACTTATTGTGTATGTTTTTTCCCTGTAGACTTCCTCTCTTCACCTCTTTCTTTCCTTATGTGAACTGCCTTCTGAACCCTGTCTGTAATCCCCTTACACATTATGTATAATATCATCATGGCCAAATGTGTTGATTACGCCACCAAAACTGTATAACTAAATGGTATAGCTATATACCTAATCATTGCCAATACTTCAATGCTTTGAAACCCAATGTCCAAATGGTCTCCAATTCCTCTGATAAGTCTCTAAAATTTTTCTCAATCTATTCTTCTCTCCCAGATGACTTTGGTCTCTTCACAGTTTTATTTATTTTTAAATTGTTTTTTAAATTATATTTGTAGCAAGAATTACTATCCAACTCCCCTCGTTGGGCCAGAGACTCTTGTGGTGTTAACGAAAGACTTGTCCCTCATGTGGCACACTACCTACACTTGTGGGTTCATCAGTCAGCCAGTAGCCTCAGCTCTAAGCTCTAAGGATGTGCAGCCACAGTTGGTTTTTACAGTCTAGCCTAATCTCATTCACAGCCCAGCCTTATATCCCCATTGTTCCCATGAATTTTATATTATATCTAAATGGACTACTCATTGTTCCTGAATATTTCTTCCTGCTTTTCTTCTACCAGGCCTTTGTTCACGTCATTTCACCCTCCTTATTAGGTTCTGGTCCCCTTTCTCACTCCTTTACTCCAAATGCCTATCTTACACATCCTTTACACTTCATCTCAAATATGAATGACTTCCTAAAGCTTTTTCTGATATTTCTCAACTGAATATGGCTTCTTCTATCTATGAACCCCAGAGCAGTTTATAGCTTCTTTATTTTCCAAGGTAAGAATTATTTGTCTTATCCCCTTGGACTAGTTTGTAAGTTATTGAGGACAGAGGCTGCAACTCATATTTTTCTGCAAATGCTTTGCACATAGTAGGTGTTCAATATTTTTTTTCTTGAATTAAATATTCTCTGCGGTCTGAAAACTCTTATGACACCAAGAACATTGTCTCATACATGTTTGGATCATCCCAGCACTTAACACATATATGGAATGAATTTTCCTATTTTCTTTTTTTTTTAAAGATTTATTTTATTTGAGAGAGAGAGAGAGAGACAGAGAGAGAGAATGAGAGGGGAGGGGTCAGAGGGAGAAGCAGTTCCCCTCAAGCAGGGAGCCTGATGTGGGACTCGATCCCGGGACTCCAGGATCATGACCTGAGTCAAAGGCAGTCGCCCAACCGCTGAGCCACCCAGGCGCTCTGCATTTTCCTATTTTCTTATAAAAATAAGAAACATGAATTCTCTCAAGGTTATATAATTGGATATAACTTTCAAGAAAATATATATTCTTATCTTCCTAAATATAAGGCATGCCTCCCCACTTGTTATGTCTCAGAAAAAAAAGCATCTGTCTTATATTCAAGTACTTACAAGTTCTTTAATTTTAAGGGGCCTTATCTAAATTATTTTATTTTTAATATTAAAGTACTCTCTAGAGGGCACAGTCTGGGACCTCAATTAATTGTGAGTTTTAGGTGATTATAAAGGCAAATTTACAGAATTGGGGTGGGTGTTAAAGACAATGAAATGTAACATAGATCTAAGGATTATTTACAGGCTTCACAATGTTATTACTTCACAGTATTATTACTGTGTGCCTTTACAGTATTAGCTGCTTGATATCTTTGTAAAAAAGACTTTGAAAGATCACTTAAAATTACAATATAGTAAGTACCTAGAGAAGATAAAAAATAGACATTTAGAATGAATGGAATAATTAACTTACCTAGTGTTATGCAAATGGATTATCTGTGACTTGAGATCAAAATGACAGTGATGCTAGCATACACTGATTAGTGTTGTACTTTTACCTAACAACTTAGATGAACATGAATGTAGTGTCTTCCAGAAAACTGTTAGGTGATTCAAAATTGGTTCTCATGCTTATAGAAACATTGATGTCAGAGATATTTGTGAAGAATTTGAACAAAACTGTTTTACAAAATGAGATGGGGGAGGAAGAAAGCAGTAGTTCTTCATGAAGATATTATTTCACTCCATATGCAATTCAAATACATCTGTATAATTAAATTTGTTATAATTAGATATTTTACTGTGTCATCTATATTTCCAAAAGGCTATCTATATTTAAGATGGTCAAAAACTTAAAAAAGTCATATTAGGAAAATGGAGGCACACCTTATCCATAACATCTGTTATAAGCTTTTGAATTCAGGATAACACGCATGGCTCTAAAGCCCACAATAACAGTAAGAACTTCCATTTACTTAGCATTTACTAGGTGCCATGCACTTCGTTAAGCAACTTGCATATCTTACACATCAATGACTCTTCAAACAATCCTATAGGGTAGGTATTATGAAGCCATTTTACAAATGAGGAATATGCCTCCAATAAATTAAAAAGCTTGCTCAAGACCATGCAGTTAATAAGCAGTGGACATCAGTGAAGTTTCAAACCTGAACCACTACACCATAGTGCCTCCACAAGCACTGAGCCTGAATTTCTAAGTCCATCATTTTGACAGGATGGTGTTTTATATAAACAAACGTGAAGTCAAAAGTAGGACAAGAACAAGGAGTTTTATAATCTATAAATGCATAACCATCTTCAGTACTAACCCTTTTAATACATTTTTTATTTTTAATAAATTTTTAAACTAAAAACCTAAAGAATACCATACTTATAATCTATTTAGCCTCCTAATTCTATTTCTTGTGAGAGTCACCTCTATAGAAAGGAATGATTTGTCCTCTGCTTCTCTAAACTTCTATTTGCTAAAAATATGTTTACAGGGCACGAACCGACCTGAATTACTTTACTTTTTAAAATGTGCTATTTCATTACAACTTCTGGGATAACTTGTTCCATAAGGCATGTACAACACTTCCCCTTCCCCACTGTTTACCTCTGCAGTGTTTCAAGGATAATCCTTAGTTCCAATACTCTTGGGTTTAGTAAACAGGTTTGCATCTATCCTACCCAAACCTTTTATGATGTTATGATTTAAGGGACTCTGAGCATAGCCTCACTCATCCATTACCTTTCCCAACCGAAGAGCCCTAATTTTTTAGTCTTTCTTAGCAGGGAATCCTCACTATTTGCTGGTTCATTGCAAATGCTTTCTCTTAACTGATACAGCTTTTTAAAAAGAAGGAGCAACCAGAATTATATGAGGTCTGGAGGATCTTAATACTATACGAAGGAAGTAGAATGTCTTCTGTTTGGATGCCAGTCTCTTTCCAGATGTTGACCAGCAAAATTTTGACCTTTGTGGGTACAGTACCTTCCTGAAATAATTTTTTCAGGGAACAGTTACCAGTCACTGCTAGATCCCTTTTTCAAGATAGGAACTGAAAAGTAGGAGCCTGCCAGCCTGTGAATGAAGCCTGGCTTATTTAACTTTCATTTTTTCCCCCCCAAATGCATTCTCTTACCTACACGTAACCTCATCTGCCATTTCTCAGCCCACTCATGAGCCTCAAGAGAGCTTCCTGCAGTTTATCCCTGGCAGTTTGGCATTTCATTTTCAGTCAACTCAGAATAGTTCAGTGTCAACTGCAAACTCCTACTTCAGTTTCCTTAACTTTTTGATAGAATAAACTACTTCCTTGACGTAAAGTGATAATGTTTGAAATTGAAGGAGAAATATTAAATATAAAATTATCCTTCAATTAAAAAAATCTCCACATAGTGATAATTTTTTTTTTTTAATTTCACATTTCTTCACAGTGTTGATGAAAAGTAGATGGTAATAGAAGCCTAGATTTAGACATGCTAATGGCCTCATATCTCTGAAGGCATAAAACTAAAGGACTGATCTGCCAAATATCCTAAAATACATTTACTTTCATTGTCATCAATCCTTCCAATTGGTCCCCCCCAGGTTGCTTTCTAATTCTATATCCCTCTTATATATTTAAAAAGCTTAATGTTTATTGTTACTTCATTTTAAAAACTTTTATTTCCTACTCTAGGAAGCCTTATTAATTTTTATAATACTTCCTTTACAGATTATAAGATAAATAAAATTGATTTCCAGTCTATTTGGATATGCTTCAACTGTAGGAGAGTTTATTGTGAATTAAGAAAAAATTAATTAATGGAATTATAATTTTCCCATAGACATTTCAACATAAAATAATGAAGACAAGATTTCAAAATTTTGTTGCAACTAATGTAGTATGTTAAGGAAATATAATTCTAAGGTTTGAGGTATTTTGGGTCCAATACAAGATTAATTTGCACAATTCAACTATATGTACTTTTGGGTATGTCTGTGTGAATGTATACCACAAAGTGGTTATGTAGGAGTAGGTAATTATAACCTAGGTATTCCCCTTGCCTACAGCTAGACTAATTGAATTATTAGTGAATTGAATTATTATAGCATTGAATTATTGAATTGAATTATTCAATATGAATTGAATTGAATTATTATAGCATTGCCTTAATATCTACCTTAGTTTTAAGTTCTGTCCTGAATATAGGCTGCTTTGCCAATTAAACTTCCTGAAGGATTTGCCTCAAATTTCATGTAGATACAGTAGACTACAGTAAACTACAAATTTCATAAGTAGATACAGCATGATACAGTGGAAAGAGCACAGAATGTGTACTCAGAGATCCTAGGCTCAAATTTTGCTTCGCATCGTTCAAGCCAGGAAACTAAGAATGAGTCATTTAACCTCTCTAATCCTCAGTCTCCTTACCTGCAAAATGAAGAGAGAAGACTTATCCTACTATGTTCACAAGTTTCTTCTGAGGATTAAACAAGATATTGTAAAATTAATAAATAATAGCATATCAGGTAATCATAAAGTTTTATTATAAATGGTATTAACTGCAAGTCTTATCCAAAGATAAACCCTCTTTCAAACAAGCCACTTCGTATCTTTTCTACTGTTGGCTCTCTATTTTATACTATGATCACTTGAAAAAATATTTATGATTTTATGGCTGTATTCATAATAAAAACACCAAGTATTTTTTCCATGCCATCTTAATAAGCACCGAAGAAATAGCCTTGTTGCTTTTATTTTACCACTTTCTCTTTAGTTCAGGTTCTTCAGCACAAGCCACTCTGATGATGTTTAAAACCAAGATATTAAATGACACTGTCATGATCTGGAAATGTCTGCAAAGTCCAATGGGAAGTCTTCGCAAATGTCAGAGTACCTCTAAGGCAAGGCCGATCTTCAGGATGGATAATGATCCAAGAGTTCAGTACTAAAGATACAGCGGGGTGCTGGGGGAAGGCCTGCTTGCGGCTCAAAGGTCAAGCAGTACATGCTTAATGCTGAGTAAAGTAAAAGGTCACTTAGCATTGTGATTAGCGTTGCTGAATGGGTGTGGGGTGATGTAACAGATATAATCAACTAACATTTCCATTTCAGAAGGTGTCAGAATAGATATTTTCATCCTTTCCCCTTCCTTTCTGGCAAGTAATTACTTAGAAAAGCCCACAACTGAAAACACATCCCAGGTTCAGTAGTCAGTAGTCTACCATTGTCGAGTAGCTTTTAAATGGCATTGTAGTGGAGATAATTCACAGACTTTAAGGGAAGAGAAATTATCTCTCCATATCTCTTAAGAATGGTCCTACTGATATGTCTATCACTGCCAATTTAATTTTTGATTTTTCTTTTAAAGCAAAACAAATAAACACATACAGAAACCTGAAAAAGAAATTGATCAAAGTAGGTAACACTAAATCAAATAATACACGAATAATATATGACAGTTATATAATGATAAGCACTGCACCAAGAAATCCCAATAACACCATCCCAGTACCATCACCACCAATAGCAAAATATTCCCCAAAATAGAAAATTAAAGGTTTTCCCCCATCTGCCTCAAATAATTATAAAGAATGCTGAGATATATGGTAATGTATGAAAGTTAGCCCTACATGTTCATAATATGAAGGACTTGTTGCAATGGTTAGCATAATAAAATCCTTGTTAGTGTAACAGTACATTTAAAGTATAACTAGAGTTGGACCTAAGGGTTCTTCATGTGGTATCATCAAGGGTTGAAGAAAGTGAAATAAAAAATGACACATTTGAGAAAGAGAATATATATTTTAAACTCAGTTTAATCTAGTCAGAGCATTCAAGGATTTATTCTCACAGCCAACTGGCTATTCATGTATATACTGTAGTAGACCGCTGGGGGTTATACAGGTTAGACTGCTAAGTTACTTGAGTACATCTTTCTATCTTTAACACTTAACATGGGCCCTGCCACAAAGTTTGTGGCCAATAAAACTATGTTGAATTAAACTTATAGAAATTTTGCTGTCATTAAGACTTAGAATCATATATAGATGGAAAAAATGATTAGATAGCAAGTGAGTGAAAACAGATGCTAGGAATTTAGATGAGTGACTCTCTTTTTCATGTTTGTATCTCTGGCATCTTGTGCTGTTCATGGCATGTGGGCAATCCTCAGGAAATGTTGAGATATCAGTGTGTCACATAGAGAAGGTGAAATTTGATCTGGGTCCTGAGAGGTAGGTAGGATTTGAAGAGGTTTGTTTCCAACATTTCTTAGCAGCAGTTTCTAATGAAACTAGAGAGCCTGGGTGGCTCAGTCGTTAAGCATCTGCCTTTGGCTCAGGTCATGATCCTGGGGTCCTGGGATCCAGCCCCACATCAAGCTCCCTGCTCCATGCTCCATGGGGAGCCTACTTCTCCCTCTCCCACTCCCTCTACTTGTGTTCCTTGTCTCACTGTATCTCTGTCAAATAAATAAATAAAATCTTAAAAAAAAAAGAAGCTATAGAGTGACATCCCTCTTCTAACCTCATACAGATTTATGAGTCTCTTCTTTGTTAAAGCATAACCTCTTTTACTATGATGTGATACCTATCCCATTTTCTGGTACATCAGGTTTGTATAAGTCAGAGTTGGAAATTGGACTAGAGGACAAATGTCAGTGACTATATGTCTTCCTCTAGAATAGGGCTACTTTTGACTTTAAATCCTTATGGTTTCATATTATTTAAGTATGTATTTTGTTGCTTAAATTTTTACTTTGTTCTTGATTATTTTAATTCAGCAGATATTTGCTGTGTCTACTCTGCACATGGAAACAAAAAGTGAGCACATAAAATAGAGATGTAATACAACATTATGGATGATTTTAGCATTTTAAAAAAGCTTTGAATGCCTCTATTTATGGTAAATTACGTGAGCTGTTGTCATTGTTGTCAGGGGTTCCCCCCCAGTATCTGTCCTTTTTATTTCTAGATCATTTCAACATAAGAGTGCCTTGACATGGCAAGGAGAGCTGCTTAAAACTTATTATTTACAACAACTTATCACTGCAAATCAGAATTGTCTCAATATGGTACACTAATAAATCAGATGCATTTGATGCTGAATCTAACGTAACACAGGAGCTGTAATCTGTAACCCCCAATTATACACATTTTAGTTTGAAGCAGTCTGTTTTCATTTACCTCATAGTAAATAAATGTTTTCTGTTTGAATATATATATTTATTCTAATAAAATACCATTCTTGTCTTTTCTCTATATTAGTTAGACGTAAGATTTATTTGGAAAAGTTTTCTCTGCATAAAAGAAAAAGTGTTTGAAAACCACTGCTCTAGTCTTTTCCTCCAAATTACTTCCAGAAATCTCTTTCTAAAACCTGAATTTGACCATGACTCTCTTCTGTTTAAAACCTGTCCATGGATCCTATGCCATATAAAAGTTAAACCCCTTGGTATCAGAACTCTTTTAGGCTGCTGTCTAATTCCCCAAACCTCTCTCTCTCCTTGCCCCTTCACATTTCTACCATAAACCATATACTTTTGGAGTCCTAGGATCATGGCATAGCTTCATTTCTGCCAACTTTTTGCTTATTTATTTTGAGAGAGAGCCTGCAAGTGGGGGAGGGGGAAGGAAGAGGCAGAGAGAGAGGGAGAGAGAGAATCTTAAGAAGGTTCCACGTCCAGTGTGGAGCTCAATGCTGAGCTTGATCTCATGATCCTGAGATAATGACCTGAGCCAAAATTAAGAGCTGAATACTTAACCGACTGAACCACCCAGGCACCCCTCTCTTAGCTTTTTAAAAACCTATGCACATATAAGCTCTCTGATATGAGGAATTTGAGAGGTAGGGTGGGGGGTTGTGGGGGGCAGGGAGGGAAAAAATGAAACAAGATTGGATTGGGAGGGAGACAAACCATAAGAGACTCTTAATCTCAGGAAACAAACTGAGGGTTGCTGGGGGTTGAGGGTAGGGATAGGGTGGCTGGGTTATGGACATTGGGGAGGGTATGTGCTATGATGAGTGCTGTGAATTGTGTAAGACTGATGATTCACAGACCTGTACCCCTGCGGCAAATAATACATTATATGTTAATTTTAAAAAAGTACAATAAAAAAAAAAAAACACCTGTGCCCAATACCTAGGAACTACACAGTCTGGCATCTTTATCTACTAGGAAAACCACTTTTTATCCTTCAAATTTCAACCTAAATATAAAGCCTTATGTGATAGCCTGCTCCCTTCTTCTTCTTTTTTTTTTTTTTTTTTATGGAACGCTTCACGAATTTGCGTGTCATCCTTGCGCAGGGGCCATGCTAATCTCTGTATCGTTCCAATTTTAGTATATGTGCTGTCGAAGTGAGCACGATAGCCTGCTCTCTTCTGCCATAAAGAGTTTCTTTCTTTCACACATTCACCCAGTAACCTGTATACAACTCCATTATCCAACTCAACAAATTTTAACATGACCATTTGTTTCCACCTTGATTTCCCCAACTAACCCGTCAATTATATATGGATAGAGATGTATCTTATCAGATCTTTGAATCCCTGCTACTTAAGACAGAGTCTAGTTCTTTGATGTTAAGTAACATATACTTGCTGAATAAATAAAAAGTGGCTAACTTAGAATTCATCCATTGCCCAGGGACTAGGGTTGATATTTACCTTTGTTTAGCAAACTCCTTCCTTGGAATATAAAATTAATAGTATAAATAAGATTATAAAGAGAATATCTAAAATGCTTAAGAGAACAAACTTCAAATTCCCTCAAGTACTTTATAAGCATTAATTTACATATAGTTGATATGCTAATTGAAATTTAGCCATATTTGTTCATTAATATTGGGTTCTTAAGGACTTCTACTAGATAATGTTTTGAATAACTGAATGTGTTAACTTAGTTAAAGCTCCTGAACATACTAGAGATAAATAAAATTGTATTTTTTAAAAATTATTCTATAATTCAAATAATTTTCTCTAAATCAAAATGGCCTTTCCAATTTTGCAAGATGCTTTATTAACTAGTGTTCATTTCTTTCTATACTACTTAAATACACTCATTGTTACTTCAAGGATAAAAAAATACTCACAAGGGTATTGATAGAGGCTTTCTATTATATATTACAAAATCCAAATTCTTTGGCATGAAATAGAAGGCCCTCTACCATCTACTGCCTCTTTAGTCTCTCATATGTATTCCACTTGTGTATCCTACCTCTCCCTACAAGTAACCCTATAGTCCAGTTTCACCAACTCCTTGCCTTTTTTGAAGAATGCTAGGTCTTTCCATGACATCATACTTTTATACATATTCTTGTTTTTCTCTGGAATGTCCTTTACACACTCATGGCCATGAATTCACCAAAGAACTCCAATATCCTTCATCCCATGCCTCAGAAGACAGTTCCATAACAAAGCTTTTTTGGTCACCTAAGACAGTATTAGTCACCCTTTTCTCTGTGTTTCCACAGCATTTTGTTGAGATACTCACCCTATTTACAACTATTGTCCATCACATTTAGCATAATGATGTCTCCATAAAAATATTTCAACTCTCACCTTTATTGCTAGCTCTCTATTCTTATCTCCCTTACTTGAAAACTATAGAGTAAATAAAACACAAAACTGAAGGTAAAGTAAGATTGAATTTCTTAAAGGTGGATACTTTCTTAACTACTTTCTTCAAGAATGTGGATCTGGTTTGCAGCCAATGGTCACACAAATATTTCTTTTTTGGCAGTATAGCTATCATCATAAAGAAGCATTATAGCTCAATGAGACCCATATTCTTCCTCTCTTCCATTGACCTGTTTAAGTCAAAATAGACACAGATGAGTAATGACAGAATGTAATCCAGGAAAGAGACATACATTAATAATGCAGACACTAGACGCAGATTGTAAAGCATCAAAGAAATATATACCAAATGTCCCACCAGTCTGTTTTTTTTTAAAACCTCTTCAGGAAGGGCTTGACTGAAACCAATTTATAATATGCTGTCTACTGATGAACCTCAACACAAACGCTGAGAGATCTACAGCTGCCATGTTCAGAGATCTCTACTAGGTTTAGAGTGGCTTTTGGTCCAAGATCTGTGTGAAACAAACTAGTTTTGGGGTCACTGTTTTAAGTGGTTAGGAGATGCCAGGCATTATTAGATTTTATTTATGTTGCACACACTTACAGTAAGTGCTATAACTTACTTTGTGCCAGGGGCTAATTTAAGCATGTTACAAATATAAATTTACTTCATAACTCTATGAAGTATTTATTCAGATCATTTCCATTTTATACATGAGGAAAAAGTGGCACTGAGAAGCAAACACCTTGCCTGAGTCATACGAATATTAAGTTGTGGAGCTAGGATTCAAATCCAGGTAATTTGTCCTTTATAATCCAGGCCCTAACCACTATTCTATCCTGCCTTCCAGTGATTAATATGGATCCAGAGTAGGGAATGGTTTTAGCCTTTCCCAATTTCTTGGATGATAGGTTAGTTTTAGGATCCCATCAGATTTCATGATTTATTCAATGTCTAAAGTGTGAGAAGGCTTATAGCAGGTACTTTTGAAGTTGTATGAGGAGGCTTAACTTTGAGTTAAGCATAAAGGCTTTTTAGACCAAAGAAAAATTTAAGAACATTTAAAAAGCTTTATATGTATCAAGAGGTTCCTCAAACACTGAAAGAAATGTAAGGAAGGGCTTTGGATTCTGTGCAACAATTCTCCTATAGGTTAGAAGTAGCATCTATGAGACAATCACTAGACATGCTGCTATGAATCAACTTGGCTAGTCTATCCACAAGAGGACTAACCATTAGTTGAACTATATATATTCTAGTAGTATACCAAAGGAAGACTGAAGAATATGAAAATCAAATTTAGCATGTGTCTATTATGTATGTTAATATATAACATATATACAAGTAAACATACACAGGCACATATAACTAATATACAGCTAGAAATATATTATTAACTAGAAATTGTTGAGAATTTACTATATGCCAGACTCCGTGCTAAATGCTTTATGTAAATTATTAATCATCACACCAAGCCTATCATATAGGTATCATTATTTATCCCCTGTTACAGATGAGAAAAATGAGGTACAAAGAAATACAGTAAGTTAGCAAGTGGGAATTTTCAGGATACAAACCCAGGCTGTCTAGCCATAGCCACATAATCTATTGCATATAATTTGAGTTAGGTCTTATGATTTCTAATATTTTCTTAAAACTCTTTATCTTTACATTTTATCAATTTTTTTTAACCCACTCATTACAAAATGTCTTTAAAAGACAGCCAGAGAATAGAATTAAGAATTCGGTGAAATGTCAATAGTTGCAATTTTATGTTTCAGCACTGGGTTATGCTGAATATTTTCCCTCTTAGGATTTCTATTTCAAGTTTAAAAAACTGCTACATGTATAATATCCCTAGTAAAATGTCCATTGTGTTTGTAATTAAGGGAGTCTTAGAAGTTAAAGGCAATAAAGTCTCTCCTTGCCATGCCAAAAACCAGAAAAAAACAACAAAATCCTTAACACAGAGAATGGTAAAAATGTCTGGCTTATTGGCTAATGTGTGATATGTGAATGGCATCCAATTCTCTGTTACGTTTAACAGAAAAAAAAAATCAAATGCTATAAAAGTGTTGTGAATATTTAATTATCATAATTAAGATGAATTTTGAAGCAATAATTTCTTTGGCACACTGTGATAAGCTGATACATGTATAAGGCAATTGTAAAATCAAAATTAAACACATTTAGTGCACAAAACAGTATAAGAATAACATAAATTATGTTTATTATTATAGAAATAAACATGGTGTTATGAGCTGAATTGTGTCTCTCCAAATTCCTATATTGAAACCCTAATCCCCAGTACTCTAGAATGTGATTGTATGTGGAGATAGGGCCTTTAAAGAGGCAATTAAATTGAAGTGGGTTTGTTAGGGTGGTCTTAATTCAATATGACTTGTGCCCTAATAAGAAAAGAAAATCAGGGCACAGACAACAAAGAGAAAGGAATGACCATATGAAAACACAGTGAGATGGCAGGCACCTGCAAGCCAAGGAAAGAGGCCACAGAAGAAATTGAACCTGCAATACCTTGATCTTGGACTTCTAGCTTCCAGAATTGTAAGGGAGAAAATTTCTGTTATTTAAGCCACCCAGTCCATAGTATTTGTTAAGCAACCCTAGAAAACTGATACACATAGTAATAATAAATCAATAACTATTCCCAGCCCTGCAAATTTCTTGAGTTAAAAGTTTTTTCTTTCGGGTTGTTTAGATAGGAGCATATATATTATTTTTTCTATTCAGAATTGTATTATCACTAAAACAAACTCTAGCCATCCTGACATTTTCTTTTCACTTTATTTTATAGGAAAGAAATCCGTATTTTCAAAAAGAAAATCGTAAGAAGTGAAGAATGAAATGGAATACATATGTATATTGGGGTGATGTTTCCAGAGCATAAAAACTTATTCCTCAAACTAGGTATTCTCAAGTATAATTTAGCCCTGAATGTTATGATACCATAGATTGGTAAGTCCTTTATTTAACTGAAGTTGCATTAATTGCTGATTTGATTTATTTCTAAAACTGACTTCCTGATTTTTCATGCAAACTTTTCACATTCTCTTCTCTAAATATGTATAAGCAAAATAACTTAGATGGATTAAGATATTAAGCTTTTTCATTTCTAGGAAATATGGTATATAGTAGCTCAATAAATACTTCATCAATAAATGAATAGAAAATTTTTCTCCCTTAAGTGGCTTTGTAGGTTTCTATACTCAAAATCACTAAGTTTATAGCTAGGGAGAAAATGTCAAATACCATCTAGTTCAACAACCTCATTTTATGCAAGGGGAAATTCCTGAGACCTAGAGAGCCTCAATGACCAGCTCAAGGTCACATAGTTGTACACTAAAATGAGTGTTTTGACTCAAGTCTATACACTTACCATGATCACTAGGCTAAGTCAGTGCTACTTTAGCAAATCACTAAGTCAGAAATCTTTCATACACTATGGGACATTTATCTTGTTTTCCAGTTCATGCAATAATTTGCTTGCCTTTGCCTTCACATTGCCATTTCTGTAGAATGGGGAGAAGGAAAACAGGATATTTATTTATTTATTTATTTAAGATTTTTTTTTTTTTAAAGATTTTATTTATTTATTTGACAGAGAGAGAAAGATCACAAGTAAGCAGAGAGGCAGGCAGAGAGAGAGAAGGGGAAGCAGGCTCCCTGTTGAGCAGAGAGCCCGATGCGGGGCTCGATCCCAGGATCCTGAGATCATGACCTGAGCTGAAAGCAGAGGCTTTAACCCACTGAGCCACCCAGGCACCCCGGAAAACAGGATATTAAAAAAATTCTTAGTAAGGAAGTTATATGTGGAATTACCAGCATGGGAAACTTTATTCTTTGGAAATAACCAGAGTGAGAAGTCTACCTAGGTCTTCTAAAGATAGCCATTGGATGAAACAAATTATGAGGAAAAATTATTTAAAGAAAATAAACAGGGGCGCCTGGGTGACTCAGTGGGTTGAGCCTCTGCCTTCGGCTCAGATCATGATCTTAGGGTCCCTGGATCGAGCTCCGCATCGGGCTCTCTGCTCAGCGGGAAGCCTGCTTCCCTCTCTCTCTCTGCTTGCCTCTCGGCCTACTTGTGATCTCTCTTTGTCGAATAAATACATAAAATCTTAAAAAAAAAAAGAAAATAAACAACCATGACATGACTATTTTTACTAAATCATAACAATGCAGATATTAGTTTCAAAATTCATACAATCAGACAACACCCAGGAAGTGTTACTGTTTATCATCACTTGTAGCTATGACAAACTCAAAACCAGGTTTAGACTACACAGATTAGTGTTACCAGGCAAAATTGCAAAGTATGTGGCTCCCACCTATTTTGTAGCACTCTTTCACTGCTTCTTAGTGGATGTATAGGGTATTCTTGCTACTCATAATTCCCTAATATAAGTGCCCAAAGAGGTCCTCTCACCAAATTCTCCCTTTTCTATATTACTTCTTCCATTATCCCTGTTCCTCAATGATATATTGCATTCACTCAAAATCCATAAAGAAGTCAGAGTGGAGTAATTAATATGAAGGTGTAAAATACTGATAGCATTAGATGCTCTAATTTGAATTTTAAGGAAGTTTGTTTAATTAAATGCAGCCTGGGGGCACCTGGGTGGCTCATTGGTTAAGCATCTGCCTTTGGCTCAGGTCATAATCTCAGGGTGCTGGGATCAAACCCGTCAGGCTCCCTGCTCAGTGGGGAGTCTGCTTCTCCCTCTCCCTCTGCCTGCTTGTGCTCACTCTCTCTCTCTCAAATAAATAAAATCTTTTAAAAAAATGAAATGCAGCCTGAATTGGTAGATGATATGTGGAAGATCTTTTTGGGCAGATGAATCTTCATAATTCTGCTTATTTATCCCTCTTTAGAAGAAAGGTTCTAAGAATTTCTCATGCTATTTAGATTTCTCTTCTAGATTTTTGGGCTCAGAGTTAAGTGTTGTTGTCCTATGCATGGTAGTGGGAGATTGTTGCAAGGCAGAAGATAAGAAACAAAAGTAACCCTTCCTAACCAATTTGGATGACTTTTATTTCTTTTTCTTTATGATTGCTGTGGCCAGGACTTCCATTACTATGTTGAATAAAAGTGGTGAGAATGGATATCTTTGTCTTGTTCCTGATTTTAGAAGAAAAGGTCTCTTTTTCACCACTGAGTATGATGTTGTGGGTTTTTCACATATGGTCTTTACTATTTGGAGGCATACTCCCTCTAAATCCATTTTCTTGAGAGTTTTTAACATGAATGGATGTTGGACTTTGTCATTTGCCTTTTCCATATCTTTTGAGGTGATTGTATGGTTTTTATACTTTCTCTTATTAATGTGATGTATCATGTTAATTGATTTGCAAATATTGAACCACCTTTGCATCTGTGGAATAAATTCCACATAATTGTCATGAATGATTTTTTAATGTATTGTTGGATTTGGTTTGTCAATATTTTGTTGAGGACTTTTACATCTACATTCACCAAAGATATTGGCCTGTACTTCTCTTTTGCTATGGTGTCTTTATCTGGTTTTAGTATCGGGGTAATGCTGGCTTCATAGAATGAATTTCAAAGATTTCATTCCTCTTCTGTTTTTTGGAATAGTTTGAGAAGAATAGTTATTAACTCTTCTCTAAACATTAGGTAGAGTTTACCTGTGAAGCCATCTGGTCCTAGAATTTTTCTGGAGGGGGGTGTTGATTACTGATTCAATTTTATTTCTATAATTGATCTGTTTAAATTTTGTATTTCTGCCTAATTCAGTTTTGGGAGGTTATATATATCTAGGAATTTATCCATTTCTTCTAGGTTGTCTGATTTGTTGGCATATAATTTTTCATAATATTCTCTTATAATCCTTTGTAATTCTGTGGTATCAGCTATTCTGCTCCTTCATTTCTGATTTTTTTCAGTTCTTTTCTTGATGAGTTAGGCTAAAGGTTTATCAATTTTGTTGATCTTTTCAAAGAACCAGCTCCTGGTTTCATTGATCTGTTCTATTGTTTTTGTTTTGTTTTGTTTTGTTTGTCTCTATTTCATTTACTTCTGGCCTAACCTTTATTATTTCCTTTGGGCTTTGGGCTTTGTTAGTTCTTTTTCAAGCTCCTTTAAGTATAAGGTTAAATACTTGAGATTTTTCTTGTTTCTTGAGATAGGCCTGTATTGCTACAATCTTTTCTCTTAGAACAGTTTATGCTGAATCCCAAAGATTTCGGATCATTGTGTTTTCATTTTCATTTGTTTCCCTATATTTTTTGATTTCCTCTTTGATATCTTGATTAACTCATTCATTGTTCAGTAGCGTTAGCCTCCATGTATTTGTGTTTTTTCCACCAATAAGGAAGAAGTAAACTTTTCAGTATTTGTGGATGACATATTATATGTTTAAAAAAACCTTAAAGACTCCACCAAAAAACTACTAGAACTGATAAAAGAATTCAGTAAAGATGCAGGATACAAAATTAATATATTGAAATCTGTTACATTTTTGTATATGAATAATGAAGTATAGAATGAGAAATTAAGATAACAATCCCATTGACAACTACACCAGAAAGAATAAAGTATCTAGGAATAAACTTAACCAAGTAAATGAAAGACCTGTACTGTGAAAACTATAAATCATTAATGAAAGGAACTGAAGAATATACAAAGAAATGGAAGAACATTCCATGTTCATGGACTGGAAGAACAAATACTGTTAAAATGTCCATACTACTCAGAGCAATCTATAGAATTAATGCAACCCCTACATATCAACATTTTTCATGAAACTAGAACGAATAATCCTAAAACGTGTATGGAACCACAAAAGACCCCAAATAGCCAAAGCAGTCTTAAAACCAAGAATAAAGCTGGAGGTATCACAATCTCAGATTTCAAAGTACACTAAAACTGTAGTAATCAGAATAGTCGATACTGGCACATAAGCAGATACATAGAAAAATGGAACAGAACAGAGTCTAAAGATAACCCCACACCAATATGGTCAATTAATCTACAACAAAGGAGGCAAGAATATACAATGGGGAAAAGACAGTCTCTTCAACAAATGGTGCTGAGAAAACTGGACAGCTATGTGCAAAAAAATCAAGCTGGACCACTTTTTTATACCACACACAAAAATAAACAGTTTTACTTAACAGTAAATTAAACCCAAATACTGAAGTCACTTAGCAAGCCAGGCTATCTACAAATTGAATCATAGTAAGGTGAATAAAAGCAAACAAACTGAATAAAAAGCAAGTTAAACATATAAAACATGTTAGAAGTGTTTTAAAATTAGTTTCTTTTCTTTTTCTCTTAAACGTTTAGATAAAATATTTTCCCAACACTTGGGAAAATCTCTACCTATCACTTTATTAAAAATGGGCATGTTTCTCAATATGGGTTTTAATGTACAAATAACTCAGCAAAATGCCGAAACAGATTCTCTTTAAAAATAACAAACATATGAATTCCTTGTATTTCAGTTGCAGGTAATTTAGTACTTTGCGTGGACAAGCAAATTCTTATGATAAGAACAAACTTTCAAAGCAACATAAAAGTTTACAGTCATTAAATTAATTAAATTAATTAAATCAAACCATATTCCAGAAGACCAAGTTACATTAGTCCTTTAACAGATTTTTTCTTTTTTAAGGTATCATCTTGCACAGAGAATACAATCAAAATTACATATGGAATATAGAACAAAACATTCACAATAAATGAGCAAAATATTATGTTTTGCTTTAAAGGCACTATGAGGTTTGGATAGAAATGGGCTTGTCTTTAATCCCCAATGCCCATATCCCTATACAATCAATTAAATGGGATTAGAAAACTGGGCCATGCCACTGATTAATAGTGATTTTTCATGATTAAGAAAAGCAACATGGCTCACAGAGCCCTCCTGACATGCTGTTCTTTCTAGCCAAAGGCCATCCCTGTTCTTTACAGTATATCCAAATATGAGGCACAGAGTGAGAACTCACAACAAAGGGCCACAAGGAGAATCAGAGAGAGTGAGTCACACTGTTATGTGTAGGTTGTATGGCCATGTAATCAGAAAAGAAGAAAAGAACAAATTCTCCAAGTTGAAAATGACCTTAAAATTGTGTGTCCATGAAAAATTGTGTGTGGGGGGGCATTCGAGAGAAAATACGAATGAATAAATGACTAGAGAATTTGGCTTTGGATTACACAGAGTATTCTGGCATCCTCAGGTCTATTCTTTTTCCTAGAAGAGAGTGGTTTCTGCTGGTCAGGTATTAAAGCATGGGTTTGAACTTAGACCTATCACAATGGTCACTTGAGCATTTCCATCAGCAGTTTAGCCCAGACCAGTTCAAAAGAATTGATGCTAAACTCATTGCAACTTAGTATCAATATGATAGATATTTGTGGAAGGCAAATATAAACAAGATTCTTAATAGGGAGACAACATGGGACAACACAAAGATCAAAGGATTCAGAATTAGGCAAATATGGGGTCAATTTTTAACTATCCTTCAGCTTAAGTTTTCTGGAATTCAATTACTTTATCTATAAAATGGGCATAATGATATCTATCCTGTAAAAGAGTCTTTGAGGATTAGATGAGTGATAGTTTTTGCCCCACATTGGTACAAAAATGTTAGTTGTATTGGAGCAAAGTTTGGAATGCTTAAACTAAAAGGAAGCATGGAAAAACTGAAGCCCCCTCAAAAGAAATGCAGGGGCTACAGTTACTTCTAAGAAAAAAAAAGGGTTATCAGCATCTAATCAGACTGATTTTAAACACAGACTTGGATAGAAATTCAAATAGCACCTATACAAAGTAAAAGGCATGCTGGTCATGCTTCAACATCTTTTGAAGAAAAAGCTTAGGGATTTGCTGAAAACTCTGGGTTATCCACAGGTGATTATCTGGACTTTGGCCTTTATCCCCTGGCTTCTTTCTACTCCTTGTTATATTCATCTTGTTCTGCTTATTGACATTTATACTTTTTTTGCTCTAGGATAGCAAAAGCTGGAAGAGTAGTTGTATTCAATTTCATCAGAGAAAATCTTCCATACCCTAAGTGGAGTTTGAGTTAGAAAAGTAATGTGTCGGGGCACCTGGGTCGCTCAGTGGGTTAAAGCCTCCGTCTGGCTCAGGTCATGACCCCAGGGTCCTGGGATCAAGCCAGCGGGGAGCCTGCTTCCCCCTCTCTCTCTGCCTGCCTCTCTGCCTACTTGTGATCTCTCTCTTTGTGTTAAATAAATATAATCTTAAAAAAAAAAGAAAAGTAATGTATCTGAGCTAGACAGAAGACAATTTCTTATAAAGTTTGACCATTGGTCTCAGAGGTGATATCACTGATCCTTGGCAAGGGTAGGAAGCAGTGAGAAAGGATGAGGCATCCATGGGCATTCAGATCTTTCTGACTGAAGATCTCACAATTTGACCTCATTTTTTCTTGTGAAGTATAATGACTGTCATGAACATAAGCCACATCTATATTCAAACGGGCGCTCGCTTCGGCAGCACATATACTAAAATATATTCAAACAGTACAGAATGGAGTTGTGAGTGGAAAAAATTTGGAGTTGCGTATGTTACTACTTCCTCTTAACTCGCATGAAAGAACAGTTAACTTCGAGCAAACTGCTACCTGGTATTTGGGGCAAGAAAGTGAAAAAAAGGTGAGTGGCACACATACGGACATACTACACAGATAGAAATACACTCTTCACCTTATTGCCTCACTGAGAATGTGACTGCAATTCTGTATTGCTTAGTAAATGAACATCTTCTATCAGTAGCCTTATAACAGCTAGATGGATGGTACTGCTGGATGGTACATGACACAACCTTGGTTAGAAAAAAAGTGACCAGGGCGCCTGGGTGGCTCAGTTGGTTGAGCAACTGCCTTCGGCTCAGGTCATGATCCTTGAGTTCTGGGATCGAGTCCCACATCAGGCTCCCAGCTCCATGGGGAGTCTGCTTCTTCCTCTAACCTTTTCTCCTCTCATGCTCTCTCTCACTTTCTCTTTCTCCAGATAAATAAATAAAATTTTAAAGAAAAAAAAGTGACTGGTGGGAAAAAAAAATAAAACCCACAAGGTTTTAAGTCTATTTATCAATGTCTCTCAACCTTTTGTAATTTTAATGGACTTTCTCTCTTTTTAAGATTTATTTATTTATTTTAGAGAGAGAGAAAGCACATTTAGGGGGAGGGATAGAGGGAGAGGGAAAATATCTTTAAGCGGATTCCCCTCACTAAGCACTGAGCCTGACACGGGGCTTGATCTCATGACCTGAGCTGAAATCAAGAGCTGGAGGCTTGACCTACTAAGCCACCCAGGCACCCCAATTTTAATGGACTTTCAATCTAAGGTCAAGTACAGACATATGTAGCTAAAACCAAAAATTAAGAGTTATACTTTATTAGTTGGAAATAAGTTATTATCTTTTGGCAATAATCGGGCAGTTTGCTTTTAGCCTGAGTTGTGATTTCAACAACTGTTAGTGCCAGCATTTGACAATAAATTTATTTGGGGAGAAAGAGGAGAAGGATGCTATGCTGGTAGGAAAAAAAATAGTATTTAAACCTCATGCAAATCAATTTGTGTTATTATGCCAAATTTGTCTTTGATTTCCAGAGGATTACCTTATAAACTTAGCTATATGGATTATCCATATATCAAGTCTCATTCGAATTTGAGAAACCTCTCCAAGTAAATGAAAATAGATTTTCTCCCTACTACTGAGAAAAAAACTATATCCGTCTATTTTCACTCAGTTAAGGGGGGGGGGGCAGGGAGTTTTAAAAAGGAAAGAACAGCTTCTGAATTCAATTAATTCTTTTTTTTCCTATTAAGACTAAGTTGAAAACTGGATATCTAATTTACCACAGAGAGGGTATTCAAATATTTCTGCTCACTCCCTCATTGCTCCTAAATTCAAAGGCAAGATTATAAATTCTTTGTGACAAAAAAGTCACAATTTAATAAGCAGCTGAGAGCCCTTGGCAATTACTAGGGAAATTTAATAGGTTTTTAAAAAATTATTTATTTATTTATTTATTTATTTGGGGGGCGGGGGCAGAGGGAGAGAATCTTCAGGCAGACTCCCTGCTGAGTGTGGAGCCTGACACAGGGCTCCATCCCATGACACATGAGATTATAACCGGAGTAGAAACCAGAGTCAGACACTCAACTGACTGAGCTACCCAGGCACCCCTGATAGCTCTGACTAAATGAGATGTACATATATGGGGAACACATTACATATATTAAGCAGAGTAATGAATATATGGTAAATGTTAGTTTAGCTACTAAATTTTGGACAAGTGATTAATTTTATGGGAACAGATATTTTTATCAAACTTCCAAGAAAATAAATGCTACCTCTTCTCCTTCATTGCTACTAGATTATACATTTTACATTTTGGCAGATGGCCACAAAATTTTTTTGCATTCATTTTTAAATCAACTACACAGCTATTTTGCCTCTTACTAAGTGGCAAGGATAGAGTGAAACAATATTTCTACTTTCAGGATTTCAAATCTAGTGGGTGACAGAGATAGGATACAAAGACAACTATAACACAAGAATTAAGTGCAATGGTAGAAGGACAAAGAGAAATAAGATTTGATTTGGGGGCAAGTGGGTGATGGTTGTATGTGTGTTCATGAGGCAAGTCTTCATAAAAGAATTTGTATTTGAAGAGAGGATAGGGTGACAATAATGAGGAAAGCCATAGATGTAGGAAATGTAAGGTATAGTAAGAGAAAAGGTAATCGTTCAGTTAGACTGGAGTGCAGGGTAAATGAGGTAAACAGTAGAAAATATAGGCAGAAAAAGTCTAATGAAGGCAGTACCATGGAAGGCCTTGAATACCAAATTGATGAGTCCATAATTGTTTGTCTAAGTACCTAAGGCACAGAGACTGTTTTCTTTTCTTTTCTTTTAATATTTTATTTATTTATTTGACAGAGAGACAGTAAGAGAGGGAATACAAGCAGGGTGAGTGGGAGAGGGAGAAGCAGGCTTCCCACTGAGCAGGGAGCCTGATGCAGGGCTTGATCCCAGGACCCTGGGATCATAACCTGAGCCAAAGGCAGACATTTAATGACTGAGCCACCCAGGCGCCCCATAGAGACTATTTCAATATGTCTTTGCTATTCCCATAGCAGTTAGGTGCAGCATGCTTGGTTACAGAGTAGGTCTGCAATATAGTCAGGGAATTTAATGCATTTTAAAATTATTTTTCAATTAATTTTTAATTTTTGCTTTTTTAAAAATAGATTTTATTTATTTATTTGAGAGAGAGAAAGAAAGAGAGAAAGAATAAGAGCGGGGTGAGGGGCAGAGGGAGAAGCAGTCTCCCTGCTTAGCAGGAAGCCCGACTTGGGCTTGATCCCAGGACCCCAGGATCATGACCTGAGCTGAAGGCAGAGACTTTAACCAACTGAGCCACCCAAGTGCCCTAAATTTTTGCTTTTGCTTATACCTTTGTCTTCCAGTTTTACTTGGAAATAATTGACATACATCACTTACAGCATATAGTCAATGGTTTGCTTTACATATATTGTGAAATGAGTACCACAATAGGTTCAGTGAATATCCATGTTCTCATACATAGCAAATAAAAAAGAAAAAAATTATCTTTGTGATGAGAACTCTTAGAATTTACTCTCTTAACTTTCTTATATATTGCACAGCAGTGTTAACCATAGTCATCATGACCTATATTATATCCCTAGTGCTTATCTGTCTTATAACTGGAAGTTTGTACCTTTGAGTACCTTCCTCCAAATTCTCCTCTCTACACTTTGCCACTGGTAACCACAAGTCTAATCTCTTTCTTTGGAGTTTTTTGTTTGTTTTTAAATTCCACAAATAAGTGAGATTACATAGCATTTATCTTTTCCTGTCTGACTTGTTTCACTTAGCATTATGCATTCAAGGTCCATCCATGTTGTCACAAATGGTAGGATTTGCTTTTTTTCTGGCCAAATAATATTCTATTGTGTGTATGTATGTGTGTATGTGGTATATATATACCATAGCTTCTTTATTCATTCATTGATGGACATTTACGTTGTTTCTATATCTTGGCTGTTATAAATAATGTGCAATAAACATAGGGGTGCATATACCTTTTTAAATTAGTATTTTGGTTTTTTGGGTAAATACCCATTAGTAGAATTACTAGATCATATGGTCATTCTATGTTTAATTTTTTGAGAATGTTTATACTGTTTTTCATAGTGGCTGTACCAATTTACATTTCTACCAACTTGGGGGTATAGCTCAGGGGTAGAGCATTTGACTGCATTTCTACCAACAGTGCACAAGGGTTCCCTTTTCTCCACAACCACCCCAGCACTTGTTATCTCTTGTCTTTTTCATGATAGCTATTCTAACAGGCATAAGGTGATATCTCATTGGGGTTTTAATTTGCACTTCCTAATAACTAGTGATGTTGAGCATCTTTTCATGTGCCTCTTGGCCTTTCATATATTTCTGGAGAAATGTCTATTCAGGTTCTTTGCCCATTTTTTAATTGGGTTGTTTTTTCTGCTACTGAGTTGTAGGAGTTTTTTTAAAATATATTTTGGCTATTAACTCCTTATCAAGTATATGGTTTGCAAATATTTTTTTCTATGCTGTAGGTTGTCTTTTTACTTTGTGATGAATTCTTTTACTGTGCAGAAGTTGTTTAGCTTGATTTAGCCCCACTTGTTTATTTTTTATTTTGTTGCTCGTGCTTTAGGTGTTATATCCAAAACATTATTACCAAGACCAATGTCAAGGAGCTTTAGTACTGTTTTTTTTTCCCCCCTAGGAGTTTCATGGTTTCCGGTCTTACATTTAAATTTTTAATCTCTTTTGAATTAATTTTGTGAGTGATGTAAGATACGGGTCCAGTTCCATCCTTTTACATGTAAATATCGAATTATCCCACCACCATTTATTGAAGAGACTCTTTTCTTCATTGAGTATTCTTGGCTAACAGTCAATATTAGCTAAGTCAAATATTAGCTAACCATATATCCTTGAGTCTGTTTCTGTGGTTTTGATTCTATTCCATTGGTCTATTTGTTTTTATGCCAGCACCATACTGTTCTGATGATTATAGTGTTTAGTATAGCTTAAAATCAGGAGGTGTGATGCCTTCTGCTTTATTCTTTCTCAGGATTTCTTTGGCTCTTTGGGATTTTTTTTATGTAAACCTCCTTTAAAAAATAGACTTCAAGTTGCATTTGTAAGATGAAAATATGAATAGAATGTTAGCCCCACGATTCAACCATTAGAGTTCCATCTACAAGAATGCAGTTACTGAAGCTCAGTTGTTTGTACAGATGCCCCTTGAACCAAAACCATTCAAGTCCTATATTACGGTACATTTCATAGGAGAACTGACTTCTAGTCAGTAAAAATGGATTTTAGCTTTCAGATAGCCTTCATAGGGAAATAATATCAAGACTAAAACTGGGGTGGAAAAATAGAGATGCAGAAGCATTGTATCTTCTACATTGATTTTATTTCTGGACTCTGCTCTCCTTTGAAGAATACAACAAATTAAAAAGAAGGTAGCAACAACCCATTTATAAATTTCATTTTGTTCACTGTAATGACAATTGACTCACTTTAGTTTTAGACACACTACATAATGGTTAACTATCATATAAAATAATAATCAAGTAGGTATATTATTGATTTAATATTATACTAGATTTCATTTCTAGGGAAGAGGATATGTTTTATATTCCTTGGAAAGCAATTTAAATAACCCCTACTAGTTTTCCCCTTCCCTTCCAGCTACAATCTCATATGATACTGTCTGCATCCCTGGGATAGTAGAAGAGTGACAACTGAAGGAGTTTGATAGGGAAGGGTACCTTCTTATGTTTTCAATGAATAAATGTAATATGAATTAATCTTTTTTCTATCAAAAGTTAGTAATGCACCTGCAAAGACAGTTCAACAGTCATTATAATAAAGCAGCAATGAATCAATTTACATCTATGGTTGCTGATAGACCTGAGAGTGATAGATAAATTATAGTGCCTGACACCAATAGGTACTCAATGTTTATTGAATGAGTAAAATATAAATATTTCTCCTTACTAATAGCTTTCAAGAGATTAAAAAATAAAACATGTATAGACATTTAAAACTTTTAAATATAGACTCCATGAAGAGTACTAGAAAATGGTGGATATTAAAAATGATTCCACTTAAGACTATGCAAGACTTGTCATGACTTTTTTCATAGTCCTTTAAATTCTTTGATAGATTAAATATGAGCACATATTATGTGCACGTTCTCCCACCTAGGGGTAGAATCTATTTTCCCATCCCTTTAATGTGGGATGGCTTTGTGACTTGCTTTGTTAATAGAATACAGTACAAGTGACACTCTGCGGCTTCTGACCCAGGCCTCATGAGACTGTATAGCTTTCATTTTGAGCTCCTGGAACACTGGACTGGACATATAAAAAGTCTGAACGTCCTTCTGGAGAGGCCATGAGATTGGAAGTGTCAGACTAATAGTCCCAACTAACTACCAGGCATGTGAGTGAGTCCACCCTACACCACCTGGCCCCAGCAGAGCCTCAAAAGCACTGTAGCTGCATGAATGACCTTAGGTGAGACTAGTAGCAGAACTGTTCAGCTAAAGCCAGTCCAGATTTCAGAATTGTGAATAATTGTTTTAAGCAATTTAAATTAAATTTTGTGTATGTGTACACACACACACACACACACACACACAAGCATGCAAGCATGAATGGACACCAAGAAAGAGAACCATCACTCTGGTTTTGTCTTCCCCTTCCCAGCTCAAGTGTATCATGGCATAGCAATGTAGAAATATTTGCATTCCCTTGGGATATGGCAAGAATGGATAGAGTCATAAAAGAATTGTTATAGAGCATTATATCTTTGTGTTGAGGACGTCAGTAATCTTCCCCCCTTTTCAATTCTTATGATATACATGCAATGTTGACTGGAAAGATGACTTAAGAGAATAAATGCTTGCTTTCCTCTATGAAAAGGAGGAACTTTTCCCCAGCTTCAGTTACAGTATTATAGTACTTTTTGTGACCTTATAATGATTCCATTAGTATCTGTAAAACTCATTTTATCCCAATTTTAAGAGTGCTAAAAGCAAATGCCACCCTGAAAAAGCACTTAACACCCTGGTAAGTATCTAGGTAAATTGGGACTCTTGCTAAATGTAATTAACTCTCTTTTCCTTAATTTCTTGACTCAATTTTTCTTTAATTTCCTTTGCTTCTGAAGTAGAATTCTAGTTTGGCATTTAAATTTGAGAGGAAATGTCATGGTCAGTTGGGGAGGTAAGTTACCCATGAGGAATGGGCAATTTTTATTATGCCTATAGGTAGTAAGTGGTTTTATTTTTATTTCCCTGTTCATGCTTTCACTTTCTCACTCTCTTGATCACTTGTGCTCTCTCTCTCTCCTGAGAGCTCAAGAGAGACACATGGATATATCCTCTCTAGAAAGTTCAGTGCAGTTGTATGAATAACTAGTGGAAAAGTTACAGACTTATTACAAATATAAAATTTTAAGTATGCTGCTAAACCACTGTTTTGCTTCTAGAGTATTTTTATAGCTAATTAGTATTTGTCAAGTGCTTGCCTTCATATTCTTAACATTCTGCAGGACCTATCATTTTATATATGAAAGATTTATACATTTACATCTTATAATTGTTGCATAATGATGCCCAACTATCTATTAATAACTTGGTGATATTAAGTTATTTAAGATTTTCTTTGTATTACTAATTTACAGCCTAGTTTTTCAAAACATGAACAATAATTATATATATTTTAAGTGTGTTAAACCATTCTGAAGTTAAATATTACTCCAATTAATCTCAGCAAGATGCTAATTACTAGAAAATTCTACTATACATTTTGCAAATCAATTAAAAACCTTTAAATCTGGTTTGAATTTGGGCATAAAAATTATCTCAACTCCTGCGAAAGTGTCCCTTTCCAACCGGTATTTCCAACTTATAGAACTCCTCTTTGTTTGGGGCACCTGGGTGGCTCAGTCGGTTAAGTGTCTGCCTTTGGCTCAGGTCATGATCCCAGGGTCCTGGGATTGAGCCCCGGGTTGTGGTATCTAGCTTGAGTCCTGGGATGGAGCCTTGCATCAGCATAGGGCTCCCTGCTCAGTGGGGAACTTGCTTCTCCCTCTCCCTGACCCACCCCTCACTCGTGTGCTCTCCCCCACTATCTCTCTCTCTCTCAAATAAATAATCTTTAAAAAACACCCGACTCTTTGTTTAATGAAACACACACACACACACACACACATCTTTGCTTAGAGTGGGAAAGAGGACAAAGATAAACAAAACAAAAGGAAATTGTGTCTATTCCCCTAAGCCTTAAAAATTGTAAAGATTTTTCACTCAGATCTTATCAGTGATACATAGCAGTTCATATATTTCTCTCTTCTGGATCCTGACTTGATCCATTTTGGGCAAATATTTGCTAATGCCAACAGTGTACTGAGGATGACAAGGATAGAAGACAAGCATGTCTTGAGGGATCATTCACTATTAGAGCAGATGGGTAATCATGAGCCAATTGCTTAAATTAATGCTTTTGGAAAACAAACTATATTATATCCAGTGCTATTTCTTCATTCATTTTTTTTCATCTGTAAATTCAGTATAACCCTAAATAATCTATAATGGAGGGGCGCCTGGGTGGCTCAGTGGGTTAAAGCCTCTGCCTTCGGCTCAGGTCATGATCTTGGGGTCAGTCCTGGGATCTGAGCCCCGCATCAGGCTCGCTGCTCGGCAGGGAGCCTGCTTCCTCCTCTTTCTCTGCCTGCCTCTCTGCCTACTTGTGATCTCTCTCTGTCAAACAAACAAACAAACAAATAAATAAATAAAATCTTTTAAAAATAAAAAATAATTTATAATGGAGTAAACATATAATCCACTTCTTAATGAATGTGTATTTTATCTTTATAATGTGGTGGGGTATATGAAGTATAAATTTGCGTATATTTTCCTCTGTTTTTTCAACAGAGGAAATGGTACCACTCAGTAGGATAGAGTCTAAACATAGAATTAAGTTTAGCTACAAAAAATAAACAAAATTAAATTTATGTATCTGAGTTTGTGAATTTCAGACTCACCTATTACATATGTCAAAAGTTTAATAGTCTTGAGTTCTTTTAAAACTGAAAGCCAAAATTAAAGGAATAAACAAATTAAATATGTCAAAAGAAGTTATCATATATATCTGTCCATACCAAGGAGGTCAATACAATTGCCAGGTAACCTGTGTCCTTTTCTTAGGCTATTACTTTAAATATAAATTATTCTGATTTCAGAAAATAATGCAGGCTATGGTCTGGCTAATATCTAATGAAACTCAAGTGAATTCTAATTTTGAACCTGCGAATTCTAGGATTTGGCTTTTATCTTTTTTTTTTTTTTTTTAAGATTTCATCCATTTATTTGACAGAGAGGAGAAAGATCGCAAGTAGGCAGAGAGGCAGGCAGAGGTGGGGGGGGGAAGCAGGCTCCCCACTGAGCAGAAAGCCTGATGTGGGGCTCCATCCCAGGACCCTGAGATCATGACCTGAGCCAAAGGCAGAGGCTTTAACCCACTGAGCTACTCAGGTGCCCCTAGGATTTGGCTTTTTAAAAGCCCAATGCACTTGAAAGTCAGTACTAAGAAAGGAAAGGAAAATACTTTATTGTTTTAAGTCAGAATTTAGTAACCCTTTTTACCCTTTAGAGAACCTTGGACCTTTTGCAGAGACCTCTTTGGGAGATCTACTCTAATCATAATTGAAAATCTGACTACATTTTTCCAGGCTACAATGCCTCATTGCCATGATTATAGTTTAGGCCCTGTAGAGAGTGGTAAGGACTGATGATTCCAGTCATTCTGACCGCTGACAAATATTTTTGTCCATTGATAGATTTTTTTTTGTAACCTACATATAAAGCTATTAAATCCTTTTGGTTGGGTTACAAAACCAGTTGTCTTAATGCAGTGAGCAAGGTGTTATAATGTTTTTCTTTCTTCTAAGTATATATACTATTCAGAAAATGAGAAGGGTCAGTGGTTATAAATGCGAACAAAGCAAAAAGCAAAAACTAAAAGCAAACTTATTAAATATACTTTAATCTTGTAGTACCAAGGAACTGTAAGTATAGAATCTTAGTGGAAGCTTGAATCTATACAGAGATGCAACTTTCTTTATTCAGTGTTTTGGAGATAGATCTACTTAGATAGAAATCAACCACAAAGGAAAAGTCAATTTAGTTTATCTTTACTTTTGACTTTGAGAGGGAGTTTCTGGCTAGCTAGCACAGCATCTTTTTCAATTTGTTTCAGTATAATGTGTAGCAGATACACTTGATTAATGAACTGATTAGCAACTTCTTTAATTATTTTCCAGTATTTTTTTTCCATTATCAAATCTGCAGCAAATCTTTATAGTTATTATTCTTTAACTATGGTACTCTAAAAACTTTAAAAACAGAAAATATGAGAAATGTCTAATTTCAAAATAGGTTCCTAAGACTTCTACTACATATAAATCCTGTATCTTTCATTTCTCTAAAAGCTATAAATGTTAAGGGATCACAAAGGTTTTTGTGAATGGGTACTTTACACACAGCTCTAACAACTAGAATTATTACCGGGGGGGGAAAACTTGTACAAAAATATAATAGTTAAAATTATACAAAGCAATATAGAGAATATTCTGGATATTATTAATAACCCAGTAATCTTTAAGCTATTATTATATACAGAAATGACAGAAATGAAATATTGAATAATTTAGCACAAAGACAAGCCAGGATAGATACTGGATTTGACCTACTATATTAGTTACCTACTGCTACCTAACAATTTACTCTAAAATTTAGTGGCTTAAAAATAAACATCTATTATCACACAGTTTCTACATGTTGAGAATCTGGCTTCTTTAGGTGATGGCACAAGGTCTTTTATGTGGTTGCAGTCAAGCCATTGGCCAGGCCTTCGATTTTATCTGAAGGCTCAACCACCCAGGATATTCTTTCAAACTCACATCGTTGCTGGCAGTCTCATCAATTCCTGGGCACGTGGGCCTTTCTGTAGACTGCCTAAGTGTCCTCACAATATGGCAGCTGGTAATCCATGGGAGAGAGAACACACATGATGGAAGCCATATCTTTTTGTAACCTAATCTCAGAAGTGACATCCCATCAGTTTTTCTGTTTTCTCTTGTAGAAGCAAATCACTAATGCTGAGCTCACATTCAAAAGACAGAAATACCAGGAGGTGGGGTCATGAGTAACCACCACAGAGGCTTTTTATCACACACACTAACCTGTTCAAATTAAGCTAAGAAATCAACTTACATAAACTTGAGTCTTACGATTGCATCACCTAAGTGTTCTCTGTCCCTTCCATTTATCCATTTACGATTGCTCAATAGATAATTCGAATATCAAGTGTGATTCTGAAATTCTACTGCTCAAAAACCTTTAATGATTCCCCACTGCATACAGGATGCTGTTTAAACTTACCAGTCAATTATCTGGTCTTCCATGGTCTGACTTCTTACTCTAGTTGAACTGGACTACTTGTAAACATTGCACATTTTTCCACCTTCATGTTCCCTCTGTCTGAAATATATTCCACCCCACATTTACTTTCCTCTGTTCCTATTCCATTTTACCTGTCCAAGTTAAACCCATTCATCTGGGACTGGGTTCAAATACTTTTTCTGCCATGACTCCTTCTAAGAGGTCCCTAATAAAATTCAATCCTTCCTTCTTCCATATTTTCATATAATTTAATTTTTACCTCTATTATACTGAAGAATATGTACCATATATGATAATCGCTCTGATATGAAGAATTTGAGAGGCAGGGCAGGGGGTGATGGGGGGCTGGGGAAGAGAAATGAAACAAGATGGGATGGGGAAGGAGACAAACCATAAGAGACTCCTAAACTCACGAAACAAACTAAGGGTTGCTGGGAGGTTGGGGTGGTGGATAGGGATATGGACATAGGGGAGGGTATGTGCTATGGCAAATGCTGTGAAATGTGTAAGCCTGATGATTCACAGACCTGTACCCTGGGGTAAATAATACATTATATGTTAATAAAAAAATTAAAAAAATTAAAAAAAATTAAAAAAAAGAATATGTACCATATAAAAATTATTTGCATGATATTTATCTCCTCCAATGATCTGTATGCTCCTTGAACACAGGGATCATGACTTACAGCACCTAGCACAGTGCCTTGCTTATAATTCAGCAGTAAGCAAATGTATTTTAGCCTTAATCACTTGGGTATAATTTTTTATAATTTTTGTATGATGAAGATCTCTTTTGGATTCCACTCAATCTGATGACATATTTCTTGGCAACAGTGTTTTATAAGGTTGCAGGGTATATGATTTTCAATCCAATATTTAAACATCCTTGAAAAGTGTGCAAGAGTGGGCTACTAGATTTATGGGGGAAACAATGTAAAGCAAGATGCCATTGAAAGAAGAAGTAAATGACCTAGTGTAGAAATTCTACAAACAGGTATTCCTAGTGTGGAGTATTTGAAGGCCTTGTTAATTTAATATACTCTGGTACAAATATTAAATGGCTACTTGTCTTTTAGGATATTTGTCATACCTCCACAATATTTTATTTAAAAAATAGCTGACCAAATGTTCAGGACAATTTTTACTTAGTTATATTAAGATCAGACCAACAGAAGTTTTTTAAATTAAAAAGCCGACTCAATATTTTTATTCTAAAGAGCCAGAAGTGCTAAGTAGCTTCATATATTGATAACACATCTGAGTAGTTTGATGACTGGCATTCTTATTTGTGAAAAGTTTTATATTGAGTATTAAGGTAAAAATGGTATCAAGTTTTCAAAGAAATTTGTTTTGTCTCCGTCCATAAAATGCCACATATTGTAATAGCTGAGCCGTAGTTTCCACTGATACATTTTAAAACTTATCCTCTTTATAATTCATTTAGCTGTATTTTCCTAATTTCTCACTTAGTAAACTTGAATTTCTTGGTAGTACAAGTGTTTTACTTGCATGGCATCTATATGAAATGTAAAGCAATGATCTCATTTAGATAGTACTTTCCCTAAAGATGCAAAAGAAATTAGAATGAATATTCTATTCTCTGTTTTTTGTGTAAATTATGTTTACCTACATTATCACGTATAGAGACCGTAGTCTTTTAATCATTTCCTACTATTTTCATATTTTTTGTAACATAAAGTACCGGAAGTGCTAATTAATAGTAATCAATATATCAGTAAATACAAAATTATATTTATGTACTTTTTTTAAATATAAAGCTAGATGATAGTGACCTTGGGCATTATTCATTCCTTATGGGCTGCCAACTAAAAAAAAGTATTATATTAATGATAAATTTCCTGAATTTGATAATTTTACTGTGGTTACCTGAGAGAATAATCTTGTTCTTAGAAAATAGCCACTGAAGTACTAATGAGTAAAGGAGCATAACAAAACAAATGTGGCCAAAAGTTTAAATCAGTGAATCTCAGTAGTATATACAGGAATTTTCAGTATTATTCTTGCAAATTTTCTTTGCATTTGAAATTACTGCAAGTAAAAAAGTAGGGAAAAAAAGATGAGTTTGAGGAACTAAATCCATATGACTTGTCCACCAAACATAAAAATTTACTAATTACATATTTAATATGGCAGGTCAAACCAAACATCTCCATGTCTTGCCTCAATCGCTGGGCTAGTTCACTCTACTGTCAGTCAACTGTCGTCCTCAGGACAACCGCACAATCTACGGAGAGGCTCCTCCTCCTCATGAGAAGGAACTAATATCTTAAGATAGATGTTATTTTATGTTAAGTGAGGAGAAATAATATTGACCAGTTTGTTTCCACAGTATGCTAGTGAATTTTACTTTACTTATAATAATTGTATACATTTCTTCAAAGAGGACCACAAGAGAAAAAATAGTGCAGTTAAAGATGCCTGTACTTTGGATTTTGGATTTACTTTTTGCATCTTGTTGACTTATTTCTAACTCTCACATTTTTCATATTTGCCTGCTAGCAGAGCCACTTCATTCTCTTCAAATCACCAACTGGCCCAGTGTGGGGGAAAAGCCTCTTTCTGGGTATGACACTGGCCACGATTCAAGACAGAATCAGATTTAGTGACACTTACGATCTGGCCTAGACTAGAATGCAAAATTAAATGTAGAAGTTTTGCAACTTACCAAACTGTCTCTGCATACACCCAGAAAAAAATGTTCCAAAGTGTTCAAGCTAGCTTTTCAGAAATATTGCAGTTGTAAAATCTGTGACACCAGTAATAGCTGTGCCAAACATGGGTTTTATTTTAGTAAGTTGTTTACCTATGCCAATGTTTAGGTGTACTTCTATGCAAAAAGATGTGGATAATAGTTCTCTTTATAGAAAAATCGATGCACCCAAATAGTCATAAAATATAACAGTGTGCACATGTAAAGCATTATGCAAGTACAAATAGATCTACATTGGGCCAGATGTGATCTAATCATTCTGGACATTCTGTTTAGCTATATGATATTAAAACATGCCGAACAGCCCATTTCCCTCAGAGTAAAGCCATACATTTCATATTACTACTAGCAAATGATATTTGACATGTAATTTTAAAATGAAGTTACTCTAATCTAAAGTAATAGTACAACAACAGAGAGAAGTACTGAAACCCTTCATAAGACAAAATGGATTTTAAAATTTTAGAGAGTTTTAGTTATAAGTAATTAGAAATGTAATTTAGAACACTTAAAATGTATTTCTTTCAATTGTTAATTACTTTAGAACAGCTATTGTTCCAAATGGTGATGGACTAATAAATTGTAATAATCACTGCTCTAAAAATTAGACTGCAATGTTTTAATAAGCAGTCTATATGACTAGAGAAGCCTAATTTTCCAACCCTGGAAGTTAATTTCAGTAGTGTGTTGGTATATACATGGATGCATATAGTTATATTCATATAAATAGATAAACATTATGTGTATGTATATATATATATGCATTTAATAGTGGTCTTATAAAACAGAATGGAACTCTAAAAGGCATTTTAGGGGCACCTGGGCAGCTCAACCAACTAGCTGCCCAGGTGGCCCAGGTATTAACTCTTTAAATGATTGGTAGAATTTGCCTGTGAAGCTGTCTGGCCCAAGACTTTTATTTGTTGAGGTTTTTTTTTGTTTTGTTTCGTTTTGCTTTGTTTTTTGTTACAGATTCAATTTCTTTGCTGGTTATCAGTGTGTTCAAGTTTTCTATTTCTTCCTTTTTTCAGTTTTGGTAGTTTATAAGTCTCTAGGAATTTAACCATTTCTTCCAGATTATCCAGTTTGTTGGCATATAGTTTTTGTAATATTCTCTTATAATTGTTTGCATTTCTATAGTGCTTATTTCTCCTCTCTCATCTGTGATTTTATATATTTGAGTCCTTTTCCTTTTCCTTGTGGAGTCTGGCTAGAGGTTTATCAATTTTGTTGATTTTTTTTCAAAGAACTAGCTCCTGGTTCTATCCATCTGCTTTATTGTTTTTTTCTTTTTTGGTTTTTATGTCATTTATTTCTGCTCTCATCTTTATTATTTCTTTCCTTGTGCTGGTTTGAGATTTTTTCTTTTTATAGCTCCTTTAGGGGTAAGGATATGTTGTGTATTTGAAATTTTTCTTGCTTCTTGAGGTAGGCCTCTATTGCTATAAACTTTCCTCTTAGAACTGCTTTTGTTGCATGCCAAAGGTTTTAGACCACTGTGTTTCCATTTTGTTTGTCTCCATGTACTTTTTAATTTCTTCTTTGATTTCTTGGTTGACCCATTCAGTGATTAGCAGCATCTCATTTAACCTCCATGTATTTGTGGTCTTCTCTAATTTTTTCTAGTGACTTATTTCTAGTTTCATAGTGTTGGGATAAAAAAAGATGCATAGTATGGCTTGGATCTTTCTTTAGGACTGAAATGAGCCTCTTGTAAGCAGCATAAAGATGGGTCTTGTTTTTTCATCCATCCTGTCACCCTATGTCTTTTGATTGGAGCATTTAGTCTACTCACATTCAAAGTAATTATTGATAGATATGTATTTATTAACTTTTTTTACTTGTTTTGTGGTTGTTTCTATAGTTTTTCTCTGATCTTTTCTTCTTTTACTCTCTTTCATGGTTTGCTGGTTTTCTTTAGTGATATACTTGGATCCTTTACTCTTTATCTCTTACTAGTTTTTGATTTGTGGTTACCATTAAGTTTGTACATAACATCCTCTGCATACAGCAGGATATAATAAGTTGATGGTCACTTAAGTTTGACCCCATTCTTTATCTCTCTCCCCTGCCATGTTTTAGGTATATGGTGTAATATTTTACATCCTTTTATTTTATGAATCCCTTGACTTATTTTTACATACTTATTTTTCATATTGTCACTTTTGGTCTTTCCTTTCCACAGAGTTCCCTTTAATATTTCTTACAGGGCTGGCTTAGTGGTCATGAACTCCTTTAGTTTTCTTTGTCTGAGAAACTCTTTATCTTTCCTTCTGTTCTGAATGATAGCCTTGTTGGAAAGTCTTCTTTACTGCAGATTTTCCCCTCAGCCCTTTGAATATATGATGCCACCCCCTTTTGATTTGCAAAGTTTCTGCTAAAAAACCTACTGATAGCCTTATGGGGCTTCCCTTGTATGTAACTATCTTCTTTCCTCTTGTTGACTTAATTTTTTTCTTTATCACTACTTCTTGCCATTTTAATTACTATGTATCTTGGTGGGAAACTCCTTGGGTTGATTTTTTGGGGAATCCCTGTGCCTCCTAGGTCTGGATACCTCCTTCCTTTCCCAGATAAGGGAAGTTTTCATGAGGTATTTATTCAAATAAATTTTCTTCCCCCTTTGCTCTCTTTTTCTGGGATCCCTATAATGTGAATGTTATTACACTTGATGGAGTTGCCGAGTTCCCTAAGACTATCCTAAATTTGCGTAATTATTTGTCCTATCATTTGCTCAGCTTGGTTATTTTCCATTACTCTGACGTCCAGGTTATTAATTCACTCCTCTGCTTCATCTAGACTGCTATTTATACCATCAAGTGTATTTTTAATTTCATTTATTATGTTCTTCATCTCTGGTTCTTTTTTCTCTCTTTGTTAAGGGTCTCACTGATGTCCTCTCAAGTCTTGTTAAGGGTCTCACTTATGTCCTCTCAAGTCCAGTGAATATTTTTATGATCATTACTTTAAATTCTCTACCAGGAATATTACTTAAATATCTGTTCCATTTAGGTCACATTCTTCTTGTGATTTGGGATATATTTCTCTGTCTCCTCATTTTATCTTACTCTCTGTGGTTTCTTTTTTTTTTTTTTTCTCTGTGGTTTCTGTGTGTTAGGAAAGTCAGCTGCATCTCCTGCCCATGAAGGTAATGGCCTTATGAAGAAGAGGTCTTTAATGCCCTGCAGTGCAGTGTCCCCTGTTTCTCAGGATCTGGCCTTGCAGGGAGTAACACCTGCTAAGTTGTGTGTGCCCTGTTTTGTTTTTGTCACTTTTCCCTTCAATCCAGTTGTCTGCAGTGGCTCTCTTTGCCTATTGAGAGCAGTGTTCGGTCCCTGTCAGGGGTAAAGTGTGTTTTATCAAGCTACATACTGGTGGGCTTGCTAATGAGACCTCGAACCTCCAAAGGTTCTCTTCTCCAATAGAACCTCCATCTCTTTGGAGATCCTTTTAGGCTGGCCCTGGTCCCTGGAGTCCCTGGAGCTAGCCAGGGACTCCAGGGACCAGGGCCAGCCTAAAAGGATCTCCAAAGAGCATATGGGCTGGACATGCACTTTAAAGGTGCACTTCAGGCTTCTGCAGCACCCAACGCTGCCACAAGGGCTGAGGCCTCACAAAAGGTATGGGTTGGGAGATACAGTGCTGGTAAGGTTTAGCTGGTCTTCAGGTGCTGGGGCCCTGCAGAACTGGGACTGAAATAAGCTTGACTAGGAAGAGCAGATCCAGTGATGGGAGGGGAGTGGGCTTCTTGTAAGCACGTTCGGTAGTGAGTGTAGGTGCTGTTCTGGTTCCCATGTTTATGCTGGGGGTGGGGGAGGGAAATAGTGCCTGCCAGTTCCTTTGTTCCTGGAGGGGTCTCTCTGAGATCCTTGTCTCTCTGGGACATGCTCTGTGATGAGTAAATCACTCTCCCTCCCATGTGCCCCAGGGCATTTTTCAAACTACTAGTTCTAAGCTATATCTGCAGGGACTGTTTGTCCTGCTTTCTCTTTTAAGGCCAGGGACTTTGCTTCCTAATGGCCTCAGGGCTCTCCCAGAGCCCAGTTAGACAATTTTTTTAGAATTTCAGGTTTTAAGTTCCACTGTTTGTAAGAACTCATGAAATTCGGTCCCTCTCACTTTCAAAGCCAAATGTTATGGTTGTTCATCTTTCCCATGTGGAATCCCTGACGTGGTCATCTATTTCTTGCCCTTCATCGCATCCCCTGCTCCCTCCAATCTGTGGATGGCACAATTTGTTTAGGTCTCAAATTGTGTCTCTGCCTTTCCCACCTTCTTAGATGTGGCCTCTACCTTTGGTTGTGGAGTTCATTCTGCCAGTCCATGTCATTTTCTGGGTTATTTATGGTGATGTTATCTAGTTGTATCTGTGAGATGAGGTGAGCTTAGGGTCCTCCTACTCCACTATCTCCCCTTCTGGAAATTCCATATGATTGAGTCTTAAATATTATTTCTTCTGCTGGGAACATTTGCCTCTCATCTTCTCTTTTCCTATTTCACTCTATCTACCTTTTACATATCAACTTAGAACACTCTAGGAAGTATTTTCTAATTGCTAAAGTTTGAGTGAAGTGACATTTCTATATATTTCCTTAATACTCAATAGTACGTCCACATTAGCACTTAACACAATTCATTTTTAATTTCCAATTTACTTATCTGTACCTTCCTCCTAGGTGAAGGCAGAGACAATATGCTTACCACTATTTCCCAGAACTTTTCCAACTGTATCTCTAAGCACTTAGCCCAGTGTTTAGCACATAGCCCAATAAATATTTTTTGAATGACTCAACGTCCTTACTGTAACACCTTTCTTTTCTCTCTTCAAAGTAAGCATGCTATGAGTAGTTCTTTATCTTCTTTTCCTCACTGACAGCTCAATTAATGTGATTTTGGGAAATCTATCTATGTATAACTTGAATAAAGCTATCCCTATAGTTCCCTACTGGCATGGAGCTGCATGCAAGTAAAAATCAATCTGAATAAAACATGATTGGAAAACCATGTAGTTACTGCATTGTCTCTGAAAACACCAAAGAAGGATTCCATTTATAATGTGCAACAAAATTGAAAAAAATTTTTCATTATTTTTCTGACTCAACCTTTCACAGGCAAGGCAACATATTCCCAATGTTTCTTCCCCCTTTCCAGTGTCTATCCTATACAACAACAAAAAGCAAATAAATAGCTGTCTCCCTGCCAAAACTAATGCAAGCTCTGTAGTTTACTTTTTTCTCCTTATATCTTCTTTTTATAGTGTGACTCAGCTTAGCCTAACATATTTCAACTTTCCTATTTAGTACACACACACACACAAACGTATATGTATATATATGTATATGTATATGTATATAGGATAGCCTGGGAATTCAAGAAACAGGCAAGAACTCCCTTCCCTTGGAAAAGATATGTATACACACACTCTCATGAATATATATGTATTTATTTATCTATCTTTCATATTTTTTCTTTAAAGATTTCATGGATTTATTTGACAGAGAGAGAGAGATCACAAGTAGGCAGAGAGGCAGGCAGAGAGAGAGGAGGAAGCAGGCTCCCAGATGAGCAAAGAGCCCGATGTGGGGCTCGATCCCAGGACCCTGAGACCATGACCAGAGCCGAAGGCAGGGGCCCTAATCCACTGAGCCACCCAGGGGCCTCTATCTTTCATATTTTTATATGTCTCCTCTTTTCAAAATTTTTTTCTGGCGGCATATCTCCATCCTCCCTCTCTTGTTTTCTTTTGATCTCTAGTCAATAACTGACCTCAATCATAGTATAGTAGTCCCATTATAAAACTCCAGTGACCAAAAAAAAAAGGGAATCAAAAATTCACAAGTTTTAAAATTCAATCAGGTTTGATGAAGAACGTCTGTCATTTAAAGTCTTTAAAAATGCTTATAAGAAAATGCTTAAGTCCTAGTCTGAGACTTCACAATCTCAATCTACTTCTTCATCCTCTTATAATTAAACCTGTTTTTCGTCAAGTACCACCATTCATGCCAAAAATACAAAATTCTCTTACTCGACATTATTGTTTTAATTATTAGTATAACAAAAGTGTTTGCTACTATTCCTCTGCAAATGTAGAGGATTTTAGGGACATTATTGGCTATCCTGGGGGAAGTCCAAGAACCATTTTTAATATTGTTTTTGTGGCAAAATGCTTTTTGGATTCCAAACAACTGATATCCAAACAAAGTTTTCCTACTTGAATAATCAGGATCCAAACAATAATATACCCTACATCTGCCTACAAGCCATTTGTAAGACAGGGACTGCCTGCATTTGAAAGATGCATGCTTGTATGTGGTCTTAAACATGGAAGTGTACGTATATTAAGATAACGAGTTTCCATAACTGAATTTTTCTTCCTAGTTTTATTTTTTTTTAATAAATATTTTATTTATTTATTTATTTGACAGAGAAAGAAAGAGATCACAAGTAGGCAGAGAGGCAGGCAGAGAGAGAGGGGAAAGCAGGCTCCCCACTGATCAGAGAGTCTGATGCGGGGCTTGATCCCAGGACCCTGAGATCATGACCTGAGCCGAAGGCAGAGGATTTAACCCACTGAGCCACCCAAGCGCCCCTAGACTCATGTAAATCCTTAAGAAAATTTTGTCAGCACAACAGATGTTCTACTTTTTTTTATCTTTTTAGAAAATTTTCAACACGTAGACCAACAGTTAAGCATTCAACTTACAGAAACCTCTCAGTAATTACAGAACCAGGTGGATATACAGAACAGGTATTTTGTTTCCAAAATCCTATCTAATAAATTAAAATTTTTATTTCACTAGCAATGGACCTAATCAACATACTTTTGAATGTCACTGCCTAATAGCACAAATTAGTGTGGAGGCAATAGAGGACAAAACTGTCAGTGAATATTTCCAGGGTTAGTGATTTTAAAGCCAAGAACTGAAGAATTGGCTAATGAGTGAATGAGGAGTACTCTTGAATATAGTGCTAAAATGACTGACAGCAGAGGAGTGCCTGGGTGGCTTAGTTGGTTAAGTGTCCGACTCTTAATTTTGGCTTAGATCATGATCACAGGGCTGTGCGATCAAGCTGTTCATCAGGCTGTGTGCTAAGTGGGGAGTCTGCTTGAGATTCTCTCTCTCTTCCTGCTGCCCCTCCCCACTGGCCTCTCAAATCAATTAAATAATTAATTAATCTTAAAAAATGACAGTAGAGTCATAGTTGGATAGGGACAGAAATAAGAGCAAGAGGGAAAACAAATGGGACAAAGGCTTGTAGAACACCACATGGAAAAACACAAGTACAGTGGATATGATGGGCTATGAAAGATGGAAGGAGAGGCGGCTGTGTTCAAGTAAGAGAATTTTAGAGTGCCTAGAGGTACAGCAGTTTCAACTGATAAAATCTAAATAGGTGATCACTAGATCTAGGGGATCAATGAGAGGCTTGAGTCAAAGTTGACTTCAAGGGTTTTAAACCAGGTGATGAGGCACTTTAGTTAGAGACAAAGGACAAAGAAGGAGTAACATGCTTTGAAGGGAAGACTACTCAACACTGTACTGGAATGTATACTAAAAATGGTATAAAATTCAATGCCTATTTTTAGCTTTTTGTTAACAAGTGACAAATGGATATGATAACATTGGTTTTTGTTTTGCATTCTTCTTCTCAAGGGGCCTGATCACTAAACTTTTCCATTCCCATGAATTCAATGAGAAGATACTCTATTTTAAAATCTCAACAACAGTGGCATTTACCCTTTTGTTTGATGGGTCACTTTAACCATTCAAATCCCTCACGTTCAAGATCAGTCATTTGTATAAAGTAACCTCTGCATGACTGTTTCAAAGACATTTGTGGAGGCTCTGATCTGCTCAAAGGAAGAAGTTTTCTCACAGAAAACTACACTTGAGGTCATTTTTATTAAGAAACAGGTCTGATAAGACTCCACCAATACTAACTTTACCTACCATACCAGGGTATAGTTGTGTAAAAATGATGATGAAATTTTTTGGACAAAGTCTGAAGTGATTTCTAGAGGCCTGGGGTTTGGTGACACTGATCAAAATCAGTTTTATGTATTTGAAGGAGGAACAAAGAAGCATTTTTCATGTGTAGCCATCATGCAAATTAGACCTACAGTCAAGGGACATACATGTAACCAAGCCATGGGCAAAAGAGTTTCTAACAAAATATTCAACATGTATCCCAGAGCACTGGGAGTTTGTCTAAGCCCACTGTCTGTAACGTCACTGTCAAATAGGTGAAAGTTGATGAAACAGTAGTGGAACATAAGACTGTATGTGAGCTGGAATATTACAGCCCTTTCTATGTCTGTTTTTCTTAATCAATTTATAAGATTGATATCTAAAGTAGAAAGAATATAATTTTATATTCTTTGATATCCTAATATTGCACCTTAATGCCACCCTTTGTTTGCCTATTTGTTCTTTTGTTCATTTACTTATTAATTTATTCATACATTTCTGAGAGGCCTATTTATTTTCAAGTGACATACTTAATGCTTGATCTACAAACATGAATAAGACATTGTGACCTTGGAGAGTTCATTGTGTGATAAGGGAGACAGGTAAATAAAGAAACCAACATAAAGCACTGTGGGAATTCAGTGAGGGCAATGTGCTGAAAGTATCCTGTGAAGACTGAAGAAGTATATTCAGTGCTTCTGGTTGTAGGGACAAACTGAGTTTCAAAGGATGAACAGGAATAAATCAGGTGAAAATAATAAAGGAGGGCAGTCCAGGAAGAAGGCCACAGTGAGCAAAATTATGAAACTTGGGTGGGTTAGTTGATAAATAAGATTGGAAGTTGGAAGTACTATTTAAAAGACTACTGTAGTAGTTTTGGTTTATAGAAAAGGAAGAATCAAGATTCATGCTCAGTTCCAAGTCAAAGGACTGGCTAGATAGTGGTACTGCCTATGAAGAGTCAAAAAATGAAGTGATTTTTGAGAAAAGAGCAGTTAAGATTTGGACAAGTTGAATTGAAGATGCCTGTGAGATATCCAAGTAGAAATTTCTAGCAGGCATTTGACTGCAAGTCTGAAGTTCTGGGTAGAACTGTGGGCATCAGCTACAGAGTTGGGAACATTTGCATGATAGTTAAAAACATGAGAATGGGTAAGGTCACAAAGAGAGAATCTCAAGTAAAGTGAGATGAGCAAGGGCTGGGGTAGAAAATGGTCAATGAGAATATTTCAGATGCAGGGAGAAAAGGAAACATCAATCACAGATGAGAAATAAGAAGGTAACAGGAAAAGGGTGGTGTCACAAAAACAACTCTGAAGTACAGGTTTGTAAAGAAATACACAAACAACTATGAAGATGGCAGAGATTCTGAATTTCTTTTTTTCTGGAATAATGTTCTAATGGAATTATAGCAATGATACATTACCTTAATTATCTCTATGTCTCTCTAGCCAGACTAGTGTCTGGCTCATTATAAGTTCCCAGTGGATATTTATTGAATGAAGAATGAATGAACGAATGTCTGTTAATGGAAGATTGCATATTGTTAAGTAAAATATAAAGGCATGTGGATATGGAAAGTACTTAAGCCTTTTTATTATGGCACCTAGGGTACTATCATGGTGACAGTGAGCAAAATTATGAAACTTGGGTGGGTTAATGGTAATGGTAAAGATAATGGTAACTATCCAATCTGGGGGAGATTTCTCAGGTATGCAAAATATTCATCACAGCACTTGAAATGGGCAAATGGTAGAGCTCATGCATATTAATCATTAATTCAACAAATGCTGAACAATTACTGTAAATATTTGCCAGACTATTCTAGGCACTGGGGAGTCTTTGGATGATTAGAAGAGTCAAACTTTCTTCTTTCATGGAGTTTACATTTCAGTGGGGGAGGAAGAGACAGACAATGAATGAGTAACTAGACAGCAGGCGGTGATAAATGCTATGAAGAAAAATGAAGTAGGATAAGGGGGCAAAAAGTGTAGATACTAGTTTATGGTTTACACTAAGATACAGTTATTTATTATTTTTAACATAAAGATGATTAGAAGATTTATGAAAAATAATATAGAAAATGAATTTACGAACTAAATAATATTGGATAAATTATATTAGTAATAGCTTAAGATATTTTTAAGTAACTTAGAAAATAGAAATGAAATGGGTAAAAAAAGGCAAAATGAAGCAACACCTTAGATATACTTGCATTAGCAAGTATATTTTGAATGAATAAATATGGTTTTATAATTGCTCCAAATTTATTTGAATGAGTTCTGTCCCCAGATCTTTTTCTTCCTTCCTTCCTTCCTTTCTTTCCTTCCTTCCTTCCTTCCTTCCTTCCTTCCTTCCTTCCTTCCTTCCTTCCTTCCCTCCTTTTTTTTGTCAAATATTACCCAAACAGGGAGGGTAGGTATTGGACAAGAGAAACTATGTACACAGAGCTTTCACAAAGTGAACTCTGGGAGTTGTGGAAGCAGAGGAAATAATTTCCCTTTGCAGGGTGCATTATTATCTGTACTGTCATCCTTTGGCTAATTGGAATTCCAAAGAACAAACAACCACTTAAATAAAATAGGATTATGAATTGGAATTGATATGAATGAGATGTTCAGTCCATTTAATCTTGGTCATTATCTTGGGCTTGTATCTAAGGTTAGTTAGAATTCTTTCAAATGCATTAAAAATTTTTTTTTTAAATTCAATTTAAGTAACATACTATATTATTAGTTTCAGAGGTAGACTTTAGTGATTCATCACTCTCTCTCCAACCACCTCCTCTCCAGCAACCCTCAGTTTGTTTCTTAGAGTTGAGTCTCTTATGATTTGCCTCCCTCTCTCTTTTCATATTATTTTGTTTTGCCTTTTCTTCCCCTATGTTCATCCGTTTGTTTCTTAAATTCCACATATGAGTGAAAACATATGATATTTGTATTTATCTGACTGACTTATTTCGCTTAGCATAATACCCTCTAGTTCTAGCCACATTGTTGCAAATGGAAAGATTTCATTCTTTTTAATGGCTGAGTAATATCTCATTTTGTGTGTGTGTGTGTGTGTGTGTGTGTGTGTGTACAAATCATATCTTCTAATGTATTTTTATACATATTGGGAAGGGAGAGCATTCTAGATAGAAGTCAGGAACAAAGGAATCCCCCATCAATCTATATGCCACTATCTAAGTCCAAAAAATATGGGGGAGGGGTTAGGATGGAGGTAGAGAGGGACAAAGAAAGAAGAATATCCAAATTTTCCACTATTTGATTTCAAAGTTTATAGGCAACAAAAACAAAAGTCCTATAAGAATAGACATCCTCTTTTCCTCCAGGCTGAAATGAATTGCCCTTGTTTGTGAAATCTGAGACAGCGGTTTAACTCAACTAGCTGTCCTTTCCCTGGGATCTCCAAAGGCATGAAAGGAAAACAGCAACACCTTAGATAATAAAACAGGTACACGTTGCCTGGATCTGCCCTGTAAAAGATTTAAAAGCCTTCCATACTTTTCTTGAGATCACTAGCTTTACTTTCTTGTGTCCTCAGTTCAAGACTGCTGCTGGTGAACAGACAGGCCACTACAGAGGCCATTAAGCAGTGAATAACCAAAATCTTCATGTAGTTCCCCAAGTAGAGAAAAGAGTGGTGAGGGCAGGAGAGATATATATTTACTGTTTGTGGTAATGCAGTAATACTGCTCTTAGTAAAAAACAAGAGCACATAGAATATTAAAAATAAAAATAAGGGCAAAAGGGCAAGGTTCCATTTGACTAAAAGGTATACTATTACCTCAATTATCAGTAAAACCCAGTTCCTGGTTTTTGTCTCTCTAAAAGACAATATCATTATGGAGCTTAAAAACTGAGAGTCTACATGATAATCAGGAATACAAATTTTGTATAGAGAGGGAAAAGACATGAGGCTTGGTTTTGTCACATATGGAGATGCAACAGCAAACTGAATGCATATATAATCCTACAAATCTATAATGTGGTATAGTAGAAAACGTGCTAGAATGGTCATCTGAAGACATGAGTCCAGCATCAACTCCTCTACTAACAAGGTAAGTGTACCTGCACAAGTCCTTAACCTTTATGTAAAGGAAGGAGTTGGTAAGTGTGTATTAAGATTATTTTCTCTTTAAATTTTTATGATTCTAGGACTGATATGCAAATAACTTCTAAAAGGCAGATATGTCAATAGTTATTAATCACAAACCCCTTCTAAAAAGGCTTTCTGAACAGTGTGGAGATTCCTCAAGAAATTAAAAATAGAGCTATCCTGTGACCCTGCAATTGCACTACTCCGTATTTACCCCAAAGAAGCAGATGCAGTACAAAGAAGGGCCACATATACCCCAATGTTCAGAGCAGCAATGGCCACAACCGCCAAACTGTGGAAAGAAGCAAAATGCCCTTCAACAGATGAGTGGATAAGGAAGATGGGGTACATCTCTACAATGGAATATTATGCCTCTATCAGAAAGGATGAATATCCAACTTTTGTATCAACATGGACGGGACTAGAAGAAATTATGCAGAGTGAAATAAGTCAAGCAGAGAGAGTCAATTACCTTATGGTCTCACTTACATGTGGAGCATAAGGAAAATCATGGAGGGCACTGTGAGAAGGAAGGGAAGGGTGAATGGGAGGAAATCGGAGGGGGTGATGAACCAGGAGAGACTGTGGACTCTGAGCAACAAACTGAGGGTTTTGGAGGGGAGTGGGTGGGGGGAGTGGGCGAGCCTGGTGGTGGGTATTGAGAAGGGCATGTATTGCATGGAGCACTGGGTGTGGTGCATGAACAATCGATCTTATAACACTGAAAAAATAAAATAAACATATTTGGAAAAAAATTTAAAAAATAAAAAGGCTTTCTGTTAAATAGATGTAGGGTTAACATTTCCTCTATATTTGAAATCATTTATAATTTGAAAAAAGAGAGATGCACAAAGTTGGTGATTGGCGTGCTTGCAAGTGGAATTAAGATTTTATAACTTAGAAATAAAGGAAATTTCTCTGGTCCCCAAATTATCACCAGGCACTTAACTTTGGGGGTAGGAAAAGGAAAGAAACGTGTATGTGGGGGAAAGGGAGTGAGACGTGGGAAGGGAACTTATTCCAGAATGAAGATTGTTTTCTACAACATCTTGCACATGTATTCCACAAGTGCAGTGATATTTAATTGTGCTTCATAAGTGAACAAACACAGTCAAAGGTAATATGAAAGCGGCTTGTTGATGAAACAAATGACCATGAAGAACATTTTTGTATTATCTGTATTTTAGAGATGAATTTGTATCATCTCTCTCTCTAGCTTGTACCTCAAACTGCTATTAAAGAAAATGCTATCCTTTGTCTTCCATTTTAAACTGCCTTCATTTTGTCATAATGAGAGTTATAAAATATATCATGTTTTTCTTTCTGTCTTGACTTCTAGGAAGCTCATAGCTATATTTAATGCTCAACAGCATAGGAAATATAGTCAGTGATATTGTAATAGAGTTGTATGGTGACAGATGATAACTACACTTGTGGTGAGCACAGCATAATGTATAGAGAAACTGAATCACTACGTTTTACACCTGAAAGTAATGTAACATATGTCAACTATACTCAAAAAAATTTTAAAAATGAACACAGGGAAAAATAAACAATCATCAATGATAGTAAGTATCCTTAATTTCAGTATTTGGAATAACTGTCTAAAATGCTTCCTCCTTTTTTAAATTGATCTTTTATACTGCTTCATCAAGATCATTCTTTCTTTTTAAATTTTATTTACTTATTTGAACGAGAGAGAGATAGAAAGAGAGAGAGAGAGAGGAAACGAGAGAGAGAACAAGAAGGGGCAGCAGCAGGCAGAGGGAGAGGTAGAAGCAGGCTCCCTGCTGAGCAGAGAGCCCAACATGAGACTTGATCCCAGGACCCGGGGATCATGATCTGAACTGAAGGCAAAGGCTTAACCTACTGAGCCATCCAGGCGTACCCCTTAACTTTTAATCTCATTTTAACAGGTTTGGTTGTAAACTACCTTAAATCTTTCTAGGAAATAGATAAAGATAAATACATTAATACATATGTAGGGCAGGAAGCTAGGCATGAGAGACAGGACAATGGATCTTAGATGTCCTGGTGGAGAGCCTTAACCTAGGAGCACCCAGGGACTTCCCCATTCTATCCAACTAGCAGTATGTCTGTGGTTACAACATTTGGGAAGAGGAAGAGTTGTTTTTGTGCTTGCTGCATTTATGTAGAAAGCAGCTCCTTGTCCTTATATGACCCCTGTCTCTAGAATAGAAATAATGTTGCAGTTTCCTACCCTATGCAGGCATCCGAAATGCATTTGGGGAAAGGACATGAGTAGTTGGCTACTTACTACATACTGCAGGACCGCCACTCAAATGTTGCAACACTAGGATCCACCCAAAAGAAAAAAACCGATATAAGTCCACACCCCAGATTTGTCTCTCTTGAAAGGCCCACTCCTCCCTTGGAGTGTACTTCAATACAATTTTGCTGTTTTACTTTCATTTCACTGTCCTATAATCCTTTACCACAGCGGTGAAAAGAACTGAGGCTTTTCTTTTTCATTTAACTCCTGGTAACACATATGGAAACGAAAGGGAGGAAGAAAGGAAGTGAAGGAAGGAGAGGGGGAGGCAAGCAGGCAGGCAGGCAAGCCAGCTTGGATGGGAGGAGGAAGGCTGAGTAGCCAGCCCTTCTAGAATTTAAATCTGGTATAATAACTTGGCAAAATGGACCCAAGGTAGCTATATGGTTAGAATGCAGTTAATATGTGTCCACATTCTACCTAGAGGGGGAAAACATACACGCGGAAATTAGAATACTTTAAAATCATGGTCTGAAAAAAATTCGTTAGAAATAAGCCAGCTTTGGGTAATGAATTCCATAAAGGCATTGCTATTTGTGGGGAAATTGTAACTGCTTACAAGATGTGGAACACAAAGAGTGTAAAATTCAATGTCTTCACCCATTACTGGGACTACAGAGCAACAGGAAGTTTAAAGAAAAACAAGATAAAACATTTTTGGAAATGCAACATTTGGAAATTCTTTTGAAGTTGTACAATTTTAACAGTTTCCCTAAAAAAAGAAAACAAAACATAATCTCTGCATACATCAAAAACCTTTTTGATCTGTTGGAATTGGAAGTATATTTACTGTTTGTGGTAATACAGTAATACTGCTCTTAGTAAAAAGAGCAGTTGGAAAAAGAAGTAAGAAGAAAAGAAGGTCTAAGGATAGCTAATTAAAGTAAAACTAAGTAACATTTTTGTTATGCAGATTGGACAGGTGAATTTCTTGATCCACTTTTAGAATGTAACATTGGGAAAAGAAGGAGGATGAACTGTGGAAAGAATAAAAACTATCAAAGGGCTGCAGAACAAAGGAATAACAAGCTATTTGACAAAGATTGACAGATAGATATCTGGGTCACCCTTTAAACAGTAACCTCTGTTGAAAATTACAGGCATCCTTATCAATCACAGTCACAAGTATACTCCATCTTATTGGGTTCACAGAGGGCTTTGTAGGGACTACTGTTCCTTAAACATTTAAAAACCGCTTTAAAGGCATCTACATACTTTTAAAGAAAAGCCAGAATGTCCAGCCAGTGAATGACAGTTACAGTCCAGGCAGTAAATATTCTCTAGCCCATCCTTGGAGATCCAGGTGACTCACACTATATTTATTCCAGTGAAGTTATCCATAAATTTGATTTTTTTCCCTTTAAAACAGAGATGTCTTAAATGTAAAAAGGGAAGTAACTAACTAAAGTAACCCTACAGTGAATCTTTTTAAAGTAAGAGATCCCTGAAAGGGAATAAAATCACCTTCTTTGCTTCTCAGTTTTGTAAAATATTTTTATTCATTGAGTTTGCTTAAATAGGGGTACATCTGTATACCACTGTGAGCAAAAATGAAGTTGCATGGCCTGGCTATGTGTCTCTAAAATTGCAGCAATTAAAACATACTATTCAGAATGTTCATTTCTTTTTATAGCTATAAGATAATATATAGCCAATTCTCAATTATTGAGGCTAATGGAGAGAAACAGTGGCATGGATAATTTAAAATAGCAAATAATCTAGACATTATTTATGTAGATTTGCAAAGCCATTTTAAATCCAAAATTACCTTTGAGGTATGACCCACTATTCAGGATGATTAGAAACTGAGCTGGCATCAGGAATCCTGAGGGATGAGCAAACTTCCTTTATGAACTCTCAAGGTTTTTTTTATTCCTGCTTCTAGAAGTGGAGGAATTAGAAAGTACAGAGCTGTTATCCTTAGCTAGAGAAAAAGCTTAAGAATAAGAAGGACAGGGGCGCCTGGGTGGCTCAGTGGTTTAAAGCCTCTGCCTTTGGCTCAGGTCGTGATCCCGGGGTCCTGGGATCGAGCCCCACATCGGGCTCTTTGCTCATCTGGGAGCCTGCTTCCTCCTCTCTCTCTGCCTGCCTCTCTGCCTACTTGTGATCTCTGTGTGTGTGTGTCAAATAAATAAACAAAAAAATCTTTTAAAAAAAAAAGAATAAGAAGGACAGGAAGGGTGCTAGAAGATAATAACAAAAAAAGTTTCTTGGAAAATCCCATATTTTCTCATTTGGGAGTTTCCTAGCTCATTTTAGGATTGAAGCTTCATTCACTGGTGCTCTAATAAACAGAATCTAATTAATGGTAAAATCCATGATTTGAGAAATCAGCCAGATTAAATGGACACTACTAAGAGAAAATTCAATGTGAGAAATTATATATATAGAGAGAGAGAGTGAGAGAAAGAGAGAGAGAAACAAAAGGAAGGACTTGAAAACTTTTTTTCAACATGTTTTCCAGCAGGGATTAATAAAATGTCAAGCAGTTCTGGGTATTCTTCCCCATCCTGAATTTTTCTACATAGTCATATGCTATTCCTTTATCTCCTTCAGTTTTACAGCTACATACATGTGAATGAATAAGCTACTGACTTTAGATCTATATGAGAAATAAATATAAAAATCAAGAACTTACTGTTTATGTAGGTTTATCTCATAGTGCCAGTTCTGCTCACCAAGAATAAGATAGAATAGAATAAAATAAAATAAAATTGCCTACTGGGCACTTAGAATCCATGCCAGTTTCCATAGCAGTAAACAGGTCTTTCCAACCATTTAAAGTTTAGGAAGGGCTTGGTAGCATTCTGGCCCCAAGACTTCAACTCATTTGATATGCCATACAAGATTGCATTCTCAGTGCCAGGATCAGCAGGAACTGGCCCAACACTATAGTGCCATTCATTTTCAGAGGTACCTGATTTTGCAGGTGAGCAGTTCTATCTCCACAGAGTTCCACTTCTGTGGCTAACATCTTGATTACCTTGTAAGAGACACCTATTCTGGGGTCTGATGAGCATCAGCACTGGGAGTCTTAACTGAGCATTTGGCTCTCTATAACATTATTTTACTGGTTCTGACATCAGCCGTATGTCCAACCTTGGAAAAATTATATTTTTGCCTGTAGGGTTTCTTTTAATAAAAACAAGGGTAGGGGAATGTGGAGGTGATGTTTGTAAATAGATTTTTTAAAAATCATAAAAGCTATTGGTTTCTGAGAAAATAAGACTATGTCTGACTAAGGCCTTAGCTACTCAAATTTTTACTGGCAATTTTTACATTTTAATAACAATTTACAAAAATGCTATTTCCCTCACCCTTGCATATAAATTTTTTGAAAGCTGAGGAAAACTACCATCATTTTATCCAGAAAGATATCCTTTCCTCCACACCCCCTCATCCCTTTTGGTCCTGTCAATGATTTTCAGCCTTACAGATGAAAGATACATAAATTATACATAACTGTCATGCTTTGTGAAAGTTGTGAGAGAGATGGTTTGAACTGCTCATTTTTATTATTTTATTGATAAGAAAAAAGAAGAATCCAGGTAGACTGTTGAGAGTTCTTAAATAATTTTTTTCTTTTTTATGTTTTTATTTTCTTTATTTTTTAAAGATTTTATTTATTTATTTGAGAGAGAGTGATAGCGAGCAAGCACAGAGGGAGAGGGAGAAGCAGACTTCCCACTGAGCAGAGAGCCCGATACGGGGCTTGATGCCAGGACCCTGAGATCATGACCTGAGCTGAAGGCAGACCCTTAACCAACTGAGCCACCCAGGCACCAATATTTTTTTTTTCTTTAAACCATGGAGCAAGTGTTTATAAAAAGACAACAGAATTAGATTTGCTGCCTGATTACAATGAATTATTTCAAATGCTGAGTTTACTGAGTTCAAATGGTTTACAATAACTTATTCCATATTACTTAATTTTTTAAATTTTTTTAAAAGATTTTATTTATTTATTTGACAGAGAGAGAGATCACAAGTAGGCAGAGAGGCAGGCAGAGGGAGAGGAGGAAGCAGGCTCCCTGCTGAGCAGAGAGGCCGATGCGGGGCTCGATGCGGGGCTCGATGCGGGGCTCGATGCGGGGCTCGATCCCAGGACCCTGAGATCATGACCTGAGCCGAAGGCAGAGGCTTTAACCCACTGAGCCACCCAGGCGCCTCTTCCCTATTACCTTAAACTAGCATAATGAAATGTGTTTGGATGAGGACTCTGGTAGAAGCAGCGATAAACAATATAAAAATTAATCCAAAAGATGTGGAATTGGTTCCAATTCTTGGTTATGATAAATGAGTGAAAAAGGAAGACAAAAGAAAAAATCAAGTAGTAAGAAATATAAGGGGAAAGAGCAAAAAGTATAATTAGAAAATTATCTTAAAAGAGATGATATAATATTTATAAGACGAGCAAACTGCCCTCCTGCTTCTGTGAAGCCTTCTTGTAATATTTCAAACTGCAGTGATCTTGTCCTTCCCTGAGGTCACAGAGGCTATTTTCTTGCACTAAAATGTGAACATATGATGTGATAATGAATTGGATGATATTGGAAAAATCTAGGCTATACCAGAACTTATAAATAACATGTTAGTCCATGTTTATTATTGTATATAATTGTTTCATTTTTGTAAGTCTTGATTTCCCCAAGGAAAGGGAGAGTGCTTTCTACTTTTATACTTTGCACCACACTACACTCATAATATTTCCTCAATAAATACTACTGATTGAATACATTCATGGCCTGTTGGGTTATTTTATATGCATGAGTATGATCCTTTAGAAGTAGAGTTCAATGATCTAGAACCTTTCCAGAGTGAGAAGTCTTTTCTTTGCTACATAAGAGAAACTGATTCAAACTGATATTATGAATCACTGTTTTGCATAGAGATAAGTCCTATGCCAAAATTGGATTTAACAATATGTTGCTTTTCCATCATTACCCAGAATTCTAGGGAAGTTTAACTCAGTAAATTTAAATTAACTTTTCTGGGTATGAGCTATCTGCATTTAGAGAACAAACCCATAATTTTCTATGTTTGCTATGGTATAATGTTATGACTTCATATGTATTAACCATAGATAGGAGAGGATAAGATGGATTGGTGACGGGGAGCCGTAGGTGCAATTAAAACAGTAACACATCCAGGTTTGCTGGTATAATTATCCATTTTACAAAATTCCTAGCAATACAAATTAGATCTATTAAAATTTTTATCCATTCCTCGTACTAGATATGCAATCTTATTAGTCTTCACAAAGGTCAAGAATCTAAAAGTAAATCAGTACATACAATAGTATGCTGCAATTTCCTTCATTTATAATTAAGATTCTCCATTACTGCATTTTAAACTTTCATTTTGTTAACTCTAAATCTATGCAAGGAATGTGGAATGAGCAATTCCTTAATAAAGCAAAGTATGGAGATTAACAGTAGTGTGGTATCTATAAGGAAATGTGCAGTAAACTAGAAGTAAGGGCAGTTCAGATTAAAGGGTCAGTGGAAATAAAGATTTGAATAGAAGATCATGTGATTTTTCTTTTTAGATCTGGTGCCTCATCTACTTCCAGTTTTGAATGTTTGAAAGACAGGAGAGTATAGGAAATTCTTCTGTTGTAGGGATGGTTTGGGGTGCAGATAAGTAGGTGTGACAATAGTTAACTGAGTGAGTGTGCTGGGAGTAATGGCTCTGAGTAGGGAACCCTGCCACTTAGGGGTGGAAAAGATAACTACATATTCCTCTGTGCCATCACCATAATCCTCTGGGCTCTACAAATCCCACCCTTTCCACTTCTGGCATCCTTTCACTGGCCCTTTGGTCCCTTCCACTCTCTGCCCAGCACTCAATTCATCCCTAGTATCCAACTATCAGTTTCTAAGGGCTGCACACTCTTTTGGGGAATTACTGGCTAATCTATAGGTTGACATTTTAAAAATCTGCGAGTCTAAAGCAAAGACTGTCTTTTCTAATGTGGAGTAAAATGTCATCTTTCAGCTCTTCAACACCACACACTTGTAGAATTCAAGGATGGAGACTTCTAGAAGACTAACTCATTGTTTTAACTGTGACATATACAAAATGATCTCTTAAAAAACATCCACCATTTTAGAAAGCTTTGAGAATCAAATATAATTATGATTACTTCTCATAAGGAGGCTAGATAATCAGGATCTCATCAAGAACAAAAGTTACATTAAGATGGAAGACCATTTCATTAAGTACCAGAATAAAATGTCTTTGACAAGTAAGTAGTGCTTTATTTTTTTTCTCTGAAAACTATCTAGGAAAAGACTCCTAACATAAAGGCTTTAAAAAATACATTTAATTACGTTATATAGAAATGTTTGTCTATATTATGTGTTATTGGAGAATGGAATGCATGTATGTCTTCATTTCACAAATATTAATTGAGCACATATTATATATAAGTACTATGGAGATGACAAAGATGGATTCTTATTCTGTGGAAAATAAATGTATAAATAAAATTTAAGGTCCACAAGAGTAGGATTTTTTTTTTTTGGTCTGTTTTGTTCATTGTATCCCCAGCAACTAGAACAAGGGCTGGCAATCTTTTCCTATATACAGAAGTATATATAGAACTAATGATAGCCAAATTTAGAAGACTCAGAGGAGGAAAGTTGGAATGACCAAAGAATGTGATATTCAAGCTAATCTTGGACATAACTTTGAATAAAAATAGAGTTCAAATGACTTCCAGGTGAAATTCAGCTTCAACGATTTGAATTAGAGAGGCAATTCTGAACTCATGGGTGAATATATGTAGTTATTTCTACACCTCTCAGGAACTATAAACCAAGTTACAGTACATGCCGAGATAACAATTTTATTTCCTTCTTATTCACCATCTGCAAAAATGCCATTAGATATCCAGAAGCATTACACTGAAAATCAAGGAAGCTACTTTTCTTTGGATAAGGATGATGAATCCAATCCTTATTGGTACCATACAAATGTCTGGTCTATTTTTGGTACCATACAAATGCTACTATTAATGCTATGAAGTGAACAAAGCATTGTAGCCACAACAAATCTTGTCAAGCTCGTTGCTAACTATAATTGAAGCAGTACATTCCATAAAATAAGAGACAACTGGCAGATATACTAAGTTATACCAATTAAACAATCCATTTAGAGGCTAATAAATAGGAAAGGCAATGAAAAACCAGAGACCCTGTTTCTGAAACCACACATCTCTATTTACATACAAATTACTTGATGTTTGTAATATGTTCGTGCAGGTGTGGAGTTGGCTTTAAAGTGCTGTTTATTTGGGTTATAATGGATGCAGGTTTTTTTTTTTAAAGCCCACAACTTCCTAAAAAGATAAGTTTAAATGTTCTAGAACTGATGAGTCGGAGAAAAAAACAACAGCCTGCTACATTATGCTTCAGTGATCACTATGGCAGAATTGACCTTTCTTTCTTAAGTACTGCATATGTTCATTCTTTACATGACATCCAAATAGATTCAAAATGCAGTGAGGCTATTGGCTTCATTACTACAAACTCTAGGATGCTCATTTACACAAAGGAGGTTGGTTAATTCTTGATTTCCCTTAATCCAGGGCTAATCCACACACTCTAGGATGCTTGTAATCCTACTCAAATAGTTCCCTACATTCAGTTCTTTGCTGATTGTCAGGTATTTCTGAGTGTCAGGTATTTCTCCTTATATTACTTGATGATGGATGTCCCTTCCCTGGTTATTCCTCTCTGTTGAAAGTTACCATTGTCAGCAGCATGGCCTAACATGACTAGTGTCAGGCCCCATAATGATGATGATTCCAAAGCAGACACGACACAGAAAAGAAAAAGCATCATCGGCCACAGAAGAGGAGGGCTGCTCTGCAATGAGGGTATCACAGACTGTTTCATACTTTAATTGCAAAGTGTAACTGCTAGACATTTAAAGACTTAATTGTCCATCAATGCTTGAACTGATAAAGATATTCATTTTGTACCTGATTTCCTAGATTTCCAATTAGGAAAGACGATACATGAAAAGAGTTTCCTGGCGTGACTAAATGATCCACATTTCTAACCTATCTTTATTATAGCCAAGGAGCTTCTACTGACATATGTTTACTACAGCCATGTGATATATTTTATACTATGTCAATGTGCCTATTAGCAATTTACTCTTAGAGACCCACATAACAATCTGGTTTAGGTTGTGAAAAAGAATTTCATGGTTTAAGCTCATCCTTTGGGAACACAAATCCCAGAAAAATTTCAAATTAATGTATTTTTTTCTATTATGAAATCTTTCTGGGTTTCAACAGAAGTGCACTGAATTTGGATTTCTCTTCTCTATTTTACCTGCCATCACTTCTGACATAGAAACTGACCAAGTAATAGTCAATTAGGTTGACTGCTGTCATTGTACATGTGAAAGAAACAGTAAGTGCAAAATCTTCACAAAGGCAGCTCCAATGAGCAATGACTTATTTATCACAGACATTCATATGGATGCTAAAAAATGGATCCAGGATGCTTGGCTGGCAGCTGACTTACACTAAAAGGACATTTGAAAGCCAATGAAAACATTATAATCTTCTTTTTACCATCATACAAAAAGACTTGTAAGGTGGCAGAAGGCAAAAATAATCTATTTAGACAACATATACTTCCAAAAGCATCATTAGATTGAGATGGTCAACAATCAGGCTGGACAACCTAAAATTGTGACAGGCTATCTATTCTACATTTCATCAGAAAAGGGGCCAGACAAGAAAGCCCAAAAGCCTAAGCAAGGAAACATCTGGGGAGATAAGTAGAATGACACAGTATCTTTCTCATTCCAGTAAAATCTCTACTATGTGGCTTAGCTAAGATGAAGTGCTGTGATGATTTCATAGGTAATTATCAGAAATATTATAAACATACTCCCCATTTTCTAAGAATTTGAATATAAAATATATTTAACAAAAGTAGGCTGAACATAACAAAAATTTTTTGATGGCTCAAAAGGCACTTTGGGGCATTACATTGCCTTAGGGTCATCATTATGCATATCAGTCATCACTACTCTACAGTTGTACAAATGTGCTAGGTAACAGAGAGTTCTTCAATTTAATATGAAGCTACCTAACACAGCTGGCTCTATTTATTTTGAAAAAGAAACATTTTAAAGCAGATTGAAGGTATGTATTAGACCAAAGACATTTTAGCTTGTTTTCCATAAAATAAAAATAAGTGCTAATGGATAATTATTTCAGTCATTTCCTTTTTTTGTGTGTGTGATTTTCTCATTCTTGCTATTGGGTTTCTCTTAATTCTTTTCCTAGACTGTGTTTGTTCTCTATTTCCCTGTAACCATGTTTTGCCCTTTTTCAGTTTCTATACTGGCCCCATGAGCATTCTATCCAGGGCTTCTTTTCCTTATTTGGGGAGTTTCATTTTTTCATAGACCTTGTGCCACTGTTTTCACCACTCAAGTAAAGGGGAGAATGGGGAGAGAGCTTAAAGACAAAGCTTTGTGTTTGTGCCTTCTGTAAAGACTGGACTGAGAATCAAAGGCTAGAGTTCTAGTTCCCACTATCATTAATTCACTGTATGATGTGCAGTAACCTACTTCACCTTCTCTGGGCCTAGATATCACCCTCTGGAAAATGAAAGCTTTGGGACAGATGATCTCTAAGAGCCTTTCTGGCGCTAACCTTCTCCATCTATAATTTTGTCAGCAATCACACAGGATGACAGTTATGCAGGGAAGTTCAAAAACACATAGCCTTTGCCTATATACCTTAGTCTGTGAGTAGACCATTTTGGTCCATAATATGTCAACTCACTGTGAATTCCTTTGCTGTTGACCCTTTGAAATGTTTATATGAAATGTATGATTTTAGAAGAAAGGGACCATTTCCCACTTCTTAAAGTACCCCTAGTACTTAGATAGTGCCGGGCACTAAGTAGGTAATAAATGTTCCTTCTGTTTTGTATTTCCCTCATCTTCTTTTTTTAAGATTTTATTTATGTGAAAGAGAGAGAGAGAAAGGGAGCACACAAGCAGGGGGAGTGGCAGACAGAAGGAGAGGGAGAAGCAGGCTCCCCGCTGAGCAAGGAGTCCCTTTTCAGGCTCCATCCCTGGACCCTTTTCAGGCTCCATCCCTGGACCCTGGTCTCATGACCTGAGCCAAAGGCAGACACTTAATGACTGAGCCACCCAGGCTCCCCTGTCTTTCCCCCATCTTACAGCATTTTCTGTCTATAAGTGTTTGTATTATAGAAGCTAATCACATTTAACTTAAACTATTCAATGTCTATGATTTCTGCCGCCGCCTTCTGCCAAAGAATATCCAGTTCTTTGGAATATAATCTTTTCCTATAAAATGGCAAGGCTGATAGGAACATTATTTCCAGAAAAGAGACAGACTAATAAGAGAATCAATGTTCACCTCCTAAACAATTTACTGAAACTTACTGTGAGAACTCTGTACTGGTATACTATTTACGTTACTATAATTTCAGTTCCTACCTGAAACTGTGACTTTCAGAGTAAAAAGCATAAGAACCTTTTTGAAAGGCATTTGAAAAGGCAGCTATAGAAATAATAAAAAAGTTTTAATAACATGTTTCTGGTGCTCAAATTCCAGAAGTAAGGCTAAAGTGTATAATAAAAATTACTGTCACAGAGATGTCCACTCTCACCAATGTTATTTAAGATAGATGTTATTTAAGATAGTACTGTAAGTCCTAGAGACAGCAATCAGACAACAACAACAAAAAGAAATAAAAGGCATCTAAATTGTCAAGGAAGAAATCAAACTTCTACCATTTGCAGATGACATAATACTCCATGTAGAAAACCTTAAAGATTCTACTAAAAAACCATTAGAACTGATAAACAAATTTAGAAAAGTCACAGGATACAAAATCAACACACAGAAATCTCTTGCATTTTGTACACCAATAATGAAGCAGCAGAAAGGAAAACTAAGGAATCAATCCCATTTACAATTATGCCAAAAACATTAAGATACCTAGAATAAATCTAACCAAAGAGGTGAAAGACCTGTAGTCTCAAAACATAGAATACTGATCAAGGAAATTGAAGATGACGCAAAGAAATGGAAAACATTCCATGTCATGGGCTGGAAGACCAAATATTGTTAAAATGTCTGTATATCCAAAGCAACCTTCACATTTAATGTAATCTCTATCAAAATCCTAACAGCATTCTTCACAGAGATAGAATAAACAATCCTAAAATTTATATGGAACCCTAATAGCCAAAGCAACTTTGAAAAAGCAAAGCAAAGCTGGAGGCATCACAATTCCAGACTTCAATTCAAGACTACATTACAAAGCTGTAGAGATTAAGACAATATGGTACTGGCACAAAAAGAGACGCATAGGTCAACAGAACAGAAAAGAAAACCCGTAAATGAACCCACAACTAGATGGTGAATTAATCTTCAAAAAGCAGAAAAGAATATCCAATGGATAAAAGACAGTCTCTTCAACAAACGGTGTTGGGAAAACTGTACAGCAACACACAAAAGAACAAAATTGGACCACTTTTTATACCACACACAAAAATAAATTCAAAATGGATGAAAGACCTAACTGTGACACAGGAAGCCATCAAAATCCTACAGGAGAACACAGGCAGTAAGCTCTCTGACATTGGCTGTAGCAACTTCTTTCTAGATATGTCTCCTGAGGTAAGGGAAACAAAAGCAAAAATAAACTATGGGAACTTCATCAAAATAAAAAGCTTCTGGGCAGTGAAGGAAACAATCAATAAAACTAAAAGGCAACATATGGAATAGGAGAATATATTTGCAAATGACATATCTGATAAAGGGTTAGTATCTAAAACATAGAAAGGACTTATAAAACTCAACACCCCAAAACTGAATAATCCAATTAAAAATGGGCAGAAGACATGAAGAGACATTTTTCCAAAGTAGACATACAGATGGCCAACAGACACATGAAATGATGCTCAACATCACTGATCATCAAGGAAATACAAATCAACACTACAATGAGATATGACCTCACACCTGTCAGAATGGCTAAAATTAACAATACAAGACACATAGGTGTTGGCAAAGATGTGGAGAGAGTAAAACCCTCTCACACTGTTGGTGGGAATGAAAACTACTACAGCCACTGTGGAAAACAAAGTGGAAGTTCCTCAGAAAGTTAAAAATAGAACTACCCTATGATCCAGCAATTGCACCCTACTAGGTAGTTACCCAAAGAATGAAAAGATACTAATTCAAAGGGATACATGCACCCTGATGTTTACAGCGGCATTATCTACAATAGCTAAAATATGGAAACAGCCCAAGTGTCCACTGACTGATGATTGGATAAAGAAGAAGCAATATATATATAATGGAATATTACTCAGCCATAAAAAAATAATGAAAAAAAAGTAATGAAATCTTGCCATTTACAAAGACATGGATAGGGCTAAAGAATATTATGCTAAGTGAAATAAGTAAGTCAGAGAAAGATAAATACCATATGATTTCACTCATATGTGGAATCTAAGTAACAAAACCAGTGATCATAGAGGAAAAAAAGAGAGATGCAAACCAAGAAACACACTCTTAACTATAGAGAACAAACTGAGTATTGCTGAAGGGGAGGAAGGTGGGGGGATGGGTTAAATAGGTGATAGGAATTAAGGAGTGCACTTGGGATGAGCACCAAGGGTTGAATGGAAGTACTGAATCACAATACTACACATCTGTAACTATTATTACACTATATGTTAGCTAACTGGAATTTAAATTAAAACTTAAAAAAAGTAAAGGGAAAAAATTACTCTCACAACTTATACTTACCATCAATAATAGAATTTTAGTAAGGGAATTTTATTAAAAGAAGTTCTCAAATTCATACTTTGATCTTGTAAAAATAGGAAAGAAAATCTGTAGACCAGTTACAGATCTCAAATTAAAATACTGGTATTTACTTAGACCACTTTGTTTAAAAAATATGCTTTCTTTGCATCTTAAATTTTACATTTCTAACATTTAGAGATGATTAATTGTAAAGGACACATGTAAGACTATAATGCAGCTAAATGATGCATTTGTAATTCATGTGAAACAACATAATTAGTTCTCCAAGGGTTCATCAATATAATATTCTACTAAACAGAATACTTGAAAGTCCCACTTGAGTTTTAAATGCAATATGAAGCCTTCATTTTAAGCATGGCTTCCTCTGTGTAATATTCTCATAATTATTTTCCAGCAACAAGAAATATTAGGATGATTATTTTTATTCTAGCTGTTAGCTTCTCATGCTGCAAAGAAAGCAACTTCACAAATTCATTTATTTTAATAAATAACTGACATATTTTGGGAGCTATGCTTAAAATTAAAAGAAGAAATGATGTAAATTAAAAATTTTTTTCTAAGAGGGGAAAAGTTAAACTGAAAAATAATTTTTATTTTTTTTTAATTTTTAATTTTTTTTAAGTTAAAGATGTTATATTTATTTGATGGAGAGAGACACAGTGAGAGAGGGAATACAAGCAGGGAGAGTGGGCAAGGGAGAAGCAGACTCTCGGCCGAGCTGGGAGCCCGATGTGGGGCTGGATCCCCGGACACCGGGATCATAACCTGATCCGAAGGCAGACGCCTAATGACTGAGCCACCCAGGTGCCCCTACAATAATTATTTTTAAAGCCCACATTTACTAAAAGCCATTACTCCACACCCTTCAAAAATATCTCTATCACAACAACATATATAAGAAATAGAAATCAGCTTTAAGTACAAGATTCGATTCATGAAAATAAATTGCCATCTTTCAATGTAGAACAACATTTTAGTATATATTAAGAAAAAAGTCCACATTTTTCATTTTGGAACATGTCCCTATGTACGAGACAAACTCCTTAACATATACTTGTCTTTAAAAATAATATTAGCATATGTTGGTTAAACTTTTCAATGAGTTAAGTTATATAAGTTACATAACTCATGAAAGCTCTGCTTTTTCTTGCAACTACTGTCTGCTAATTTTCTCTAGAAACTCTAAAACTTAAAGAATAAACAGTATTTTTGAAAAGAGGCTGAATGAGATCATTCAATGCCTTTTCCTTTGAGACTTCCAGGTAGTCTGATTTTTAGCCACTATTAGTTTATTTAGAAACTCCACGACCCCAAAGAATAGTATTTGTCTTTGTACAGCAATCAGTCAATGTGCCTTGTTTTATAGAAGGAGAACTCAAATTAGCAGGCTAGCAGGTATGAAGCCAGAGGGGAGTAGTCACTTAAGTACTAACAAAAGAACAGATGAAACTTTCATTCCTGATGCTGGATTTAGGGAGGGTGCTCAGTGGGGGAGTATATGCTAAATTAGTTTCAGACTACAGCAGCCTGTAGTATTTCCTGCACATTTGCTGTCTTCTTTATACGGAGTGGGAAATAGAAGGTGGGAGTAAAAAGCAAAAGAAAGGAGGAAATAGAAAAGTGGATTCAAGAAGACCTGGTATATGTACAGGAGACAAAGGGGGAGGATTTAAGAACACATTGTCTCAAGATCCATGGAAGGTATCCCCAAGGAGTAAGACTTACATATATCGCCAAGGAACCAATGTAGGTTATTTCAGTTACTTGGAAACTGGTCAATACTTCATCTCATTCTGTTGGGATACATATATGGAAAGGAATTCAAGTGTACTGTGTAATCCAAGTGTACTTACATTGTTACCTTAGTCTCCAAAATGTATAACAAGTGGTACTGAAATAATAGAAAGATACTGTGAAGAGAGAACTTCATTTTTTTTTTAAGATTTTATTTATTTATTTGAGAGAGAGATTGAGAGAGAGCTAGAGAGAGTGCACAAGCAGGGGGTAGGGGCAGAGGGAGAGGGAGAAGCAAATTCCCCACTAAGCAGGGAGCCTGATACAGAACTCAATCTAAGGACCCTGGGAACATGACCCGAGACAAAGGCAGGCACTTAACTGACTGAGCCACCCAGGTGCCCAAGAAGTTTTTATTATTAAAGCTTAGCTCATTCTTAGGATATCTAAGGTTTAGGATCATCAGTCTCGCCCTTCAGATATGCTCTAGGGACAATATTGGAGACTTGAATTCCATCCCCCATAGCATAACCGATAGTTTAATTTAGTCACAAAGACCAAACTGGTCCCCTTCTGAAAATCTCCATATGAAGTTTCTAGTGCACTGACGCATATAACTAGACACTTTGTTGTCCTCCTAAGCCAGCTTACTCTTGTTCACAGTTTCAAAGGAGTCTCTTTGAGACTGAGTTAGGGCCACAGTAATTTTTTTAAAGATTTTATTTATTTATAAGGGAGAGAGATAGAGAGAAGGAGAGAGAGGGCACAGAGGGAGGAGCAGAGGGAGAGTGACATGCAGATTCCACACGGAACACGGAGTTCACATAGGGCTGGATTCCAGGACCCTAACACCATGACCTGAGCTGAAACCAAGAGTCAGATGCTCAACTGACTGAGCCAGGCAGGCACCCTGGGACCACAGTAATCTTAAGCATATAGGAAAAGGTTAGTTGTCTTTGGTATTGGGGTTTTAGAAGGTGAAAGGGCCCCAAGAGACTAACTTGTAAATCATACTAGTTGTGTTGGACTATAATAGCTGTGGAATGAATGGGCAGTACCCAGAGGTTCAGCAAGAGAGAGTTCTCAGAGACATTTGCTTTACCCAACTTTATTTTATCCAGTATTTTTACCCAACCCTTTTTACACAAGCAACATCTGATAAAACAAATCTTCAGTGGAAACACACGGGGAAATGTGGTCCTGACAAACAACCTCTCACATCTCCTATCTACAGACTTGGAGTAAATCTATCCCTGAATGCTATGGAGATCACCTGATCAAGAGTCTTCTCTTTAGATAACCACCCACACCATGCCCAGCTAGTTGGCAGGATAACAAGGGAAATTTGGTAAGAATATTATTCCATGCTAATCACAATGTGGGACTTTACTCTATCAACATAATGGAAACTAAAAGATAGCTATGTTCAAAAATATACATATAATGGGGAAAAGACAGTCTCTTCCAGAGATGGTGCTAGAAAAACTGGACAGCTATGCACAAAAGAATGAGACCTGACCACTTCCTTACACCATATACAAAAATAAACTCAAGATGGATTAAAGACCTAAATATAATATGTGAAACCATAAAAATCCTAGAAGAGGGCACAGGCAGTAATTTCTCTGACAACAGCCATAGCAACAGTTTTTCCAGAAACTATCTCAAGGCAAGGGAAACAAAAGCAAGAACAAACTATTGGGACCACATCAATATCAAAAAGCTTTTGCACAACAAAGGAAACAGTTAAGAAAACTAAAAGGCAGCCTACAGAATGGGAGAACATATTTGCAAATGATATATCTGATTAAGGGTTAATATCTAAAATATATAAAGAACTCATATACTTCAATATCAAAATAACAATCTGATTAAAACATGGACAGCAAAACTGAATAGACATTTTTCCAAAGAAGACATGCACATGGCCAATTAACATATGAAAAGATGCTCAACACCACTGCTTATCACATGCACATCAAAAATCACAATGAGATAATCACCTGACAGCTGTCAGAATGGCTAAAATAAAAAATACAAGAAATAACCCATGTTGGTAAGGATGTGGAGGAACAAGAACCCTCATGCACTGTTGGTGGAAATTCAAAGTGGTGATAGCCACTATGAAAAACAGTATGGACGTTCCTCAAAAAATTAAAAATATAAATACCATATAATGCAATAATTCCAGTACTGGGTATTTACCCAGACAAAACAAAAATGCTAATTTGAAAAGATATGTGCACGCCTATGTTTACTGCAGCATTATTTACAATAGCCAAGATATAGAAGTAACCTAAGTATTCATCAACAGACAAATGGATATGGAAGGTGTGTGTGTATATGTGTGTGTGTGTGTGTGTATACATACACATCTATATCTATATATACACATAATATATATAATGGAATATCACACAGCAATAAAAAAGGGTAAGGCTGTGCCATTTGTGACAATATGGATGGAACCTAGAGGGTATTATGCTAAATGAAATAAGTCAGACTGAGAAAGACAAATACTATATGATTTCACTCATAGGCAGAATCTAAAAAAAAAAAATGAACGAACAAACAAAAAACAGAATCAGATCTGTAAAAACAGATAACTGATGGCTGCCAGAGGGAAGGGGGATAAAGATTTGGGCAAAATGGGTAAAGAGGAGTGGGTGATACAGGCTTCCAGTTATGGAATGAATAAGTATAGGAATAAAAAGCACAGCACAGGGAATACAGTCAATGACATTGTAATAGTGTTGTATGATGACAGATGGTAGCTACACTTATGGTGAGCAACAGCATAACATAGAGAAGTTGAATCACTATATTTATATACCTGAAACTAATATAACATTGGATGACAATTTGTCAACAAAATTAAGAGTATTAAATGAAAACATTCAATCCAAATAGAACACACACTTAAAATTTGTCTATAAAATGGTTAAAATGATGCATTTTATGTTATATGAATTTTACTGCAATAAACTCTTCATGGATGAAAAAATAAAAAATTGCCATATTGATTCATCACTATGATTAAAGCTATCTTACCCTCCTAACAACAACAACAACAACAACAACAACAAACAACAACAACAACAACAAAATAGTCAATAGCTAGAGATTTTTCATTAATGTATCACAATTCTGTGCTTAACTTACTCCCTGGCCATGTCATTTTCAGCACCTCACAGATGAAATACAACATTTGTTTTATGAAATGACCCTACTTCCAGAGATACAGTTCATGTATTAGTAACAAAAGAAAACCAAAAAAAAAGAAGTGTTTTAGAAGACAAAAGAAACCACTGAACTGATCCCAGAGTATAAGTGGGGATTAACAGAAACAGATCTCCCTGATATACCAGTATGGGAACATACTCCTCTCTCCCCTTGGATCCACTTTCTTATATTTGTCAGTTCCTTGACCCAAACCACACTCTGGACCAGTGACTAGCCTCCTTCTTACTTGTAGATGGATACTCGGCTGTCTATTCTCTAGACCCTACTTTCTGGTCTCCCTGATTTATGGCCTGGCTCCTAGCCTTCAGTGTGTATCCCACTCTATAGGTCAATCCTTACGGACCTTCTCTAGAGGCTCACTTGACCCACTGATCCCATGATGATTTCAGATATATGGCAGACACTCTGTTTCACCTTTTCTAAAATGTACATATTTTTCATATAACATCTCGGACTGGGATGCATCTAATAATCAATGGTGTACTGTGGTTCTATTGCAGCATTTCTTTCTTAATGTTTCATAAACTGATTTATATCTTACAATTGATATCATCTTAGACTCAATGATACATGATAAGAGTAAATATCTAGTACATCAAATCCCCTGATGTGATGGCTCCGTTAGTTCCTCTTTAGAAGAGGACTGTAAGTTATCTCAAAAGAGGGCAGTGCAAACTACAGGAATCTTGCACAGAATATATACACATATATGTTATATATAAATATATATGTTATATATAACATATATACACACACACATGCTCTCCATATGTATGTTATATATAGTTATATATAAATATAAATATTATATATATAGTTATACACACACACACACACACACTGGTATCACATGACCCTTACCTCAGTAGATTAAATAATGAGTAAGTACCAGAGAGAAATATCTAGACTATCAGGAGAGCACTTTCCAGCTGGAACCCTCTGTTCTCAACAACAACAACAAATTCATGCAGAAAGAGATATAAATGGTAGGCAGCAGCAGAAACTAAGAGAGAGGATGTTAAGCAAAAGTGACATGGCAATAAAAGCCATGAATAAGCAGACACCTTCATGAGAAAGGAGAACAGAGAGTACACTTATTGTTAGGGAGTACAAAGAAGGATTAGATAGATAAAAATAGAACACCTGAGTCACCATAATGGCAAAGCATGAGAATGGACAGATTAGTAAGGTACAAGTGGAGCTCGGCAGAACAGACACCTGCTCCTAAAGGAAGACTACTGGCAGAGTGGTCATCGTGTCACCAGATATGCTGTCAGACTGTCAGAGCACTGCTGTAATTGGGATAGTCTAGTTTTGATGAGGTATGTCTAGGCAGCCACTGTGTATTTCTTCTCCATTTTCCCTTAACACTATCTTATCTAAGAAAACCTCAGTAAGCCGTTATTCCTTATAATAGAAAAAGTCGTATTAAACAATTGTAAGAATGCAAAAGATAATGTACAAAGAGAATGTGGTAATAGTTACAAAGTGGCTACGCTTTAGAAAGGAGGAGAAGGTTAGCATGGATGAGCTCAAAAAAATGGGAGAGGGTGGACAGGCCACAGGTGGAGGGTCAACTCTGTTCTATTTCTTCTTTTCACTGTCTGAAAAAGCATTACCATGTATCGTAGTTTTTTCTTAGTGACAGTATCTTATTGGGCCCTGGCCAAATCCTAAACTTTGGCTCTCATTCTCCTCCTCAGCAATAACACTCAGAGGAGAGCATGCTAAGCTCCCCTCCTTTCCACAAATCACATTGGACAAATCAAACTCGGGCTTCTTTCTGGCCAACAGATCTGATACCATTCCCACAACTATGTGAATGAATTCTGTGAAGCCAACATTTATTAGGGTACTGTCTCCCTGTCCAACGTACCTTAAATAGGCTCAACCTCTTCAGACTGAGGACTGAAAGAAATTACAACTCAAGTTGTATTTTTCTCCTTATTTTGGAATTTTTAAATATGAAAAAGTATCAGTTTTAGAATTTCATTGATGAAATACAAAATTACGAGAATTATATTTTCTCTAGAGAAAACTATTAATCAAAATTTCTCCTAATCCATGGTCACAAGAACTACTTACCCACAGACTATCAATTTGTAAGAGGGTCTTACAAGAAAACTATTTTTATTCATTATACTAACTCCTGTGAAGACTGTAAACTGAAACACAGTTAAGCTTTCTTTTCAACATTTGAATGAATTTGAGACACAAAATGGTAGTAATTCAAATCAGTTTGTTACTCTTAATCTTTGTAAAGGTATAATTCTATTACTGTCTTTGGTATCTGAATTCTAGCAATAACCTCTGGAATAGTTTCTGCCCTTACGTTCAATGCTCTTTTTTACACTTCTTTGGTTTCGAAAAAACCAGAGCTTGTTTCATTTGGATATCTTTGTTGCTGTTTCTATGGCTTGACAATTTGGAGTGAGTTGTAATTCTCTTACATTTTAGCTCAGAATATCACTCTTTAGGATTGGTTATCACTATGGATATTACTGTGTAAGGAAAGGAATAAAATGAAATAAAATAGTAATTTTGGCTCAGATATGTATTTATCACCAGGACAAGAATAAGTTCAAACTATTTATTTAATGTGACAGCAATCCTTTAAAACATGCTCTCAAAGACTTTTATCACCCTTTTCTCGCCCTGTCATCACTAATACATTTTTAGTCACCTTCTATGATCTTCCTTTTCATCAAATTTATTAATAAAACTTAATTGGGGAAATTCTTGAGTCTTATCTTTTAGGCTGGTGGCTTATAAGGAGTATTTGGTTTTATACTAGGTCTTGAACTGCCTGTAAGAATCCCATCAGTTACCTGGGTATCACCAAACACTTTTTTGCTTTAACAGTGCTGAAGTGGAAAGGGAATTACAGATGGCCTTTTGTAACTTAGTCATTCAAGGGGAAATGCATAGATCAACCTGCATTAAATTGTATTGCTCACTTAAGTAAAGGAAACTGCCCATTTAAATAACAGTCTGTTGTTTCTGAGGGTAACAAAAAAAACGACTGCCTACTGGCACTGGGGTAGGTACACATGTAGTCTGTGAGTAAGCTAGTCTAAGTAGTGTGTGTGTGTATGTATGTATATGTATGTACGTGTATATATAAATCACTAGAAGAATAAAATCAGGTTCTGCAAAATAACTGGAATGGCCACAAAGAATATACCAAGAAATGGCTAGGAAGTTTTCCCATAGCCTAGATAATTTTATAAGTCAATGGCAACATACATACTCTTTAGGTAACAAATAAGCTCTAAATTGAGTTTGGCTTCATTTTTTATAGCTCTTATTTTCTCTAACTCTAGAATCCAAAAAGGACCCAGAGAATACTGGTGCAAAGAAGGGCATATTCAAACCAAATGTTACTCTCTTGGTCTAAAGTAACCTCAGAGGATACAGTTTTAGGCAACTAAAACTATAGGTGTACTGTAAGTTTCATAATTGGCTCTCAAAAGCTATTATTCAATAGTCAAAGCTACTCATTTACTTAAGTTAAAGTGTCCTATTACCTTGCTGCAAAATGATAACTGTGAAAGACAATGGCATTTCCATTAACTTTCTGCTTTAAATTACTCTGTACCTCATGCGTATCTTTTTTTTAGAAAAGAAACATAAATTATATGTAGTTTATTTTTCTCAAAAAGAAACGCTGACCTCTATTCAGAGCCTAGTAATAGCATTATTTCTCCTTTTCTTCCTGCAAACACATTGGAAGGAAGGGGAGGGCTTTTGGGGGAAGGGAGTGTTATAAAGACCTTTTTGTAGACGTGTTTTTTGCACCTTCAGTTACCTCATGTCAGGTGCAATGACCAATTTGTGCTCTCTTGAGGACAAAAGTGGCAATTTGTACTTATAAATATACAACTGTATCAAGTAAAAATGAGGCCATGCTGAAAATCTGCCTCAAGATGGTTAAAGGACACTGAGTTTTGACTCAAATTTACACATAAGTCAATGCCAAATGATAAATTTCAAGCTTCACAAATTTAGACATTGATCAGGGAATTGGAACTTCAAAGCCACAAAGCTGAAAGCTTTTGGATCGAGGAATATTTGACAAAAGCTATATCAAAATGCATCAATGAAATCTGGTCACCTCAAGCAAAAATCAACAAGGCAGAAACAAGGATTTGATGAATGAGGAATTCTAACTTCATCTATTCTTTGGGCTTCCTGGAAAATGAGAATAGAATGCAATCACTGTTGAAAGTTGGTAACTACATTTTCAAGGTGGACTTTCAGTCCATTTGAAAAGATTTGAAATAGTACCATACATTTGTGCAGAACTTGGTTTACAAATGGTTGTTACATACATTAGCACATTTTCTTCTTACTTCAAGGTTCTGAAATAGGACAAATAGGATTTATCCTCAATTTACATAGAGGTGCTAAAAATAAGAGGTTTATCTGAAGTAACGAGTATTATAGACTGCATTTTTGTGTCTCTCCACCCAATTTCATATGTTGAAACCTAATACTCAATGTGATAGTATTTAGAGGTGGGGACTTTGGACAGTAATTAAGTCATAAGGGGAGAGCCCTCACAAATGGGATTAACATCCTTATAAAAAGAGATATGAGGGAGATAATCTCTCTCCTCAGTCATAAAGTACACAGCAAGATGAGTAGCTGTCTACAAGCCCTCACTAGACATGGGATCTACTGACAACTTGACCTTGGTTGGATTTCTTAGCCTCCAGAACTGTGAGAAATAAATGTTGTTCAAGCTAGTCAGCCTGTGGTATTTTTGTTATATCAGCCTGAACTGTCTAAGATGTAGAGCTTGAAAGCATTGAAATTAGATACAAAAAAATCTAGTGATCTTTTCTCTATTCCAGGCTTTGAGGACAAAGACTTTCCCTGTTCAGTTATGATAATATTTGATTATCTTTGCTTATGAGGCAGGTGGTGCTGGGGTCACATTGTGAATTGCTTTTGGTATTTACGGTATCACATTTATATCCTAGATGTTTTTACCTCCCTCATTCAACAAGTTTAGTACCTTCATGCTCCCTAACTACATTCACATATGAATAATGTGTGTATCTAGTTGCCTATATGCATTTAATAAGAAGATTCTACCCTTTAAGAGTAAGAATGTGTCATTATTTAATCTAAGATATTTTTGTTTCCCAATTGGGTAAGATGAAGTGATAGATATGATTAACCTTATAAACTCTTTGAGGAATGGAAAGTACTACACAGGTTAACATAGCATTGAAGTAGAACCCGATATTTCCTTTAAATGGAGGCAATATGAATGACTCATAGTAAAGAATCTATTTCTAAATCATGAAAGATAAACAATATCAACAGTACTGACTATATCTCAGTATTATAATTACTGGCTACTATGCTAAGTGTTTTATATTATCATGTTTAATCCTCAGAACAATCCTATTAAATAAACATTGTTATGTACATTTGATGGGTGAGGAAATTGAGTTTCAGAGAGGCTAGGTAATTTGCCCAAGTTTATACAACTAATAATGGTGGAAAATGGATCAGAATCCAATTTATCTGATTAACCATTATGTCTCTGGTGTTCCAACTTCAGTAGTACACAGCAGATTAATGTGCAGCACTTGTTAAAATGTATCCTGGGTGCCAACTACTGTGATTCAGTAGATCTGGGGTGGGGTTTGAAAATCTAAATTTTAATAAGCTTCCCAGGTAATTCTCATGCTGATGATTTTTTTAACAGACTTTGAGAAATACTGCCATACATTATACTGACATAGCTAACATTGCTTTCTCTGTATTAATTTCATATGAGTCTTTTTAAAACAAGTCATATATTGAGGTTGTTTTTCTTTTTTAAAAAAACTCGTAATGCTCAATGTCTCACTGTATGGAGAAAACTTATCAGGAGAACAGAAAATGTGATGTGATGTGAGGCTATTGATATCTGCATAATGCCTGCATATGTATGAAACAGTTCTGGTCTGATTCAATGAGGCCAGACAACAGGCTTTCTTTTGTGGTTTAAGTAAAGGCATGTACACAGGTTAAGTAGAAAAGAGAAAGGAGAAATGAAGGTAGAAGGGAGACAGGCAAGAAAAGAGAGAAAAGGGAACTAAGTAAAGGATTGAGCTATTTTAAAACATAAATAACTACATTTCCCTCAAAAGACAAACAGGTTCTGATGAAAATTTGTGTTTTGACAGCCATATCCTTTATCTGGTTTTGTTCAGGCCTTTAAATTGATGACAGGGCACACAATTCAACTGGCAGTTGTGATTAAGAGGTCAAGCAGTGAATTCAGTACTTAAAAAAACAAAATCTCTCTCACTCTTTTTTTCCCTCCTTCAACTGGCACTTTAGTCTCCTAACTTATTCATATCAGCAGGAAGTAATGGCTGAACACCACCCTCCACTCACAAATCTAAGGACAAGCTTCATTATTACCTTTCGCTTCATGGAAATAAATTCAATGACGTTTAGATAATCCAAGCACATATACAGCTTTTCGGTCTCAATTATTGTTTTCTTTTTCTCCTTCTGAACTATTAATCTAGTTTGAAAAGCTTTAAAAATTAAAAGGTTTTTTATAAAAGGAATCACTTTTGTCCCTATACAAAAGAACAGCATAAAAAAAAAAAAGGTACTCTTAAGAACTGAGTCCGTTAAAAATCAGATTATTTCCACCACACTCCCCTATTATTCACCTGTCAGTAAAATATGTCCTTTTATTGTCTCTGTTTGAATGCCTATTTTTATCTGACTAGAGCTATATGGTCATTTTTGTATTTATTACTAAGTTCTTTAGGTTTCCTCCCCATTCTACTCTCCCTACCCCAGAGCATGTTTTTCTGTTCTTAAAAACTGGGCCACATGCCTCTGAGGAGAAGGTAGTGCATTATTTCATTCCCACCTTTTCTTCTTTTTTGGCATCTCTGAGGCCTGCTATGCCCAGAAGTGCTTCCACTCAAGCTGGACCATCAAATCAATTATCACAGCAGTCTGCTTTCTAAATATGAATGGCAATGAATGACAACAGGCACGGCAAACTTTCAGCTTTGATTTGTCATTGGTAATGTAAATCTTTTTTTTTTTTTTTGGTCCTCTTCCCTCCTCCTTTTCTATCTCTCAATTTCTCCCAGTCTTTCCCTCTCAAACTCTCCCTCCCTCTCTCATAGATGTTTGAGAGAGTCCAGCCTTTTGGCCAAATTCTCCCCCCTGCTGTCTGCAGCTGCATTGTATCAAATCTTCAAATAAAAGCTTCACCTTTGTAAGTCAAACTCACAAGAGAAAAATGGCACTGGGAGCCATTATTGCTATAAAATCTCTTCCTGCTAACCTCTGAGCCTAATTATCACTGCATCTGAAGAAGCACAACAATGTTGTCTCCTTATTCATTTGGGCTGTTTAAAATTCTTGCCCACTGCAGTATCTGAAGCTTCAATTGTTTTGAGCTTAATGTTGCTCATTTCATATCATGTTCTTGGTTATGTGAAGTACTTTAATTTTTAAAATGTTATTATATCCTAGCTGTTTAAAAAAGACTGAGAATGCCATAAAAAGAGAGACTGGTTTAAACAAACTATAACTAGCTTTCATAATGCTGTATGTGGTCGTTAATTCATCACTTTTGTGAGGAGGTCTGCAATTTCTAGTAAACTACAGCTTCTTCTCTGAAACTGGCAGCAATTCTTTTCACTGGCCAATGACACCATACTTTTATGAATTATATTTATAAATACTGCTTTTAAAAATGAGCTCAAAGCAATAACATAACTTGAAAATAACAAGCAAGAGAATAAATTATGCCAACCACTATTAACCAGAAATTCTGTGCCGGAGTCTTAGAATATAGATTGCCTTGATTTTTTTCAAATAATGATAAGTTCTATAAGGTTATGCCTAGAACCAGTTAACTATTGAATTAAGTTGTCAATTATGTTATAATCTGTCCACCATAATTGAAAAAGACTCATCACAATGTACTTAATGATATGCATACACTGCTGTTTGTGTATTACAGGTACAGGGTAGAGATACAAAACAGCATGAATTGTAATTCCCATCCTCTAAGAGCAATCTAGTCGAGGAGATGAGCCACACAGATATAAAAACAAAACTATAATGAAGGGTACTATTTGCTAGGCATCAAGGGGAATTACACAGCATAAATTATGTAATTATGCAAAGCATATTACTTCAAAATAGGGTGGTCATTGGTGCCTTCATGAGGTAGATGAGATCTGAGCTATGCATGGTGGAGGAATAGATGAGGTTTTCATAGACAGTAGGAGAGAGATTTTTCCCAATGGGCAAATAAACAGATTAAATGGATATACTCACTGTTCATTCTTTGAAAAATTATTTTCAAGCTCAAAGATCTTTAGTATCTAACTGTATAAATGGTTAACTAAAATCAGACAAAGGGAGCCTCCATAAGGTTGAAAAAGGTTTATCAATAAATGGACAATAACTCTAAGGAATAGTCTTTCTGCAACTTACCTTGAGGCTTGTGGGTATGAAATGCTAGGTCAAAGGTGGCTTTCAAGGAACCAGTAATAGTTACAACAAATGGAATACTAGTTTAGGCTGATTGGAATTTTTATAAGATAGTTCCTAATTTCTTACAGAATTCTGGGTTGCTTCCAAAGAAATCATAGTGGTCAGTTTTCATCTCAATTTATAAAGATGTCCTAAGCTGAAGGTAGATATCTTACAGTGGTTGCAATCTATGATTGATTTAGTCCAGAGCCATATCCCTTGGGGACGTTCCCTAGGCTGGTGTCCAAACCTTCTGTATTAGTTTTCAATGGCTATTGTAATGAATTACTACAAACTGGGTGGCTTAAAATCACAGAAATGTATTCTCTCACAGCTCTGGAGCCTAGAAGTATGAAATAAGTGTTGGTAACATTGGTTCTTTCTGAAGGCTCTGAGGGAAAATCTGCTCTGTGCCTCTTTCCTTGTTTCTGGTGGTTGCCATTACTGGTTGGTATCCCTTGACTGGCAGCTGCATTATGGCAATCTCTGCTTCCATTATCACGTGGCCTTTACTCTGTGGGTCTCTTGATCCCTGTGTCTCCACATAGTCTTCTTATAAAGATACCAGTGATTGGTTTTAGGGCTCACCCTAATTCAGTATGATCTTATCTCAACTTTATTACATCTATAAAGACCCTATTTTCAAATAAGGTCATGTTCACAGGTACCAGGGAATGAGGACATCAACATATCTTTCTTGAGGGGGTGGAAGGGACACAATTCAACCCACAATCCTTTTACAGCCAACTATTTAAGTATTATTCTTCTAAATGGGGTTACCTAATCTCATCATAATGATTCATTTCCCACAATGTTTTTACTATTAAAACATGCGAGTTCATATGACATCTATACCTAATAAATAACCTGACTTGCAATTAAAACAGAATGTCCAATTTCTAATCTAGTTTAGTATATGTTAGAGCTGTCTTCAAAAATCTATTCTCTACTTCACATAGCAGGAATAGGGTAGTGAACTCGAAATGACATTAGGCCCTGTTGGAGGGATTGAAAATATTAACAAAATTTGGCTCTTACTCTCATATAGTTTATAGCTTTGAGGTTTCACAACACACAATGTTCGGATCATAAAGATCATTTATTCTAAACCACTCATTTTACAGATAAGGCCTTTGGGGCTCAGAGAGGTTAACTAACTTGCCCAGGGCTCACAATGTTAGTCGGGGAAAGAGAACGTGCAAAGGAAACAAAGGGCACAATTTTAAAGAAAACCTTCAACTTCTGGTATTTTGCTTTGATGTATGAGGTATACACAGAATGTTGATGATGTACCCACCATTGTGAGATTAGAACAAAGTTTATCAATCAAGGACGATTCTGGAGTACATGCCAAGGCTTTCCCTCCTCTTCTTCTACCTGATCTCTGAAGCCTCCCAGTAAGCAAAATGACTTCCTGGCCTTTCTTTTTCTGGGGCATGGGTTTAGCTCAAATTTCAGTTATCTGAGGTAGACAACACCTTTCTAGTAGAAAGGTAAGACATACTCTCTGCCTGTTGTAATTCTCTGATGACCACATACTAATCAGAGAGAAGTAGCCCCCAATGAGAGTGGAAGCGAAAAATAAGGACTCAGGAATTATAGATTTGCCAAAGATGAGAGTACTGTGATACATGGTTTGTTCTTTCCTGTTTCAGAAAGGAAATAGGCAGCATTACTGATTTTGAGGGAAAAAGAAAGGGGTGCATTACCTTTCTCAAATACAACCAATTGGAATAGCTTGTAAGTCACTTTGTAAGTCAAAATTCTCCTTTCTCTTTTTACAGAAAAAGTTTGATATTTTAAAAATGGCTACCAGGAATGGAATTAAAAACAACCAATCATGAGATTCAAAGAACAATATGGCCCCATGGCATTCTATCATAATCTAACTGTGGATTAAATAAAATAAGAAAACTGGGGGAAAAAGATAGGAAATTATAGGAAGAAACCAAGAATTTCCTTATCTTGTTATTTTTTAACAGCATTAAGTCATCATCAAATGAGCTTAGTTTCTTTGCATTAATAGAACTAGCATTTAATCTGACTTGCCTAAAATAGGGATAAACTTGCTTCTTGTCCATAAAATGTACATGATTTAAAATTAAAGTAAAAAGCACCACTTTCCAAGCCTACTATTTGGGGACGCATTGAAAAATTAACTATGATTCTACTAATTTATTCAATATTTCATTCAAAATATTCTTTACATAATTACATTTCTTAGAGCCAACTCTAAGGACTACAATTTCAAATTAGGTGATTTCAAATATACCCATATGCCTACATTTGAATTAACACAAAATTTAGCGTCATCAGCTTGAAAACAGAGCTGCAAAGAAACCAAATAATGTGTTATAACAAACAAATTTACATAATCAGAGATTCAAAGGCATAGCAGAATGTCACATTTTCTTTGGGATTTTGAAAAAAGAATAAAATTTGACAAATAATGCATTGTAATTACCATCTCCAAGAGTTTAATAACTGTGGAATTGAAATTTTGGCTTTACTAGCAATAAGCATTATGAAATGAATGCTTTAAGTGTATTCACATTGCCCTTCTTTGGGGATTGTTACACAATTGTGGCAACACCAAAAGATTCTCATGAAATGTTTCTCCTTATAAGAAAATTATGATGCAAGCTAATTTTGGAAAATTCCACAAATAAGTAACTAACTGTAAGAGTCACTCTTCCATTTATCACCAAATTATGTATGGTTGCTGAGTTTTTGTCATTTATGATGTAGCCGCGATGAGGAACTCCTCAGTGTTGTTTCATTGGAAACTTAATGAAGGTCTATAACTGGAAAGGTCTATAACTAGGCATTAAATCTACGGTCTTTAAATAGTCCCATACTTCACTTCAGGGTTCAAACATACACAGAAATCAATGGGAGATTTCAGTAAGACATTTATAGGGAAATGTAATTTCACATGATAGTTGAAGTCAGTTTAGTAATTATTTTTCTTAATTTAGTAATTATTTGATTTACCTCCTGAAAACTATAGAGATGATTCACTTGCCTAACTTTTTCTTTCTAGTGCAATAGACTATTTAATTTGAAGAAGATAAAATTTTTTAAAATAGTACTACTCATTCAATTAAAAAAAATTACAGCTCAGATTTTTTTGAAGTCATATCTCACAGTACAAGTTCTGTACAAAGTACTTTTTTAAGTTCTTAAATATCGGTTGAATTTCAGACTTTAAGTCTTCAGACGCAGGAGATATACAATTTATTTAAGATTGGGGAAGATGAAGACATGGTGACAGAAAGGAACCTTAGCTTGGAGTGGTTACAGGTTTGCTATTTTACTTTTATCACAAGCCCAAGCAGAACTTGGCCAGTTTATGCAAATCCTTGGCTAAGTGGAGTGGCTTAAGTATAAATGTATACTTTTACTATACTAATGTGTTAAACCACTACTTTTCTTGGCTCCGTGTGAATCGGACAGTTATATTATATAACCAAATCAAAACACCACAGTGAATTATAGGTATATATTTCATTAATTAAACCAAAATTTGAACAGGACTTTCTCAATTTTTATGTTAATGTGACATGAATTATCTCTCTAATGGACTGAAATTAATAAGAAAATACAAACATTTCACTTAGAATCAAAGATAACAGATTTTCTTAAGTTTTAATGTGTTGGGTTCTAACGACACAAAGTAAAGCTGCAATTGAGCTGAATTTTACATGTAATATGGTGCATGTGGGTAGATTCTAATATCTTCCTGATGACTCATGTAGTGTCTTATTTTTTTTTAGATGGGTCATGTTGTTCACTTTAGGCTTACAATACTAACGCTATTTTGTAATCAATTCAGGAATCCCTACAACCTTTCCTGAAATGACCAAGAGATGCAGCTCGACAACTGTATTTACTTAGCTAGCATGGTAGTTAGAATCTAAAACTTGCATTTCAAATGGTATATCACCTAGATAGCACTGACAACAAGCCATTTTCTTGGCAAACGACTGATTGATGGTTCACTCTTAACACACTTGGAGAAACGCATCAATAAGGTAACCAATGTTTTTTTTTTCACTCTGTAATATCTACAGATGATCTCTATTTCAGATGACTCTAAATAGCTTAAATGCGAATAAGAAAGAACACCTTTCTGGCTCATTAAGGCAATAGCTCAAGCTGTCATTAGCATTAACTCTCTGAAAATGCAGTACAGGATGCAGTAGGCCTTGTCTGCTGCAGAAACTAATGGCACAGAGCTACCTTTTGACAGCAGGACTAAATTTACATACTTTACATATTCAGTGAGTAAAAGAATAATTTACATTAATCAAATAAGCTATGTTTAGAGAATCTCTCCATTTGAAATATACCTATACATGTTGTAGGCCTAATCACCGGCAATTGCATACTAAATGAATTAATTGTGCCAAAGCAAATAGGGGCCTTTTATACTTATTTAACCCTACTCATTTTCTATAGGGCAATAGTGAATTATGATTCAGAAGATAAATAGCAAGTCATGCCTGAAAGGATGAGATGCTCTGGTTTTCATCCTCAGACCTGCTAGGCTGACTACCTGTCAGATAAGGTTGAAGTCAGGATTATGCCTTGAAAAGCTGACAAACCACAGATTTTTATCACAAAATCAAACCTACTTGGTTTAAACTTTGTGAACTTTAATTATCTCCTACTAAATTAAAAGAACTAGATTAAAGCAAAAGTGGAGAGGGGTAGGCATTCTGGCAAAGGAGACTAAGGGAGTTTTGAGGGATGAGAAGACTTCATTTTCACAAATCAGTTTTCTCATTTTTAATAAAGCAAGGTTTACATATAGAAGAGATCCCGGGAATCACTGGGCTGTACAATACTCATGGTTATCCAGTACATCTCAGAATGATAATCATCTACCCTGTTCTTAAGAATCTCCACAGGAAGAGTTTCTGCACAGGTTGAGAAGGCTTCAAACTGCTAAGGGCACTACAGTTTACCACAGATGGAGAAAACAGAAACTTCTGTATCTCATCAGCTAAAATACAAGGATTACATATACTCTAAGGGTTGCTTTTATTATTATTATTCTTTATATAGGGTAAGATTACATAATTATCAATCTTTTCAGAGTATCTTGTTTCATAATGGAATATTCATAAGATATTGAATTATTTAACCAATAAGTACTCATTGTTGGTTTAGTCCAGAAGTTGGCAAACTTTCTCTGTAAAGAGCCAGGTAGTATTTTGTGCTTGGTGGGCCACAGGGTCTTTGTCACAAGTAATCAACTCTGCTGTAGTAATACCAAAGCCGCCACAGATAATGTATAAATGAATGTTCTATAAATGAATGTTCTAGAAAACTTTACGTATGGGAAGTTAAATTTCATTTAATTTTCATGTACCAAAATATTCTTGTGATTGTTTTCAATCATTTGGAAATGTAAAAATCATTCTTAGAATGTCGGCCGGATTTGGTCTGTAAGCCACAGTTTGTCATCTCTTGGTCTAGTCTATGCTTAGGTCATTATCAAAGGGAGAGAAAATAATGTAAAAAAAATGGGCACTTTTCATAATGGTTGGAGAGACAAGGTCAAAAACATTAAAAAATTGACAAATAATATAATAAAGGGTTGAAGTGTATGGGATAGCCCATGGGGGCTAAAAGAGTGTGGGCAGGGGGGACATGACTCTGTGATAGCTAGAATAGCCAGAACAGAACTCATGGATCAACTAACTGTACCAGGAAGAACTAGTTGGATTTATTTAGGTGAAGATGAGAAGGAAGGATAACTTCAGGTGAGAGAAATAATATGAGCCAAGATAGAAAAACAGCAGTGAATTAGCAGGATGCCTTTGTGGGAAAGTATGAGAAAGGCTGGTCTAAGCAGTATCAACTGGAGAAATAAATTCACTTATTCAACAGATAATTACTGACCTCCTCTGTGTCAAGCATATGCTAAATACTAGAGACACTGTGATGAATAAGTCATAATTCTTGCCCTCCAATTGCTCACAGTCTTGTTAAAAGGACAAAGAAGCAACCACTTACAATATAGGATAGGATATTTAAAACAAAGACTAAAGCTACCTAAAAACAACTGTGATAATTTTTTAAGTCATATCAATTTTCAATGTTCCATTCATTTACATTTAAGATAGAGATCTGTGACTTAAAGTGTTAAGGGAAACCAAGGGTGCCTGGGTGGCTCAGTTGGTTATACGTCCGACTCTTGATTTCGGCTCAGGTCAGGATCTCAGGGTTGTAAAATTGAGCCCCATGGCAGCAGGCTCTGAGTCTGCTTGAGATTCTTTCTCTCCCTCTGCCCCTCCCCCTAGCTCATGCTCTCTCTCTCTCAAAAAAAATAATAAAGTATAAAGAAAATCCAAATGCTAAATAAAAATCTTGTGACCCACTCAAGGCCTGCTCATTTAAAGTTCAGACTTCACTGCCTTTCCTAGAGAAATGGCAAAATCACATAAACTCCCTCTAAGTAATTTCTAGGGACCCTTTGAAGATTATAACTTTTAAAAGGATTATTATTTTATTGGCGTGATTCATTGGAACTGGGCATTATGTCATTGTCCTTAAAAATGTGCATACACCTATCTATAAGCCTTTCCAGGCAAGGCAAATTACCATGGAAAAGCCTGAACTGTTTTTCACCACACATCTTTTGAGAAAAGGATTTATATCCACCTGCATGAGATGGCTCAGGATCAATAATGTCTAGAGCACAGCTTGAATTTTCAACTCTCTGATTTGAAAACTCTTAAAAGTATTCCAACAAATACATCCACAAACGAATCACTCATTCTTTTAAAATGTGGTGATGTTACTAGTCTTATTTGAGGCAAGAACTAAAAATTCAGCTACAAGTGTTTCTAGGAGTATGACAGAAGAAAATCTGAGTCATCTCATAAATCTTTTGCATGAACCCCCAAGTGAAAGGCAACATTGCAAGGAAATACCAGAGCATGTGGTTTGGAATTAGACAAACTGGTGTTCAGATTTGGATTCACCTGCTCCCTAGCTGTGACCTTTGCCAACCAACTTAACTTCTCGACTCTTCCATTCTTCTACAAGCTTGGGAAAACAAAACCTGATGTTCAGGAATGTTGAGAAAATGTAGTGAAATGGTACACATGGCACCTAGTGCAGAGTGCCTAGGCAGAAAGTAAGGGGAGACTGCTTGAAATGCGTATCTTTTTTCTACCAGAAACTTTGGCATTTGATTTTCTTAAAAAGTCATGTTGTACAATCACCCAATCTTGTTTAAAACAGCACTCGGGCCATTTATGTGGCTGATCTTGGATTAGCCCATGTTGCACAAGGGCGATTTACTATTGCAAAAAAGAAGAAATAAACAGAAAAATTCTTTGAAATGTGCAAACACATAAACGGGTATTATACTGAACCCAGAACACTAAGACAAAATCACAAGCAGTGCATTTTTAATATTGGTTCAGGATAAATATTAGACTACAGATTATACACATATCATATTTTTATTTCATTGGTTATTATATAGGCCATGATGAATGTGTCATACAATAAATGAATGAACTAGTTATTGCCAGCATTCCAACCCAAGCTGCATTTTTGCTTCTTTCTTTGGAAAGAACTAAGTTAATGAATAAATGCTACTTTTTATGACACAAATGTCCTTTGCTATTAGAATCTATTGAATTCAGCAATGAATACATATTCACGAATGTGCACTCTTCTCAAAACAGGGACTTAGACAGTCCACTCCATTAAACATAAGTTGATTTTTCTTCCAGGTGTCAGCCAGGGAATCAACATTTTGGGCAGTGGCCCTTTCATGATGTTTGTCCTAACAGATGCCCCCTAGAAATAAAATCAACTTATGTTTAATGGAACAGATTTTCTAAATCTCTATTCTGAGAAGGGTATTGTTTCACAAATTAATTTTAAATATTAGACATGAACATAGATTTATAAATACAGCTCTAGCTTAATTTGGTGCTAATTAAAAAAATTAAAATATATATAATGTACATTACATATTCACATTGCATTGGTAATGTTAGTAATTAGAGTCTGCCATGCCGTCATCAACCTGTCATTTTCTTAGCTGAATTATTTGTTTTGTTAAACTTATCAGGGTTTCTTACATACTTGATAAGATGAACTGTGCCATCTGTCAATCTGTTCAAGTTACAACAGGTATATGCAACATATTACCTTTGTTGGGATTTGTCACATGGATATAGTATCAGTATCAAAATCATCTATATAGTTAATAAATTAACTAACATGTAGTATTAAATAAAATGTGCACAAAAAACCTAATAAATTGCAGGGGTGACTGGCTGGCTCAGTCAATAGAGCATGCAACTCTTGATTTCAGGGTTGTGAGTTCGAGCCCCACATTGGGTGTAATGACTTAAATTAAAAAAAAAATCTTTTAAAAAACCCTAATAAATTGCTTATTCAAACTTTCTTGGTTTCTTTTACAAGAATCCATTTTTTAAAAAGTCCTTGGAAATATTCTACTTGTCTTAACAAACAGATATACCAAAAATAAACTTAAATAACACAGGCTTGTTAAATATAAAATAATACACACTTGACAATACGGAAGAAATATAAGAAATAATTTTCTCAAATTCTGTTAGACCAAGAGGGATGGGGAATGGTGTGGTAAAGGCCATATATAAGCTAGATTCAAACAGTGGTTTCTGGTTTTGGTGTTAAGATCAACAAACAATTGACAGCATTCTATGGGTGTCACTGTGGTAAGATACTGGGGTTAATGAATATGACACAAGTCCCTATCCCCTTAGAGTCTTGTGTACTTTGAGAACCGTTCTACCCTATTCACCCTAAATGATGACGATGATTAGACATGCAGTAGACATGCTCATAAGTGACAGTGGTCAGTGGTTGCCATTAGGAACATTATAATGGTCTAGTATTCTACACCCTCAGTGGACAATGTAATGACAGTAGGGATACAATGTGGAAAAATCCTAAGTGGGAAAAATTGTGCTTCTTTTTTTTTCTTTTTTAAAGTATTCCCCTGCGAGCTTGCTCTGATTGACAGCTCTTACAGACTGACCTAATGAACCTTCAGCTTGGGAGCCTTGACTCATTCCCTGATAAGCAGTGAACTCAAGTTTTACTGTATGCATCATTTCCTAAGCCCCAGTGATCTGACTAAAGTGGCATGGACTCCAAATACTACCACAAATATTTATTGAAGGCCAATCCCAGCAGGAATGTTGTCAATCTGATTTTTCAGCTTTTATAGTCCCTCTACAGATCAGCTCAAATCACATTTTTCTAGGTTTAGATTAAGCACCTGTGTACCCCCATATTAAATACATGGTCTCCACTAGGATTTTCTAAAGGGATAACTTATGCTATCTGAAAACACCAAACAGATACAAGTTATATATTCACTTGTAGACTATGAAATATATGTTAAAGTTATTTTCAACTTAAAAAAATCTATTATTCATCTTATAGTTATTTTATTTTTCTTTCCTCCCTAGCCATTAAAGCCAGCTCATAAATGTAGAAGAGAGAAGATGAGACATATGGCCAGGACAGAAATGAGTCAGGACTGTGATTAACATAAAAAATATGTCCCGTACAAAGGTAGTTCCTGGGTCACATTTATTTTATTTTTTTTTAAGAATTATTTATTTATTTTGGGGGTAAGAGAGAGTGCATGCGTGCATTAGTGGGAGGAAGGGTAGGAGGAGAGGGAGAGAGAGAATCTTAAGCGGACTCCCCACTGAGCATGGAGCCAATGATGCAGGGCGATATCTCACAACCCTGAGATCATGACTTGAGCTAAAACAAAGATACTCAACCAACTGAGACACTCAGGTGTCCTGCCACCCCCCATCACATTTAGAAGGATTTTTCTATACTGTATCTTAGGATCTAACGTATAATTCCACAGGAAAAATGTAGAAACTGGTATACTAGCCTATTAGAAAGAAGGAAGGGGCTCCTGGGTGGCTCAGTGGGTTAAGCCTCCGACTTCAGCTCAGGTCACGATCTCAGGTTGTGGGATCGAGTCCCACATTGGGCTCTCTGCTCAGCAAGGAGCCTGTTTCCCCTATCTCTCTGCCTGCCTTTCTGCCTACTTGTGATCTCTCTCTCTCTCTTTGTCAAATAAATATATTTTAAAAAAAAGAAGGGAGACCATGTATTGGTTTTAAATATTTTTGTAATAAAAATAAATTAGTATAATTATTAGTAGATTTTTAGAAATAACAAGTGACTTACCTTGGAATTAAATGAGAAACACAGGGCTTTAGATTGTGGAAATGGTGATTAACATCTGAAACTTCTGAAATCACTTTTATGATGAACTTTTCATATCAGTTATTCTTGAATTAAAATATTTATTGTTCTAAGTCTTAGGAAAAGAGTGTGTTCATGAGATTATACTGCTTAGAATGCTAATTTTAGCTTTAAAATTATCTTCCATTCCTCTCAGAAATTAGAATGACTAATCTAGATAGACTATTTTAAAGGGAGAAATCAAGATATTTTAATCTACAGAAAGAAAAAAATATATACAGTACTTTTCTCAAACCACTTCTTAAATAAAGCATATTTAACCCAATGATTTTGAACTTGTCAGCAGAAATATATTCATACATACCTACACACACACACATACTCAAGCTACATAGCGATCACAGTAAGACAGTATCTAACACCAATACGAAACTAGGCAAATACCAACAGATCTGGTAAATCTACTTGGTTGGCTTTTGCCTGCACTTGCAGCGCTGATTCTGCACAGCTATGGTGAAACAACAACAACAAACAAGGATTAATGAAATTGGCTGGTTCGGGGAGAGATCTATGGTAGGCTGGTGTTCCCAGTCTTCTAAAAGCTCTAAATTCACTTAGTTTTCAGTGTGTCCATAGCGTTTCAATCTTATTTTTCCTATGTGAGCATACAAAAAGAAATGTATACTGATCATGGGTTATAGTAGATTAAATGGGAGATAGAATTCTTTTTAACATTTCAGGAAAGGACCAAATCAAATTATTTTTTTTAAGTCACATAACTGGCTAACTAGCTTGAACTGGGCATTTGTATGTTTTATACTTTCTTATAATTCTGATACTATAAGTAATGTGAATGACTTTTTAAATAACCTACATGTATAGGCAAATGAGATCTAGCCTCATCAATGTAGTTGCTGTGGGAGTTAGAGAATCGCTGCTTGATTCTATCATTGCATGAGCCATTTGTGAAGTGCCTCTTTGGAATATATTTAGAGTCAGCCTCACATTCTTTTCAATAGTTTCAATGACAGCAAATCTTTGATCTTTTATAGTAGGCCTGAGTTTTGGAAAATATGACGAGTATTTCAGAGCTAACTAGAATAAATAAGCTGGGTAATTAGGCCATGTAATACTAAAGTTTGGTTAAAAACTACAAAGAATATGATATTGAATTTCTTCTTTAGCTCAAATCATGGCACTTTGAAGAACATTTATTTGGATAAATAAATTCTTGTTGGATTGGTAGTAAGAACAATATATTCATTACAATATAAATAAATGCATAAATGTGTGTGTGTGTCCAGAATTATAAAGCTGGACAGGATTGTTCATTTCACAGGTAAGGAAATGGAGGCCCAGCACCTAATCCACTCCTAGTAAAGTACTTGGCATATGGCAAGTGCTTACTAAATGGAAAAATATTATCTATGTAGTCAAAACGATCTATGAAGAAATACACAACATATTTAAAACAGTGTTATAGTACTGGAATTAGGGGTAGAGCAAACGTCTGTCCATTTGCTTGCCCTTCCCATATTTCATTCTCAGAGAATATGCTCTTCTGTATAGTTCCTGGAAGAGGTAGCAATCCAATAAACTATGCGATCTTATTCCCGTCCTGAGTTGATTGAAACAGGTTGGACACCTGACCCAAGGGAACAAATCCATAGGCTAGGCTGTGCCAGTTAGATTCTGTCACAAGAATCTGGTCAAAGAGACCAGTGTCACATAAATATTAGCACTTGAAGTAAGGGTCATGCTTTATCACATCTATGAAAGTCATGTTTAAACAAAGGAAACCAATAGAGAAAAAGAGGAGACAGAAATGAATGAGAATATGGAAGAAAAGAGAAAGCAACTTATATTTCAAACTTTTTTCAGTTTTGTTTCCACTCCAAGGCACTCTATGGTCTGACTGCTGTTTCATGTCCTTGGATGTCCAAAAGGTTGCCTATCATGTCCTTGAATAAATTCCACTTAGTTCAAGCCAGTTTGAATTCTATACCTTATAACCAAAGAAGCCTGAACACAATATGTTATTGGGCTTCTATTTCCTGATTTAGCTTTTTAATAACAAAAATTAGAAAAATAATTTTTAAAGTGTTCATGGGATGGCTGAATGCCCAGGGAAATTAAGTGATTTCCTCTAAGTCATTCACACAGTGGCAGGTCAAGAACTAGAAGCCAGATCTTCTAACTCAGCATATAGCACCTATCAGTAGAACATGTTGGTTCAGGGCACAGACCCTGAGATATGTGACCTTGGAAATGCTACTTAACCTCTTTTTGCATCGTTTTCCCCCTCTATAAAAGGAATAATAGGACTTAACCCATCCAATAGGATTGTTGCGAAAATTAAATAAGTTTTTATATAACATAAACAGTAACAGCTGATTGAAGGATAGCCATCCTAGGCCCTAATGCAAAAAAGGGAGGGGAGCATCAAATAGCATTCCTCTCACAGAAATGTGGAATTGGGACCAAGAGTCTTTGTCAGGAGCTAGAAGGGGCAGTTAGTCCAGGGTAAGCAGGGGCACAGGATAATCAAGGTACTCTTTTCAAAAAGGCCCTTGTGCTGTGTGGCATCCCAGAGACAACTTGAATGTAGAATGAAGATCCCATTTCCAGGGATCTAGGTCTAGATATAGGATATTTCCTATCCTGAATTCCCTTGAGCCTCTCTGTATCTCTCCAATAAATGCTCAATTTATATAGCTTCCAGTTATAAAATAAATAAGACACAAGTATGTAATATGCAGCATAGGGAATATAGTCAACAATACTGTAACAAGTTTATATGATGACATATAGTAACTAGATTTACCTTTGTGACCATTTTGTAATGTATATAAATATCAAATCACTGTAATACACTTGAAACTAATACAATATTGTATGTGAATTACTCTTCAATTTAAAAAATAGCTTTTTGTTCCTTACAATCAACAAAGACATAATTAAATAAAATATTTATTAATATTACCTCAAGTTTTAGTATGAAAAGAAAAAGTAATTACATATGTAGAGCATAGGTAGTAGGGAATGGTCCATCGCTTCCCATCTCAAACATATTTCTCTAGTGTTTTCATACTCTTTTACAGGATCGTCAATACAATACTCTCATTTCTCTCTTTCTGGGTAAAAGTGCTTTATCACCATCTTATCACCAGGAACTAAATGACACAGGTCTTAAGAGTAATTAATCATTAAGAACGAGTAATTAATCATTCTATTTCCATTTAGCATCATTGGATTAATTTTGTTTAACATGACAGATAATAGTTTAAGCCTACATTCTTCCAGTGAAAATGTGAAAATGTTCTTTACTGATGTCTTTTACTCTTAGAAGGCTAGCCAAACTTTAAAGCATGTTCTATAATTAGTACCCTGCAAAAAATTTTTTAAAACAGCAAAACAGCAACCTGAGCACAAACCAGAAGAAAAATAAGACTAATGCAAATTGTAAACAAGTTCAGATGATTTATAGGAAGAGAATTCTACAAAGCTCCCTTAATGCCAGGATATAAACAGTTTTTAGTGCTATTTAGTTAAATGATAATTATAAAACTCATTGAACTGAATGAGAATTAGGATTGTCAGACAAATGCTTGTAAGGGGTTAATTAATTCACATGAACCACAGAGCTCAGCTGAAAATGGGCTCATTATTCTAAACCACCAATTTATCTGCTCCTTACTACTATTCTCCTTTCTCCATCACATTTACCCTGTTATACCCTCGCTCCCAGTAACAAATGCCAGGACATAGAAATATTTTAAAAGAAATGTGAACTAAAGGCATTTTGCAAGGGTATATCAGGGTTACGAAGATGTCTGCTGGAACACTGAAATGAAAAGAGCATTTATTAGCACACCATGGCTCATAACATTCTAAAGGGCTCAGTACTTTCACTATGTACACAAACATACCCCTTCCTCCTTTTCAAATGCCTCATTACAGCTAAGCCTGAAGCTTTTCTCTTAAAAAGCTTTCCTCTAGAAATTATTAATAATCTGAAGTTCCCTACAGGCCAACAGTATTATTACAGTCAAAATGCATCAATATGTATATATACTTATATACTCTCTTTTACACTCTTTTAAATAACAAAGTATTTAGTGGGAACAGTAAAGAATTTATAAGCTATATACGGAAAAGCCTAGAGGAAGATGGCAATATCCCAGACTCTAAGGAAACAGCTTTTAAAGCTTATTAGGTGGGTGTAGAAGACTGTAATAGGATTATGAGTTTTGGTTTAGCCTGTCCATCATTTCAAAATCCCCATAACTAAAGGGAGTATCTTTATAGGGGTCTGAGTTTAATATTGAAGCTGCTTTATTTAATTCTTCCTATTTTATAATGCTTGAATGCTAATTAGTTCCATCTACTTTCTTCAAGCTTGTCAATAAGGCAACTTGGAAGCCAAGAACCTACTGAATTATGGATTAACCAGTTCTGTAACAGCGTGTTCAAGCAACCTAGTTAGCTACTCCAAAGTGCAATATGATTATGGGCACAAGAAAGCATAAAATACTCTTTTGTTATCTTCTACTTAAAAGGAGAAAAATAAACCCCTCTAAGTAAACTGCTTATTTTCGATGTGTTAATGAACATGTTAGGTATGAAAGCTAAAACAAATAACATTTACTTTTGTGTGTGTCAAACATAGCCTATTAAATTAATAATATCCACAATATCTACTACCAAAAATTGCAACTAGTTTAAAAATTGTTTTTGAACACAGATACAAATTTTAAAGATGGAAAAAATTGAGATTGAGCCTAACTAACACGAGTCCCCTCTACCTTCACTTTTATTGAACCTACATCCCAACCTCCCTGAGCTTTCCCATCACTTTCCTACTTTGGGCATTTCAATTGACTCCTTTCTCCTACAGCTAGACTCTAGAATTAGCCCCTTAGGGTCACAAATTCTGGAGTTAAAAGGGAAGTTAGAGATAAACTGATGTAGCTCTCTCATTTCATAAGGGAATTAACTGAGATCCAGAGGTCAGATGACCTATTTCATAGGTGATAGCAGAACTGGAAAATGATTCCACGTTTCCTGATTCCCTGTTCAACGCGTCTTCACATCTACTTACCATCATAACCATCCCACTCAACCATGTCCAGACTTGCTGGCTTTACTAGGCTGCTAAACTACCTCTCCCTCAGACTGTTTCCTTAGCCTCAGGGAATCAAGCTATGATTGAGTACTGACAAAACTTAACTTGGCTATGTCTATTATGCGCTCCCCGGCTTACTCCCTAAGTGTGTTTAAACTCCTCTTGCCTCCACAGGCTTCCAATTCTACTTTCCTTTACTCATTCCTAAAAGATGATCTTGCCTTCTAATTTGTAAGAATGAATCTATGCCCCAAGTTTCATCATCTGCCTTTACCTAGACATCGGTTATCTTCTATCGTGTCCATCTTTGTGGTAGAAATACCTCTCCTTTTCCTCCATCCCTGAAAGTTAATGTTTCTATGTTTCCTCCCTTCCTATGAACACCTTCAATCTCTCCCTCTTAACTGTAGCCTTCTTTAAACCAGAGCTAATAAAATTAATTGATAATGATTAATAATAGCAGGAACAACAAGCTAATACAAACAAAGTGCTTATGATGTACTAGGCACCATTTTAGGCACTTTACAAGTGTTAACTCATTTAATCCTCAGAATAACTTATGAGGGAAGTATTTCTATTATGCTCATTTTACAAAAAAGGAAACTGAAATAGAGGTTAAGAAACTTGCCCAAGATGCATAACTAAGAAGTGGTAGTGGCAGGTTTTGAACCCAGACAGCTAAACTCCAGAGTCTGTGTTCCTAATCCTCACACTGCTTCTTTTATGTTTGTCATATCTATACCATCACTTATTAGCTTATTATGTTGGACAACTTACTGAACTTCTTAGAGACTCAGTTCCCTTATATTTAAAATAAGAATAATATTACTAATATTAAAAGATTGATAGGAAGATTAAGTGAACTAGAAAATATGTGATCCACCATGCCTGGTATATTAAATGTCAGTTTAAAAAAATACTAGACAGCAGCACAAAAGAATAAGGAAGGTAACTATGCACTCATATAAAAGAATGTGCAAAATACATTGTTAAATAACCAAGACAAGGTGGCAAATAAATAAATAAATGCCAGTTAATATAATGATAATAATGATGATAATAGTAACAACCAAGCTTAGCTTTTATTAACCAAATATTCAGGGATAACTCTCCCAGAGTTAATAAGCTTTACTATGTATTTAAGAAATCCTTACCAAGCACTGTTCTAAGTACTTTACCAATGTCAACTCATTTAGTCCCCAAAACAATCATGAGGTGAATACTACTATTATTTCCACGTGATATAAATGAAAACTGAGACAGAGAGGTAACTTCCCCAAGGTCACAAAGCTAGTAAGTAGCAGACCAAGATTTGGACCCAACCAGTCTAACTCCAGAGTGTATGCTAGGCAGGCTCTCAGTGTAAAAGTTTGTTGTAGGAGGGCAAACTTGTAACATCCATGTCATGGGAGAAGAGCATAGATGCATATAGCCATAATAAGTATGAAAAAGTACAGTCTAGTGTATATTCCCCAAACTTGTCAACTCAACAAAATTTTCTGGAGTTTATAAAAATAAAAACAAAAACAAAACCAGAATCCTGGGCCCAATCCCAAACCTAGTAAGTCAGACTCTGGGAATGGAGACCAGTAGAAGTTAACAGAGGAGTAAATCAGAATCACTCAGGTAGCTTTTTCAAAATACCCATGCCTAGAACCCATCCCCAGACAGTCTGCTTTAGCATCTCCATGGTGGTTCCCAGGTCTCCCTTGTTACCTTTGGGGGATGCTAGGGAACCAACAAATCATTTTGAACACTGATAAACAAAGATTAAAAATAAAGCATTCACCCTGTCTTCTCAATCTGAAATATACCTGAATGTAACCAAATAGCTGAGGAGGGAACATTCTTTTCAAAGAGGTATTACAAATAATTTTTTTTAAAAAGAGAGAATGATAAGACTATCACTCTGCTGAATTAATGGATCTAGGTAATGATCATCAGTGGCTGCTGATACACTGTCAACCAGCCATCATGTACTCCATTATAAAACAACACACCAACAACGTCTTGCTTAAAAATATGGAACCCAAATCTGATCTAGCCACTACATCTAAGTTTATAGAAAATATACGGGGCGGGGGGGCAAGATGGTGGAGAAGTAGGAAGCCATGTTGCAACCTGTCCCCTAAAGCGAGCTGGATATCTACCAGAACACGATGAACACCCAGGATATCAGTCTGAGAAGCAAAATTTTTCAATTCTGGATCTCTACAGGAGCAGAAGGCAGCAGTGGAGAGGTAAAGCAGAGTGGGAACACTCGAACCTGTATCGGAGGATAAACAAAAGGGGGAGGGAGCCACCAGAAGCGATCCAAGGACAGTAACACCACAAAGGAAAGTGCCCTGTGGTTGGGGACCACCATATTAACTTAGAGCATTAACTTAGAGTACAGTTAAAAACATTTAAAAAAAGCAAAAGATATTGAAGAGCAACTAGTGGAAGTGGGTGGTCGCGCACACAGGCCTAAGCCCACATTCCCAGGAAGGATACCACCTTCGTCAAAGAGAGACTGGCGGGGGGTCCAGTCCGTGGTCCATGAACTTGCAGCTTTCCGCTGCTTGCACCATTTTGTGGGCGGGGCCCACTCCTGCAAGGGCCTTAGAGAGTCTGGTGGGGTCCAGGAGCCTGCAGCTTTTCTCTGTGTTCAGCACTCCCTGGATGGACTGGGTGCACTCCCACAAACTCCTAAGAGACTTAGTGAAAGCCCTGGTTGGCAGACTATAGGACCACAAGACATCCGAGGCCTGCTGCAGCGTCTGAGCGCACCCACCTGGCGCTGGAGAGAACACAGCCTGATCTCCAGCAGCAAACTGCGCAGGCCTGGAGCCTGGAGAGCAGTCTCCACAGTGGCAGTCACCAGAAGCCAGTTTCCTAGACCAATATAGCTCACAGCTTTGGTCGTGCATGGGTGCAGAGGCTTTCAAGGGCCTTGCGGGGCCACTGAACGGTGTCTAGGGGTGTACACCACCTGTGGCAGGCTGTGGTGTGAGTGGAATTTTGCAGAGGGAAGTGTGTGTTCTGGACCACCCAGAGGGGAGCAGACTGAGACTTCTCTGTGAGGCAGAGGTCTGGGTACAGGCAAATTCCTAGCTTAGACTCTCCAAAAAGGTAAAAAGCTACAAAAGGCCAAAAACCTTCAGAGAGCAGAAGACTGAGAAACCGGTTTCCACAGAGTACAGCCCCTTGATTGGGGGGCAGCACAACTCAACCCAAGCAAGATTGACAGGAAAACAACGCAGCAGGCCCCTCCCCCATAAGGCCAGTCAAAAACAAAAGGACAATAACCACAAGGTCCCCATAAAATTATAAATCCCCAACATCAGGGGAAATTAATATATTAAGCTCCAGATAATACCCTAAAACCTGTATATTTCATAGATTCAAGTTTTTTCTTTCTTTTTTTCTTTCTATGTTGTTTTATTCACTCGTTCTCACGTTTCTCGGTTTTTTTAATTTTTTTTAAACTACTTAACACTACAAGTAGAGGCTTAATACAACAATAAACCTAGGAAGACCTGAAATGACCTTCCTTGCCTGCAAGGAGTTATTGCCTGCAAGGGTGCACCCTGCCTAGATTGTGAGTGACATATTCAGCTAGACATCCTCTCATCCACTTCTCATCAAAATGATTAGGAGGAGGAACACCCAACAGAGGAAAAACCCAGAGACTGCGCCCTTTCCCTCAGACCTACTGGACATGGACATAAACAGTATGTTAGAAAGGGAATTGAGGATAACAATTATCCAGGCAATGGCTAGGATGGAGAAAAACATTAATAACAACATAGAATCTCTAAGGGCAGAAATGAGAACCAGTATGGTAGATGTTAAAAACGCTATCAGTGAGATCCAATCTAATCTGAAGAGTCTAACAGCTAGAGTTAAAGAGACAGAGGATAGAATTAGTGATCTAGAGGACAAGATGGTTGAGAAGGAAGGTCAGGAGGAGGGCTGGAACAAACTGCTCAAGAACCATGAGAAGAGACTGAAGGAAATAAATGATGCCATGAAACATTCCAATGTCAAAATTATTGGAATAACTGAGGGGGTAGAGAAAGACAGAAGACAAGAAGATATAGCTGACCAAATTCTGAATGAAAATTACCCCAAACTGGGGAATGGAACAAGCGTTCGTGTCCTAGAGGCACAAAGGACACACTCCCCAAGATCAATGAGTCTAGAAAGACACCAAGACACATAATTGTAAACTTTGCAAATTATAATTTTAGGCAAGAGGTCCTGAGGGCAGCTAAGGGGAAGAGATTCCTTACATACAGAGGAAGACCCATCAGAGTAATGTCAGACCTGTCCACCGAAACCTGGCAAGCCAGAAAGGGCTAGCATGATATATTCAGGGCACTAAAAGAGAAGAACATGCAGCCAAGAACACTTTATCCAGAAAGGCTGACATTCAAAATGGATGGAGACATAAAGAGCTTCCAAGACTGGCAAGGATTAAAAGAGTATGTGACCACCAAGTTGGCAATATAAAAAATATTAAAGGGGGTTCTATTTAGGTAGAAAGAACCCATGAATGACATAGAACAGAAATTTGCCATCTATAGAAACAAGGAATTCACAGACAAAATGATGTCAATAAAAACTTATCTTTCAATAATCATTCTCAATGTGAACAGCCTAAATGCTCCCATAAAATGGCACAGGGTTGCAGACTGGATAAAACGACAGGACCTGTCCATATGCTGTCTACAAGAGAAACATTTGGAACCAAAAGATACATCCAGACTGAAAGTGAAAGGATGGAGAACCATCTTTCATGCCAACGGGCCCCAAAAAAAAGCTGGGGTAGCAATTCTTATATAAGACAAATTAGATTTTAAGCTAAAGACTATAGTCAGAGATACAGAGGGACACTACATCATTCTTTTTTTTTAAAGATTTTATTTATTTATTTGACAGAGAGAGAGAGAGGTCACAAACAAGCAGAGAGGCAGGTGGGGGGGAGGGGGGACCAGGCTCCCTGCTGAGCAGAGAGCCTGATGAGGGGCTTGATCCCAGGACCCCGAGACCATGACCTGAGCTGAAGGCAGGGGCTCAACCCACTGAGCCACCCAGGTGCCCCGACACTACATCATTCTTTTTTTTTTTTAAGATTTTATTTATTTATTAGAGAGAGAGAGATTGAGAGTGAGAGGGGAGAAGGTCAGAGGGAGAAGCAAACTTTCCGCAGAGCCGGGAGTCCGATATGGGACTCAATCCCGGGACTCCGGGATCATGACCTGAGCCGAAGGCAGTCGCTTAACCAACTGAGCCACCCAGGCGCCCGACACTACATCATTATTAAAAAGTGTATCCTCCAAGAAGATCTAACAACTGTAAACATTTATGCCCCCAATAGAGGAGTAGCCAACCACATAAGCCAAATGTTAATTAAAATAAAGAATCATATTGATATGACTACATTAATAGTAGGAGATCTTAACACGCCACTCTCAAAACAGACAGATCATCTAAACAGAAAATCAATAAAGAAACAAGAGCTTTGAATGATACATTGGACCAAATGGACCTCATAGATATATACAGAACATTCCAACCTAAAACAACAGAATACTCATTCTTCTTGAGCAGACATGGAACTTTCTCCAGAATAGACCACATACTGGGTCACAAATCAGGACTCAACCAATACCAAAAGATTGAGATGATTTCCTGCATATTCTCAGATCACAATGCTTTAAAACTGGAACTCAACCACAAGAAAAAGTTCAGAAGGAATTCAAACACTTGGAGGGTAAAGACTAACCTGCTCAAGAATGTGCGGATTAACCAAGGAATCATAGATGAAGTTAAACAATTCATGGAGACCAATGAGAATGAAGACACATCAGTCCAAACCCTGTGGGACATGGCAAAGGCGGCCCTAAGGGGGAAATACATAGTGATCCAAGCCTCACCAAAAAAAAAATTGAAAAATCCTGAATACACCAGCTCTCATTACACCTTAAAGAACTGCAAAATCAACAGCAAATCAAGCCAACCCCATGCACAAGAAGGGAAATAATCAAGATTAGAGCAGAGATCAACGAGTTAGAAACTAGAGAAACAGTAGAGATCATCAACAAATGCAGAAGATGGTTTTTTGAAAGAATCAATAAGATTGATAAGCCACTGGCCAAACTAATCCAAAAGAAAAGAGAGAGGACCCTAATTAACAAAATGATGAGTGAAAGGGGAGAGATCATGACTAATCCAAAGGAAATAGAAACAATCATCAGAAGTTATTATCAACAGCTATATCCCAATAAGTTAAGCAACCTAGAAGAAATGGATGCATTCCTCAAAACCTATAAACTTCCAAGACTAACAGGAAGAAATTGACAACATAAATAGACCATTATCTAGCAAGGAGATTGAAGCAGTGATCAAAAACCTCCCAAAAAAGAAGAGTCCAGGACCTGATGGATTCCTTGGAGAATTCTACCAAACATTCAAGGAAGAAATAATACCTATTCTCCTGAAACCGTTTCAGAAAATAGAAACAGAAGGAAAACTTCCAGAATCTTTCTGTGAAGCCAGCATTACCCTGCTCCCCAAAGCAGGTAAAGACCCCATCAAAAAGAAGAATTTCAGACCAATATCCCTGATGAATATGGATGCCAAGATTCTCAACAAGATCCTAGATAATAGGATCTAACAGCACATTACAAAGATTATTCATCATGACCAGGTGGGATTTATCCCTGGGATGCAAGGGAGGTACAACATTTGTAAATCAATCAGTGTGATAGAACAAATAAATAAGAGAAGAGAGAAGAACCACATGGTCCTCTCAATGGATGCAGAAAAACCATCTGACAAAATTCAGCATCTGTTACCGATTAAAAAACTTCAAAGTATAGGGATAGAAGGAATATTTCTCAACTTCATAAAATTTATCAATTGCCCACAGCAAATATCATTCTCAATGGGGAAAAGCTGACAGCCTTCCCTTAGAGATCAGGAACATGTCAAGCATGCCCACTCTCACCACTCTTGTTCAACATAGTACTAGAAGTCCTAGCAACAGCAATCAGACAACAAAAAGAAATAAAAGGTATTCAAATTGGCAAACAAGAAGTCAAACTCTCTCTCTTCGCAGATGATGTGATAGTTTGTATGGAAAACCGAAAAGATTCCACCCCCAAACTACTAGAACTCATACAGCAATTCAGTAATGTGGCAGGATACAAAATCAATGCACAAAAATCAGTTGCTTTCCTATACACCAACAATGAAAATATGGAAAGGGAAATGAGAGAATCAATTTCATTTACTGTAGCACCAAGAACCATAAGATACCTGGGAATAAACCTAACCAAAGAGGTAAAGGATCTGTACTCGAGGAACTACAGAACACTCATGAAAGAAATTAAAGAAGACACAAGAAGGTGGAAAAGCATTCCATGCTCATGGATCTGAAGAATAAACATTGTTAAAATGTGTGTGTTGCCCAGAGCAATCTATACTTTCAATACCATCCTGATCAAAATTCCACTGGCTTTTTTCAAAGGGCTGGACAAATGATCCTAAAATTTGTGTGGAATCAGAAAAGACCTCAAATTGCTAAGGAAATGTTGAAAAAGAAAAACATCACATTGCCTGATTTCAAGGTTTTTTTTTTTTTTTAAGATTTTATTTATTTATTTGAGAGACAGAGAAAGTGAGAGAGAGCATGAGAGGAGAGAAGGTTAGAGGAAGAAGCAGGCTCCCCGCGGAGCTGGGAGCCTGATGTGGGACTTGATCCCGAAACTCCAGGATCATGACCTGAGCTGAAGGTAATTGCTCAACCAACTGAGCCACCCAGGCGCCCGCCTGATTTCAAGTTTTACTATAAAGCTGTGATCACCGAGACATCATGGTACTGGCACAAAAACAGACACATAGACCAGTGGAACAGAATAGAGAGCCCAGATATGGACCCGCAACTCTGTGGTCAAATAATCTTTGACAAAGCAGGAAAAAATACCCAGTGGAAAAAAGGCTCTTCAATAAATGGTGCTGGGAAAATTGGACAGCTATATATAGAAGAATGAAAGTTGACCACTCTCTTACACCATACACGAAGATAAACTCAAAATGGATAAAAGACCTTAACGTGAGGCAGGAATCTATCAAAACCCTAGAGGAGAAAATAGGCAGTAACCTCTTCGACCTCAACCATAGCAACTTCTTTCAGGACATGTCTCCAAAAGCAAAGGAAACAAATGCAAAAATGAACTTTTGGGACTTCATCAAGATAAAAAGCTTCTGCACAGCGAAGGAAGCAGTCAACAAAACAAACAGGCAACCCACGGAATGGGAGAAGATATTCGCAAATGACACTACAGACAAAGGGCTGATATCTAAGAGCCATAAAGAACTCCTCAAACTCAACACTCACAAAACAGATCATCACATCCAAAAATGGGCAGAAGACATGAACAGACACTTCTCCAAAGAAGACATACAAATGGCTAACAGACACACGAAAAAATGTTCATCATCTTTAGCCATCAGGGAGATTCAAATCAAAACCATACTGAGATACCACCTTACACCAGTTAGAATGGCCAAAATTAACAAGACAGTAAACAACAAACGTTGGAGAGGATTTAGAGAAAGGGGAACCCTCTTCCACTGTTGGTGGAAATGCCAGTTGGTGCAGCCACTTTGGAAAACAGTTTGGATATTCCTCAAGAAATTAAAAATAGAGCTACCCTATGACCCTGCAATTGCACTACTGGGTATTTACCCCAAAGAAGCAGATGCAGTACAAAGAAGGGGCACATGTACCCCAATGTTTATAGCAGCAATGGCTACAATCGCCAAACTGTGGAAAGAACCAAGATGCCCTTCAACAGATGAATGGATAAAGAAGATATGGTCCATATATACAATGGAATATCATACCTCCATCAGAAAGGAAGAATACCCAACTTTTGTACCAACATGGACGGGACTGGCAGAGATTATGTGGAGTGAAATAAGTCAAGTGGAGAGAGTCAATTATCTTATGGTCTCACTTACGTGTGGAGCATAAGGAAAAACATGGAGGACATTGTGAGAAGGAAAGGAATTGTGAATGGGGGGAAATCGGAGGGGGAGATGAACCACGAGAGACTGTGGACTCAGAGCAAGAAAGGGAGGGTTTTGGAGGGGATGGAGGTGGGGGGGTTGGGCGAGCCTGGTGGTGGATACTGAGGAGGGCACGTATTGCATGGAGCACTGGGTATGGTGCATGAACAATTAATCTTGTAACACTTAGAAAATAAATAAAAGTATTTGAGGAAAAAATATATGGGGAGGGGGATAGGTAAAGATATATATAAATGACACCACTCGGGTAAAATAATAAAAATACAAACTCTATCAGACAAATGACCTGTTCACTTCAACAATAATAGAAAGTTATAATTTTTTAAAAAAGAGAGAGATGAAGAAGTATAGTAGCTAGCCTCCAAGATGACCACTCCAATTATCCCCAACCCTTGGTATTCATGCTCTGGTATAGTTTTCTTCCACATTGTTTCTGGGTTGGTCTGTGTGACCAATAGAATATGACAGATATGTTTTTATGTCATTTCTAAGGCTAGTACATACAAAAAACTGTGGCTTCCTCTTTGCTCTTTGTCTCTCTCTCTTAGATCACTTGCTCTTGGGGAAAGCCAGCAGCCATATTCTAAGAGACTCAAAAAGCCCTCCAGAGAGGCTTATATGGTAGAGAAGTGAACAGGAATGCAGATTCAAGACCACAGAGGCAGCCCTGGATAGCATCAGGACTGCCACTTAAAACAATGAGACAGAATCATTCAGCTCTGCTGCTCTCAAATTCCTGACACAGGAACTTTACAGTAATAATATTTATAATTTTAAGCCACTAAGTTTTGAGGGTAATTTGTTATGTAGCAATTGATAGCTAATATAAGACAGATGTCATCTTTTAAAATAGAGACTTCAGGAAAGAACAATAATAAATAGATCTTATTCAGTTCCTGATTCAAACTGGGGCCAAGAGGCAGGGAGGGGTGCAGTAGACCATGAAATGTGAACACTGGATATTTGTTTGTAAGTAAACATTTTTTATAAGATGATTGCATTATTTGGTTATGTTCAAAATCATACTTACATTTTATGAATACATATAGAATTATTTACAGATAAAAAAATGTAATGTCTAGGACTTACTTAAAAATATCCAAGGGTAGAAGTATAGACGGTACAAGATTGACAATGAACTGATCATTGTTGAGGCTGGATGCTGGTTTATTATATAATTCTATTTTCTGTATATTTGAAAATTTCACAATAAAGAGTAAGGGGAAGAAAGGACTGACTGACCATCAAGGCCTTACAACAGATCAAGCAATTCCAATTAAACCAACCACTCAGGAGAGGTAAGTTCTCAGTAAGTCATATACGGTTCATCTATGGGTGTCATCATGTACAAATTCATATATTGTATACACACAGATATATACATATCTCTTCTTTGGTGTGGCCATGTCATTTCTCCCCAGGTATCTTACTACATAAGGTATCCTACTACATAGTTATCTTAGTACTTTTCTTACTACATAAGATAGTAGCTTGGAAATATATTTTCATTTATTTATTTTTTGGTTTATTTATCATTGAACTTTGCTTTTAAAGTACAAGAAAGACCTCAGCATTTCTGTAGGAAAAAGAAATCAATTTAAAGCAAGACATGTGCTATAGTGAGTGCTGTGAAATGTGTAATCCTGATGATTCACAGACCTGTACCCCTGGGGCAAATAATACATTATACGTTAATAAAAAACAAAAAAGGAAGAAAAGAAACAGGGGCCCCTGGGTGGCTCAGTGGGTTAAAGCCTCTGCCTTTGGCTCAGGTAATGATCTCAGGGTCCTGGGACTGAGCCAGGCGTCAGGCTGTCTGCTCAGCAGGGAGCCTTCTTCCCCCTTTCTTTCTGCCTGCCTCTCTGCCTACTTGTGATCTCTCTCCTCTCTGTCAAATAAATAAATAAAATCTTAAAAAAAAAGAAAAGAAACAGAAGATAACTCATGATGCATGATTCTGAAGGGTATAAGAGGAGTAAGAAGAAGAGTACAATGTGGGCCTCAGGAAGGGGTACAGAAAGAAAATGAGCGAATTTGGAACATAAGGTAATTTACTGAGCCTTTAGGGTGTGAGTTTTAGTTTGAGGGATTGGAGAGAATAGAACAAATCTCGAACAACTATGAAGGCATGTGATTTGGTGAACAACAGATAAGGAGATTACTAAGCAGTAATGAAGACTCAAATAGTGCTACAAGCATACTTTATACATAAAAGATGAACATATAATACTTTAGATTCTTCCACAAGGAAATGAATTCACTTTTAGTATTTATTTTGTTTTGTTGTTATTATGTGATTTTATCTTTAAGAGGAGAGGATGGAGTAGCAACCGTGTGCTTCAACTAGCACAACACAACTAGCAGGGAGATATGATTCTAAATACTATATTCCTTATGTTATATACATTTTCTCAGGAAGCTTTCAAAATAGCTTGAATAATTTATGGTCTGATTTTAATAATCTGCAATAGTTGGGAAATATGTAAATATTTCTTCTCTTACTTTGTGCAAGTCCAAAAAGCAACGGTCAATCAACAAGGGCAATATCAAACAGTAAAAACCTCACATTTGAGAAAATAAGATATATTTTAACATCTAACTAGGCCATTTACAGAAGAATAAAGACAATCACTTAAACATTTGTTTCCATGGGTATTTGAGAATAATGTCTCAATAAATAGTTATGGACACTTAGGAGAGGAAGCTTAGATATAATAATATTGCATAATTTAATAGGACACATAACTATAGAGCAATTTCATTTTAAAATAGAAAAATCTAAAATAAGATTTCCATTATCCAGAAACCTCAGAGAGTGAGTTGATCTGGATAGCTGAGGGTTTATAAATTTTAAATACCAACAGTTTTTATCTTAGCCATTTGTATAGAAATGTTTCACAGATACACATTTTGCTGCATACAAAAAGAAAATCTACAGAAAATACGTTGCTGCTGATTCCCGTAATTATCATTAACGTCAAATACTGTACTGTTCTCTAAATCCAACAAGGTCCTCAGGGCATACTTGAGGTATGTCTATTTTTTCTTTAAATAGAGCAGAACTATTCTGTGTTTAAAGTTCCTTTTCATCTTAAAAATATTTTAACTACTATTTTATTTATTCTGATAATTGGCACATGGTCATGAAGGAATATTATGAATAGTTGGAAGTAAAAAGCACCCATAGTACTGTCATATAGGTACAAGGACTTTATATTTTGATGAATTTTGTTCTGATTTTTTCAACAACTACATACATATCTCCTACTTGGTTAAGACCAATTGCAATTAGTTTTGAATCCTATGCTTTTTTTTTGTAAGATGTTATCTGCTTTGATGATTAGTTCATCTCCTCCACTGGAATCAGCATATTAGCAATCATTTTTTATTGCTGTGGGTCGGTCTCAATGTACCACCACCCCAATATTATTGTGTTGTGTCATATTGACTGGGAGTGAAAAAACCCCCAGAAAACCAGGATGGCAATAGAGTAGGAGGATCCTAGGCTTGTCTTGCCCCATGAACACAACTAGGTAACTATCAAGTAATACTAAACATCCCAGAAATCAACCTGAAGACTGACAGAACAAATTCCACAACTTTTTCTAAGAAAAAGAAGGCAGAGACTTACACAAAATGCCAAGATGGAGGAATTTATCCGAGATGAAAGACTATAAGTTCACAGCAAGAGATCTAAGTGAAACAGATATAAGTAATATGCCTGATGGAGAATTTAAAGCAACAATCATAAGGATACTCAGTGGGCTTGAGAGAAGAATAGAAGAAGAAATAGAAAAGAATAGAAGACATTAGTGAGGGGCACCTGGGTGGCTCAGTTTTTAAGTGTCTGCCTTTGGCTCAGGTCATGGTCCCAGGGTCCTGGGATCGAGCCCTGAATTGGGCTCCCTGCTCAGCGGGAAGCCTGTTTCTCCCTTTCCCACACCCCTTCCTTGTATTCCCTCTCTTGCTGTCTCTCTCTCTGTCAAATAAATAAATAAAATCTCCAAAAAAAAAAAAAAAAGGAAAAAAAAGACATCAGTGAGACCCTTATCACAGAGACAAAAGACATAAAAAAGAATCAATCGGAATGAGAAATGCAATAAACAAGATAGGAAACAGGTTTGATGCAATGAACACCAGGCTGGAAGAAGCAAAGGAATGAATTAGTGACCTAGAAGACAAAATAATGGAAATTATGAACCTGGACAAAAGAGAAGACTTATGTGACACGAGGACAGACATAGGGAACTTAGTCACTAAGTTCTCCACCAAATGTAAGAATAACAACAACAACAACAACAACAAAAACATACAAAAACATTTGTATTACAGGAGTCCCAGAATAAGAGAGAGAAAGAGGTAGAAAACTTATTTGAAGCAATGATCGCTGAAAACTTCCCAAATCTGGGGAAAGAAACAGACATCTAGATCCAGGAGGCATAGAGAACTCCCATCAAAACCAACAGAAGCAGGCCAACACCAAGATATATTTAAATTAAATTTGCAAAATATAGTGATAAAGAAAAAAATCTTAAAAGGAGAAAGACAAAAAAAGTCCCTAACTTATAAGACCCATAAGGCTAGCTGCAGATACCTCTACAGAAACTTGGCAAGTCAGAGAGAGTGGCATGATTTATGCAAAGTGCTGAATGGGAAAAATATGCAGCCAAGAATACTCTACCCAGCAAGGCTGTCATTTAGAATGGAAGGACAGATAAAGAGCCTTCCAGACAAACAAAAACTAAAGGAGTTCGTGACCACTAAACCAGCCCTCCAAGAAATATTAAAGGGGACTTCTTGGGTGCAAAGGAGAGACCAAAAGTGACAAAGATTAGAAAGGATCAAAGAAAATTTCCAGAAACAATGACAAAACAAATAAGTTGGCAATAAATACATATCTATCAATACTCACTCCGAATGTAAATGACTGAACATTCCAATCAAAAGGCATGCCAGAATGGTAAAAAAAAAAAAGAAGACCCATCTCTATTCTGCTTACAAGAGACTCTTTTTAGACCCAAAGACATCTGCAGATTGAAAATGAAGGGATGGAGAAATACTCATTACAGAAAAGGATGTCAAAAGAAAGCTGAAATAGCAATACTTACATCAGATAAACTAGACTTGAAAACAAACTCTGTAAAAAGAGATGAAGAAGGGCACTGTATCATAATAAAAGGGACAATCCAACAAGAAGATCTAACAATTATAACTATTTATGCACCCAACCTGGGAGCACCCAAATATATAAAATAATAACAAACATAAAGGAACTCATTGATTATAATAGAATAGTGGGGAACTTTAACACCCCACTTACATCAATGGACAGATCATCTAAGTAGAAAATAAACAAAGGTGGTGCAGTGGATTAAGCCTGACTCTTGGTTTCAAAAAAGGTTGTGAGATTAAGCCCTGAGTCAGGCTCCGTGACAAACAGATGAAGATTTCTCTCTTCCTCTGCCCCTCCCCCCACTTGCGCTTTCTGCTTCTCTCAAATGAATAAATAAATCTTAAAAACAGGAAAGAAACAGGGACACAATAGCTTTGAATAACACACTTGACCAGATAGAATTAACAGATATTTTCAGAACATTCCATCCTACAACAGCAGAATACACAGGTTTTTCAAGTGCACATGGGACATTATCCAGAATAGGTCACATATTAGGTCACAAATAGCCCTCAACAAATACAAAGAGACTGAAATTATACCATGCATCTTTTCTGACCACAGTACTATGAAACCAGAAGTCAAGCACAAGAAAAAATTCAGAAAGACCACAAATATGTGGAAGTTAAACAACATGCTACTAAACAATGAATAGGACAACCAGGAAATCACAGAAAAATAAAAGAATACATGGGAACAATTGAAATTGAAAACACAATAGTCCAAAATGTTTTGGAAGCAACAAAAGCAGTCCTAGGAGGGCAGTATATGGCAATACAGGCCTACCTCAAGAAAAATCTCAAATAAGTAACCTAACCTCACACCTAAAGGAGCTAGAAAAAGAAAAACAAATGAAGCCTAAAGACAGCAGGAAGAAGGAAATGATAAAGAGTAGAAAAGAAATAAATGATACAGAAATTTAAAAAATAATAGAGCAGACCAATTGAAGCAGGAGCTATTTCATACAACACAGCTCATTTTATCAAGTTTAATTTTCAGAGGTTTTTATAACTAATATTCATCCTCCAGATCTCTACATACTTCAAAAGAAACCAAGTTTACACTTCTAAAGCCGTTTTTAAGGGTGTTGTAGGTTAGAAATTGTATATATACTAATTTGTGGTACATACAAATGCCCCCTATATTTGAACCATGGTAAAAACTGAGCTTTGTAACATGATTTTGTAATATCTTAGAAGATTTTCACCTCTTGATACCCATGTGCAACTTCTATTAACACTGAAGATAGATTTATTGTGTTCACCAATAGATGGATATCTATATCTATATCTATATATAGAGATATAGCCAATGTTGAACTTGAAGAACAGCACAAAAGTCTGTTTTTTTAAACCTAAGGTTTACTATCCTTCATCTAGATGCCTCAGCAATCAAGAAACTTAAACTGGTATTTGCACAATACAGAACAATCACTTGATCCACACACACACACACACACACACACACACACACACACAAAGCAGCTGCTTTATAGGCTTAACCACCTACATAATGCTGAGGACAGAACATGATAAATACTGCAGCCAATTGAAATTGTGTAAGCAATTTTAGCAAGTACAATGTAAGGCATACAGCATCATTCAATGCCAAGTATTTTCACAAGCAATGGTGAGAGGTGCTAATAATGGGGCATAATGGGTCCCTCTAAAGAGCACCATGGGGGGACTCATTCAGATATAGGTCCTCCCATCCTTTGTTCCTCTGACTATAGCCCTCACTCCATGCTTGTCACTTGAGTGGGGATTTAGTCAGATGAAATTCTCTAGGATTAAAGTAGGAATTGTTTCGTTTTAAGCCTGATCACCAATGGAAAATACTACCTTCTCCTACCCCTTCCTAACAATCTTCCTTTTGAATGACCATCCGTCGTTTCACAAGACAAAATACATTCATATTGTGCAAAGTTGTTTACCTGCTAGTTAACCAGGAAATAAACTATTGAGTTTTATTACTTTAATTATAAAAATCATAAAATAAAATGCATATGGAATAAAAAAGATTATGTAACAAATACCTATTTTTAAATTGCCTGGGGATTGTTTATGGAGTGGTTTGACCTAAAGCAATTACTAAAACCAGATTTGAATGCAGGTATAAGCTTTCCTTACATAACCCATATTTATATTATCAATAAAAGCTGAGACTTAAAGCTTGCAGTAATAACTTTGTGGAGAAAGCAGGGCAAATTTATTATCTGTGATCCTTTCTTTATCTCTACCTATTACATCTGGGATAACTGTGTAGTACTTAGGTGATATGACTAAATCTTACTAGTGGAGAGTTTTTCTATTTTAAGCACAAATCTGGCATTTAAAAATCCCAAAGTAAAAAAATTAACATAGAAAATGTCAGGAAATTAAGCAAATTAAAAGATACTGTCAATAGCATGCAGCACTGTCAAAGGACTAATAATCCCAGTTAAATAGTATCAGGAATGGATAATAGATTTTTGAAAAGTAGATACCAAAGCGAGAGAGACAGTTAATGTCAAAGCATAAAAGATATTTAAAGCACGATAGCTATTATATTAAGCCATCAGTCCTTTGATTATTATTTAATCATTTGTACAGTTGACACAGCTGGGTACAAACAGCAGTAAAAATCTGAGGTCTTTAAATTACCAGCTTGCACTAGTGCTAACCATGAAGCATATCCAATGCTAGCATAAGATTCATTTCCAACTTAATGCATTTATATGTTTCAAAATTAGCTTATTTAGGAAAATATAAATGACAAAAACTGTTAATGATATGTAATCTTTTCAAAGCAGGCTTATTTCTTTTTATTTTAAAACTTTATTTTTCCTTCCATGAATGTTGAAAGGGCAGATAGTCAGTGATACAAATTATTCATATGAATTCTGTTTCAATTAGCCAAAGAAGAGTCATAAACATGAGAAAAAAGAATTTTTAACTTTGTTGGTTTGGAAAGAAAAAGATTTATACCCTAAAAAAATATTAGTTCCCTTGTTCTTCTGATGCAGAATCCTGACATTATTAAAGGAGTTAGAAGAATAGAACACTTTGGAGTACATATTGAATTTCTCTTTTTAATAATGAAGATGTAGTTCTGTGTAATCTAAAATTAATTTAAAGTTAGTGAAAAGAAGTAATATTCTACTATCCCTGTTTTGTTTTCTCCTATTCAAATTTAACAAGTAGTAGCAGCTTTCTGGAGGACGGCAGGCACAAAAGATTCAAATTAGATGTCAAAGTTGAATAAGTTAAGTTTGCCTTCTATTATTTGAATGGGATTTAACCAATTTGTTCAATAACCTGTTTTTTTTTTTAATTATCATGCTCGCTTTGGCAGCACATATACAAAAACTGGAATGATACAGAGAAGATTAGGCCCCTGCAAAAGGATGACACGCAAATTTGTGGAAATTATTTTCTTCTCAGTGAAACTTAGAGCTCTGCAGAATGAGCTTCAAAAGCAGTGACCATTTCATAAATAGCGTGACATTCAGATTGAAAACAAATAAGATGACAAGTAGATGGGAAAGGATAGTGGTAGAATTGCATAAAAGAAATACACTGGAGGAAGTGGGCTAAACAAGGCAACTCTCAGCTAAATGCTTTCACTCTCTGCCCCAAATGCAAGTCAAATAAGAGCTTTTCATGTGAAGCAATGTAGTTCTATGACAAAGTATCATGAAAAATGTACCAGTGGCTTGTTTCATTTTAGCTGCATTTCTGATATCTTATGGCCTGTAGAGATATTCCCTGTATCACATACACAGGTAACAAATGCACTGTGTGTCATCTCTAAAGTCATGTTACTGTGATTGTATTCATACAGCCTTTGCTTTGGGTTGTTTTCTTAATAGGAAAGATCGATTTGCAATTATTCATTTATACTCTCTTGCCCCGCTCCCCATTATTCCTACGAGCTGCATAGTCAACCAATGTGAAATAAGTGAACAAAGAAACAGTGTGCTTTAGAAAACATGACTGAAGCATTCATACCATTTAGAAGAGAAAAATCCCAAGAATAAAAGAGCTTGGATCCACCTTAAAGCAGGAACTTCCCTGCAGAGAGAAATGGGAAGAAACGAAGGCACATAATACCACTGCAGCTGCAATATTTCTGAAGTAGGACACCCAGAAAAGGGCACAAGCTATTCATGTTTCTAGAAACATTGCGTTTAATTCCTCTGCAAAAGATTTAGCAGCTTAGTGAAAAGCAGCAGCACATGGAGGGGAAAAAAAAACATGAAAGAAGAGTTAGCACTGCAAGGAAATTTGCTTAAACTGATATTAGAAAGAAAATATTTCAGAAATGGTTCCCTCTAATAATCACATACCCTAAGGCTAGAATAAAAGGTCATAGCTAATTGATACAAAAGCAGGTTTGGACACAAAGGAAATAAAATTCTGTGATGAATTCTACCCAACCATTACCCTTTTTACCTTCAACTATGCCAGGACACATTCCACATGTTACAGAACCCAGGAAAGAAGGCAAAAGAAGCCATACTTCAAAACTGAGCCTCTTTTCCAATTTCTATTTATTTATTTTTAAAAGATTTATTTATTTATTTATTTATTTATTTATTTATTTATTTATTTATTTGACAGAGCGAGAGAGAGAGAGAGCACAAGCAGGGAGAGTGGCAGGCAGAGGGAGAGGGAGAAGCTGGCTCCCCGCCGAGCCCTACATGGGGCTCCATCCCAGGACCCTGGGATCATAACCCAAGCTGAAGGCAGACACTTAACTGACTGAGTCGCCCAGGGGCCCCTCCAATTTTTAAAGAAAACTTTATCATAGTTAACTTTTATAGCCAAATCAACTAGGAGAACAAAACATATTTGACGGTCAAGAATGGAAGTAGTAGTTTAAAAAGTCATGCCTAATGCATAATAAAAAAGCTTTCACATGACTTGATTAAAAATCATGATTGATAGGGGCACCTAAGTGGCTCAGTCAGTTACGCATCTGCCTTAGGCTGCTGCTGATGATTCCAGGGTCCTGGGAGCAAGCCACACATGTGGGATCAAGGGGGGTCCCCACAGGGGCTCCTTGCTCTGTGAGGAGTCTGCTTCTCCCTCTTGCTCTGCTCGTCCTTTGCATTTGTGCTCCCTCTCTCAAATAAAATATTAAAAAAATGATTGATAAAAGATACTACTTTCTAAGAGCCATGCTTTGATTTGGAAAAACAGATAAGTACGCACACTGCAGAGTCTCACTTTTATTGAAGTTAGCCTACAAGTTAAAAAAAAGAAGTGAATGAACAGAGCTACATGTTTTCAAGATATTAGAGAAAATTTAACATATCAATTAGTTTATAAGACAAGTGCTTTTAAAAACTATTTTGTTTTACATGACTTAATTACAAAGATTTCTCCTAGTGTTAGAACTTCCTTATGACCTATTAGAGTAAAATCTAACACATTATTTGAATATATTTGGAGAGCAAAATTTTTTTATTTTTTTAACATCTTATTTATTTATTTGAGAGAGAGAGAAAAAGAGAGAGTACACTAGAAGGGGGAGAGTCAGACTCTCCGCAGAGCTGGGAGCCCAGTGCCGGACTTGATCCCAGGACTCCAGGATCATGACCTGAGCTGAAGGCTGTCGCTTAACCAACTGAGACACCTGAGCACCCAAGCAAAAAATTTTTTTAAAAGTCCTAACCCTACTAAACTATCCTACTTATTGAAATCCTAAACTTTTTCCTTTTCATTGAGTACGTTTATACCTATCAAGCTGTAATCAACTGCCCATTGTGGTCTGAGGAACTTGTATGAAAAGGTATTTTCCCCTTTAATGTTTTTTCTTTCCAGAGTGTATATTTGCTGAGAGCACAAAAATCATGTAGTCATTTCACAACTGTCTATACTAATTGATGAAATAATTTTTGTAAGTATACAAAAGGTTCATCTTCTGCTTGATGCTTTACTCACTACCAGGAGTACTTATAAATTCCAGCAGTGATGACATTATAATCCTAAAAAGTCTGGGAACCAAGAGTTCATCCAGAAAATTTTCTCTGTCCCTTTGAAATATCCTTCATTGACCCTCTCCCTGACACCAAGACCTGAACAATTTTATGTAAAGTAAGAAAGAATTTATTCATTAAGTATTTTCTGTCTTGTTTGTTTTCCTTAAAGGGATAGAATGCTGAGACTTAAGTAAGACAGACTTCAAAGAATGCTGATACAATTATATTTCCTCATTTTTTCTGTTAGTTTTTCTTCCCCACAAAGAATATGTGGAATATCAGATTGGGACAATGGTAGTGGGAAACAATGTTGGAAGAGAGATAAAAAGATAAAACACAGTTCTGAAGCAGCAGAAAGGAAGTGAGGAAAGTGGTATACAAAGGGCCTAGGACCACAAAGCATGGTGAATAGGAAAAAAGTTAAGAAACTGGAAGCACAAGGATAATCTATAATGCATAGAATCTGTATGGACAGCATTCAACTTGACCGTAATCCTTTTTCTGTGCTTTGCATCTTCCTCTGCCAGGAAGTTTTAAATGAACCGTGCAAAGTGATCAATACTATTCGTGGCAACTGAAACAAAAAATTCAAATGGCAAGATGTGATGTTTTTCTTCCTATTTGTCTTTCTAATCTAATTCTACCTGAATTCAACATTGAAAACATCCTCTAATAATTTCCTAGAAACTCATTATGATGTAATTTTATTTCTAAATTTATTTTCTGTGTTGGATCATTATCCCAGTCACTATGGACGGTCATCCTCTTACTGCCTTCATGCTGTGGATTTTTAGGACTATTAACTAAACTTGTTTTAATGTTCCCTACAAGTACATGAGAATTCATTTAATTTTGGACCATAAAATGAAAACTTTGTTTTAGAAAAATTCTTTAAAAAGAACTTTTTGTTCTTAATTTAAGCATGTTTGATTGCAACTATCTGTTGATGACAATATAATCCACAATTATGTACAAAAGATCATTTTTCATTATCTCTGGCACTTCAAGTAGTACTGATGTAGACAACTGAAATGATGTCACAAATATAACTAAAATAAACAGTGGATTATCCACAAAGTCAGATGGCTTATCCCTCTTAATATAAACTTCCCTCATAGATTAGCTCCAAATATTAAAAGATAATCAGTTCATTAACAAGACAGACATGTACACATTTGATTAATAGTGATAAGTCTGCTAAAAATAAAACAGCCATTATAACTTTCAATGAAGATGAAATCCATATACAATAGTATAAACTTTCTAAACAATATGAAAATCATATCCTTGCTTTTGTGTTTTTTCATTTCTTTGTGTCTGGTACATACATTGACTTTCTGAAATCACTGCAGAGCTGTGAATAATGTATGAAATAAAAAAAACCCTGTTCATTGCCCACAAAGTACTGTATTGCTTGCTATATACTACATCTATGCAAGACAAACAATAGAACAGACCAATAACCTTGAGAAATCTCAAGCTAAAACCTTCCCAAGTGGAAAGGGAAAATATCACACTAGATTCCAGAAGTCCCTCAAACAAACAGTTCAAGTCCTTAGAATACTCATACATACTAGATAAAAACCTTAAACTTCAGAAGATCTGTTCTGAGTAAATCTGTGAGAAAGCTGGAAAAGCAATTAATTACTTATATTTATCCTAAAGAGATTCACTAACTTCTGTCTACTTCCTGTCTTATAGAGCATATTTAGAAAGACTAACGAGAAGATATGTAAAACTTAAACAAAAGGCTCTGTTTTTCCTGTATTTTCTCTAGTAGTACTTAGGTATTTTGCCCTCTAAGCATTAGGGGTAGAACAAATTGCGATTTGGGTTGAGAATGACAATAAGGCGGCAGTCAAATGCAAGCACGATGGATGTAAGAATAAGAGTAATGACATATAGTTATATTTTGCTTTTTATATAAACTCAGAATTTTTCTTTACATATGAAGCCTAACATTACTAGTAGAAAGGTCATGTGAATGTAATGTGCATAGGACATTTGAGTTTTCCCATAAAATAAACTCTGTGTTAACGAAATTCCATTTACAGTGATGTAGAATGAAATTTGTATTTCTTTCATCTCCTAAATTTCAAACTTGAGAGATAGCTTGAGATGTGATATATTGAAAATGATTTAATGTAGATTCCATTTTTTTTTGATAATTATAAAGTATTTAACAAGCAGTTATCAAGAGCATGTACTATACTGAGTTATGTGCTAGGTACTAAAAATAAATTATAATCTTTTAATAGTGAAACACAGTCATAAGCCTTGTAGTATTTTAACACTTTGTATCATCTATATCTTTAAAAGCATTGACACTGAGCATAACCTTACAAGGTTTCCTGGAATAGGTGAAACACGGTATTAGGTTCAAGGTTTCACAGCTCATGTTTTTGCAAATGCAATGAATACCAATGAATAATAGAATTTCAAAAGAGTACTATGGAGCTTAAGATACCCACTGCCCTTTTCCTTTCTTCCTTTACCTTCTATTCTTCTCATTTTAGTGGACATAAGGAAAAGAACTACCAGGGGTTAGGTTGAAATTGTAATACACAAGAGAGGTGTGTCCAAAGGTTTCACAAAAATTAAAAGACAGGTAGGGAGTACATTCATTTCCAGGTAAATCTAGCTGCCTTTGGCCACTGGGGCAACAGACGGAATTTGGCTGCCCAGTTTACAGATTCTTATCCCTGTTTAGGAAAATACACAGTAATATACTCCCGAGTCTGTATGAGAGAAATGAGCCAATAATCACAACCACCAATTAAAATAACTATTCCCTTTTCATTTTGAAAGCAGTTAGTTTTCCAGAAGATTTAAGGTACTTATTACAGTCTGATGAATACCTTGTCAGTTAATGTAGTTACAAATGCACACTGTCTGCTCGTATTAGATTAGTCTCATGCACCTGACATATAGGGTCCCAACCATTTATTCCCGAATTGAGGGTTTGTAAATAAGCAGGTGGTTATGTGAGCTTAACTACTAGCATGTCTGTAAATTTTTGACATGGAATTAAAACTACTAGGAAAAATTTATTGCTGCCTAAAAATTGCTTGTCCTAACTTATCCCATACTCCAGTATATAAAGGAAGCCTGCTAAATTCATATTCTCATTAAAAAAAATCAACTGAAATTGACCTTATCTCCTACTGGCCTGCAGAGATCACCAATGAAGAAATGTGTAGCAGAGCTGATTATATTGTGTAGGAGAAAAGACAAGTAAAAGTGATTGAAATTTCTATAGAGAACATCATCAGTTCTTGCTTAGAACATTTTTGTATATAAATAGAGCACAAGTGGTCTGTGTTCAATTTGTTCTCTAGTTGTCGAAGAATAATCAACGATAGACCACATAGTAATCTGTTTCCAGCTTCCCTAATGCAAACCTAGATCTTATTAATCAATACATATGCATGTCTGTCCCAAAAGCAAAATTTAATTTCTACAAATAAAAAGAAAACAAAATCTCCAAATTATGTAACTAATATAGGTATATGCTTCATCATATAATTCATATTTAGTGATAAAAAAAGAAGATACTAAATTAAATGGTCTTAAACATTAATAGTATTCTAGAACTCAATGCAATCTGGCTTCTATGCATTTCTCACCCCAACCCCCTAAACACACTCCTAAAACTAGTATTTTAAAGTCACCAATGAATTCCTAATAGTTAACTCCAATGGGTCCTTTCCAATCCTTATTTTATTGGTTCTCTTGGCTATATCCAATGCTATTTGGCACTTTCTCTTTGAAAAGTAATACCACAATATCTTTTTTCTCCTCACACCTCCATAACTAACTTCCTCATACTCTTTTTCATGTGCTCTAGCTTACAAGCTAGTCCCATAAATTGGTGTTTTTCAACTTTTGTGGCACATTAAAATCACCTGAATAACTTTTTTTTTTCACCTGAATAACTTTTAAAACATACTATCACTCAGGCTCTGACTCCATAGAATTGGATTTAATTGGTTCAGAGAGGAACTGAATGTAGCTATTTTTTTTATAAGTCTCTCAAAGTGAGACCATTGTGTAGCCAGGGCTGAGAACCAGTGCCACAAATGTTTTTTCTCTCCAGGGTTCTCTCTTTTGCTTCCTGCTCTATTTTCCCCATATTATCTTACCCATTCTTGTATTTTTAGCTGTGACCTGAATGTTGATCAGTTCTCCAAGATTCCTAGTATTTACCTTGTAGTTATCACCAAGAGGTAGCCAAGCTAACTAACACTACTGAGAACACTAAGTGGCTTGCCTAAGAATTTTTGATTTGCTACTTCCTCACCACCTCCTTCCCTCATCTCAAGAAAATCACACATAAATTATGACCCACCCATTCCTGACTTTCACCACTTAAAAACCAATTAACTCTAAAGTTGACAAAACTTTTCTGAAGGTCTCATCCTTTTTGTCTTCCTCTCCATGTCTCCCCCAGCTTCTACCCAGTTAACTCAAGAGTATCTTCCTTTAAAAGCCAATCTATTCTCTCTGTATGAGGCCACAAATGTCTGTCATTTTAACTTATGAGACTATTATCTCTGCATTAGATGACTATGAATCACATTTCACACAATAGATGAGAAAGTGTTTTGTTAACTTTCTAAAGCACTGGGATGCTGAAGTATTTTAACTATGTCACATAGTATATGCTCAATAAATACAATTGAATTACGAGCAAGAAGGTCACATATTTGTAAGTGAAACTAGACATATTAATTTATGATTGGCAACTTCATTCAAGACCCTTGTAAATGTCCAGAGTTTCCTGTCAGAATCTCTAGAAGAGACACAATTTATCTTTTCACTCTTTACTTTTCTTTCCTTCAAGCCCCAGCATTTAAGGTACACAAGATATTCTTCATTTTTTAATCCATTAGAACCTTGCTCTTGACCTTCACTATTCTATTGAAACTGCTTGGGAAAAGGTCAACTGTCACCTGCCAGTTGACAAACTCATTGGTCTATTTTCAGTTACTTAACTTCCTGCAGAATATGACCTTGCTGACTTTCTCCGTCCTGAAATTCTCCTTACCCTCAGTCTTCCAGGTATCATTTTTTGCTGCTTCTCTTCTTCCCTTTCTAACCATTTTTCCCTTGGTGTCCTTTGCTGATTCCTCTATTTGCCTCTTAAATACTGTAAATTCCCAAATACTCTATTCTTGGCCAATTTACCTCTAACTGGACATACTCTTCCTGGGTAATCCCAAGGTTTCTATAATCCTATATATACAGATGCCTCCCAAATCGGTTATTTCCTGCCTCAACCTCTTTTGCTTTTGTGTTTGTGTGTGTGTGTGTGTGTGTAGTTATGTAATTTTCTACTTAAAAACCTCTGCTGGCATTTTGTTGCAACAAACTTTGCCTCATTGCCACTGTGCCCTTCCCTACTTCCACTGCATGTATTTACCATTCCCTTTAACTGAAATGCTTATTCCTCCTCTTCTCCTCTAAGTAAACTACTGTTCATCAAAACACAACTCAAATGCCACTTTCATTATGAAAATTTCTTTTTTTATATATTTTTTATTTATTTAACACAGAGAGAGAAAGATAGTGAGAGAGGGAACACAAGCAGGGGGAGTGGGAGATGGAGAAGCAGTCTTCCCTCTGAGCAGCGAAGCCCGATGCGGAGCTCGATCCCAGCATCCTGGTATCATGACCTGAGCTGAAGGCAGACGCTTAACAGCTGAGCCACCCAGGCGCCGCCATTATGAAAATTTCTTAAATTCTCTAGGCAGCTAGTTGCTCTTTCAGCATTTCTACACAGGTATATGATAGCGTTTATATTGTGTATAGACCTGCCTTCCTCACGAAGCTGTGAACACTTGAAGATAGCACCCATGCTTTATCCATTTTTACACTCCAGGGCCCAAGCACTATTACCTCGTCCCTAGTATTTGATCAATAAATGTCATTTCGGTGAATGCCACAATTTATTTGCTTGCATTATGTCATATTTTACTAGATTTCAAATAATAACTCTCCTATAGACAAAATGGGGTTTAGTTGGCTAGTCTAAAAATCTAACACTTACAAAAGAGAAGATTGGGGAACTTCATGGGAAAGAACTCATCCTAAAGGAGCAAGAAGTAAGCAGCTTGGATGAATGACCAGCTTGACCTAGTAATAATAACAAACAGACACAAAACTCCAACAGAACTTGGTCATCAAAAGATGAAGGTGAGGGCGCCTGGGTGGCTCAGTCGGTTAAGCGACTGCCTTTGGCTCAGGTCATGATCCCAGAGTCCTGGGATCGAGTCCCACATCAGGCTTCCGGCTCCGCAGGGAGTCTGCTTCTCCCTCTGACCTTCTCCCCTCTCATGGTCTCTCTCACTGTCTCTATCTCAAATAAATAAAATCTTTAAAAAAAAAAAAAAAGATGAAGGTGATACTGAATGCTACATGGGCTCTGTTGTGGGTTTGTCTTTGGGCCTCACTATATGGGACCAAATCCTATGGAGAACAAGAGGGCTATAACTTAAAACTGAAAGCTGTTTCTCTACAAATGTAAGACTTTGAGGCATAAGTAGTGCTGCTTGATACACTGGTGAAGTGCCACACTAAAGGAAGAGGGTCCCCTCTTCGCCATTGACTACTGTCAAACTCTGGCATCATGAAGGCATGAGAGTGCCCATTGCTATAGCAAACAGCAGGCATGGAAATGCATGGTATTATGGGTGGAGGTAGAAGAACAGTGGTGGGTGACTGTGTTTGTGAAATGCCCCCTGAGAACTTACAGAAATACTTCAGAGATCCCTTATAGGCATTTGAGGTCCTGAATGTGTACATAGAGATAAGAACTAAGAAAATTGGGGTTTTGTTTTTTATGTGAAGTAGAGAGGCCTAGGAAAATATGGGTTTTGGGTTTTGTTGTAAAGATATTTTCTCTAATACTTAGAGTTTGGTCCCCTCCCCTTTTAATCATTGTTTCTTGCCCCATCTGTCCTCACATGGTAAATTAGGGCTTCTCATTTTTTTAATTTAAATTCAATTAGCCAACATATAGTACCTCATTAGTTTCAGATCTAGAGTTCAGTAATTCATCAGTTGTGTATAACATCAAGTGCTCATTACATCACATGCCCTCCTTAATGCCCATCACCCAGTTACCCGAACTCCCCCACCTCTCCTCCAACAACCCTCAGTTTGTTTCCTGTAGTTAAGAGTCTCTTATGGTTTATCTCCCTCTCTGATGACTTCCCATTCAGTTTTCCCTCCCTTCCCCTATGATCCTCTCCACTGTTTCTTATATTCCATATATGAGTGAAACCATATGATAATTGTCTTTCTCTGATGGACTTATTTCACTCAGCATAATCCTTCCAGATCCATTCATGTCTATGTTAATGCTAGGTATTCATCCTTTCTGATGGCTGAATAATATTCCATCGTATATATGAACCACATCTTTATCCATTCATCTGTCTATGGACACCTTGGCTCTTTCTATAGTTTGGTTATTGTGGACATTTAGGACTGTATAACTTCCCATTTATATTGTTATCTTGCTGATCCATAAAACTACAGTTGTGTGTCCCTGGAGTTTCTTTTGTTTTTTCAAATTTAGTCTTCTTGGTTGCCCCGTGTAGTTCTACAACCAAATTACAATTATTCTGTTTCTTGGTTTCATTTCTTCATAATGCTTCTCTTGTATATTTTTTTAAAATGTCTGGAACTATATGCCAAAATCTAGTAATAGGCAAAATAGCTAGGTTAGATATCTATTGCAAAGAAGACTGTTTATATTTACTTGTAGTGGGCAAAGAATGAAGAAGTCAAGTTGGTTGGGAGAGGAAAAGCAAGTTCTAAGTATCTATGCTATTCAGTAATGAAATAGATGTGGCATTGTGTATTTATATTTTAAGTGTGGTTTTCACTTTTGCAAAGTTTTTTTCCACGTGTTTCTTTTTTTTCCCCAAAGATTACCTTTGATCTTATAATGATAAAGTCAGAAATACTTATGCATATTTCTTTCCAAAGCAGATTGTAAACATACGGAACTTACTGCCTTGAGAGCTAGCAAAGGCTGTCACAAAGAGGGTCCAGAAAAATTCAGCAAAATTCATAGGTGGTAGATTCATACTAGGTTATTAAGGAAAAGTGAGATGTTCCTTTCACTCACCGAACTCGCAGAAACCATAGTCCATATTCTAGAGATGAACAGGTGAGAGGTGAAGGGATGAGGAAAGTTACTCAAACTCCTGTGCTGCACAAGTACATGTTTCCTATCTCATTATGACACATATAAAATCACATTGCAATTTTATCACATGGCTTACATTCATGTTTTCCCATCCCAGAAGGTATATGAGCCCCTTGAGGCAAGTGTCCTGACTGGTGGTACATCCTCAGTACCTAAACCAGTACATGACATCCAGGAAGCAGTCAATAAAATTGTTCAATTGTTGAATGAATGCTATCAATCCCTGCAACCTCACAATCTATTCACTGCTTAGTTCCTGCATTCTGGCTCCCAGTTACATCCAAATATTGAAAAGATGCTCTTAAAAAGTTGATATAAACCTCTCAAATGGCAAATTATTGGTCTTTAACCTTTTTGATTCTACCACAGCATATATCATTGTTGAAAATGCCCACCTTTTCTGCCTTAATACTGCCCTCTTCCTTAGCTCCTAGAACAATGTTTTGATTCTCCTTCCACCTGCCCAACTATTCCTTGTCTATGTTCTTTGCTAGTTTTACTTTTAGCCCTTAAGTGAAGGCATTTTCAAAGTTCTGTTTTTGGATCTCTTTTATCTGAATAATCACTCTAATAATCCCTTCCATTTCTATATTATAACCAGAAATATTACAAACTCAACCATCTTGTGATGAAATCTACACCTATACTTTCAAGAAAATTCTGGACATCTTGATCTCAATGCTCTGCTGCCACTTTCAGTTTCGTTTTCCCAAAACTTATTTTGTTTTCCATCACCACTTCTTTTCCTGATCTTAATAGTTTTCTGTCATAATCCAACTGTCCTTCTAGCTAATCAAATTCAAAGCCCTAGGATTATCTTTGACTCCTGGCTACTCCTTCTCTTCTTCACCTAAATTATCTCCTTTGACTCAGAATATGACAGTAGAATCCTAATTTATCATTCACACTCCTGTAGATTAAATGTCTTAATATATAGCTTTGATCATGTTCCTCCACTGCTTAAAAACCTTCAATATATCCCCATTGCCTAAAGAGCTATATGCTAACACCTTAGTCTCTTATTCAAGCACTCTTATGATGTGGCACCAACCTACTTTTTTTTTAATTTATTTACATTCAGTTTAGTTAACATATAGTGTATTATTAGTTTCAGGGGTAGAATTTAGTGACTCATCAGTTGCATATAAGACCCAGTGCTCATCAACCTATTTTTCCAGAATTATCTCTAGACTTCTACACTTTATATAGCCGATTTTCTTACTAGGTGGACTATTGGCCATGCTCCAAAAATGCTTTGCATTTTCTTATTCTGTATTTTTCTTAATGACATTTCATTTGCCCACTACCCCTACTTTCAATTCCAACTGCTGAAATCCATACTCATCCTTCAAAACCTTTTCTTCAATGGCTCTTTTTCTGATATATCCAATAAAACATGGTATTTCTTTCCTCTGAGCTCACAAAGTATATTATTCATAGCTCTTGTATAAAAGCTATTATTTTCTGCCTTATTCTGTAATCTTTCTGTACTGTTTTTCTTTCCCACAAGACACAAGGGTCTTATAACTAAGAAATCATAATTATTTCTGCATTTTCCTTCATGTGTAGCATAGTACCTTTCACAGGACAGATGTACAATAAATTAAAATGAATGTTTAGGGGCTCATTTCCTAATCTCTGAGTTTGGTATTAGCAAAGCTTGTAATCTGGGTTGATATTGAGCCAGTATGTATTAGTACCACCATAGTGACTACTTATTGCCTGTGTACATTCTGACTGGTTGAAGCCTATGCTATACTAGTTATTTTTTTCATTAGCACTCCTTATATGATAGTCTCCCTTGAAATGCCTTTTGGGGCCCTTAGATGAAACAACACTCTCAGTATTTGGGCTACAGGCAGTATTTGGGAGCTCTGATTTGCCTAATTTGGTAGATCCTGTGGAGGGGACCTCAGTGTGAAAGTTTTATAATTTAGGCAACTAATCATACTATTTACAAACATTTTTATTTTCGAATGAAGAATATAAATCATCACCTCACTTTTTTTAAATATGGAATTGAAAACACTGCAATTAAAAGCACAATTGTAGGGGCGCCTGGGTGGCTCAGTTGGTTGGGCGACTGCCTTTGACTCAGGTCATGATCCCGGAGTCCCGGGATCGAGTCCCATATCGGGCTCCCAGCTCTGTGGGAGGTCTGCTTCTCCCTCTGACCTTCTCCCCTCTCATTCTCTCTGTTTCTCTCTCTCTCTCTCTCTCTCTCAAATAAATAAATAAAATCTTAAAAAAAAAAAAAAAAAGCACAATTGTAGGGGCGCCTGGGTGGCTCAGTTGATTGAGCGACCGCCTTCGGCTCAGGTCATGATCCTGGAGTCCCAGGATCGAGTCCCATATCGGGCTCCTTGCTCCACGGAGAGCCTGCTTCTCCCTCTGACCTCTCCCCTCTCATACTATCTCTCTTTCTGTCTCAAATAAATAAATAAAAAATAAATCTTTAAAAAAAAATAAAAGCACAATTGTAGAGCTCTGTATTTTATATACCATAATTTCCATCTGAAATGCACAAGTAGGTGATAATAATGGAGATGGCAAACAGAGTGGTATGACTTTGCTGTTTGTGGCTCACTCCATTTCAGATTTTTTTGGCTATTTCCTCTTATTTGACATTACTTGATAAAAATAGCCTTCTTTATAATTTGATTTTTCTGCTTCTATCTCATGATGTTGAAGTGGAGGTTATTGGAAAGGAGCAAGGATGCCAGTGTAGAACAGGGAAAATATAACAATAAAAAGTTAACAGGGCATTGAAAAAAAACCAAATACCTAGGAAAGTGAAAACAAAAGGAGGTGGGCATGAAAAGATGATCTAGTTAGGAAAGTCAGAAACAAGGAAGAAATCTGGGAAAATCCCCAGTACTTTTGCTTCTAGACAGAGGCAAGCAAATAGGAGAGTTTTTGGTAGACTTGTCAATTCTATGCCTGCCTCTCCCTCTCCCTCACTTGAACTCTGATGCTCAAGATGCTTTACCAGGTATCGCCACCATCTGCTTCTAGTTTCTTTATACCGCTAGACATTTGCATTGGCTGCTGTCACTTGGAATGACTGCCAGAACTACATGCGCTGATATTTTTGACCCTGTGTGTTTATGGAGGTACTCCAGCTACAAACCAAAGGAGGTCCCAATTTAGATTACTTGGGATCAGTACTATAAAATTATGCAGTTTGTGAATCTACTCTTAGGTGTTTCACAGATGATGACACTATATTCCCTTGAGTACCAAACTCACAGAAACCCCATTAGATGATCTCTCTCTTTCTCAGTACAATCTTTCTAGAGGCAGTATGAGATGTGGGCCTAATCAGACATGGGCCTTAGCAAATGTATTTTAAAAATAAACAGCCTAGAAAGATGATGGCAGTTCTCTTATGGTACAGAATAACATGCTTATACTTATCAGCTGCTTAACAGAGAACTGAATTGACAGAAAAACTATTTCAGTTTGCTTTTTATTGTTAATACTCTGATAGTTCAAGAAAGAAAAGTGAAGGTTTCTATTTTCCTCAGCAGGTGGAAGGGGTCTCTGACAGCACAGTAAAACATTCTTATTTTACAGATAAAGACTGAGGGTAGATGAAATGGCTGCTTCATAGTTACAAATTAGTAGTACTCCTAATCTGCTATGCAGCACTATCTTAAAAATTAATATGAATATACAAATAGAGATTTTACTTTTCTTTCCTCCAGTCTTCTACTCTTTTTGTAGGCCATCTCCAATGTCTTCATATCCACCAAAATTCACCCAAATGTAAAAAAGATGAATATAACTTGTATCGTCCTCTGCCATAAATTTCACCATTGTCAAAAGCTTTCCTGGACAAATGTACTGGGCTCCATTTCTTTCACTGGTTTGTTGGAGGACAATGGTTTTAAGAGCCACCATTTTCTATCCTGATGATATATGTTAGTTTCCAGTCCAAATACAGAATATTTTTTGAATTATAGGCTAGTCAATGCAAATCTTATTAATCTAAATTAAGTAGAATTTACATATTTACTACTAATTTTCCCTTTTTCATTAACTTCTCCATATAGCTCCATGGCCTATGAAGAGGACTTTTAGAAAATCAATACACCTAATTTGTTCCTCTTCTTCAAAGAAGACATAAACTAAAAATACAGCAATTTCCTTAAAGGATGTGGATAGCTCAGCTACCTGGATTATTCTGAGAAAACTATTATTTACCTCAGCCATACAGTATGAAGAGAGAAGACAGACCATTTTCTAATACCTCTGTGCCTCTCCTCTCTTTAGTAACATGGAGAATGGGGTATGGATTGTACTACGAAGCCAAAATGACCTCTAGAAAAAAGCATTATTTCAGTTTCCTTACCTGTAAATAGCTAAAATGACATCCCTAGGGCCAATTACTTTTGATGATTTAATTACATTTATGGTTTTAAACCATGTTCCACCCATACTGCATGCACAAAACAATTAAAATATTTAATATTAAACACAGCAGAAGTCCTTATTTCTGAAATTTTTTTGCAAAGTCCACAGTTATCTGAAGATACCTTTACCAAGTTGAAACTTGTGATCACACATAGAAGCCTTTTGAAACTTCTTAACACATGAACTAAGATTGACTATTAAAAAAAATTCACAGGAAGGTTTTTTGGGAGTGGTATTTGGCTATGAACATTCACATTTTATAACACCATGTAAACAGGAACATTCACATTTTATAATACCATGTAAACTGGAAAGAGTTTTACCTGGATTCCTTGGAATTCGCTTTCTGCGGTCTCGGAATGCTGCACCTGATTGTAGGGCTTCTAGAAGATTATCCATCACACCAGTCTCATCACCCTCTGGAGGGAGGAAGAAATCAGAATTAATCTTGGAGCAATTAAAGTTAAACTACAGGAAAATAAAGGGAAAAACTACCGTCAGATTTACATAATATCCCTCAATTAAAGACATATATCTGTTTAAACATAATGGATCCTGTCAGTTTCTGGCACCACAGACTACTTTGCTTATTATGCACCATTAAGCAAAATTCATGCCAACCCACTGTTCTTTCAACTTAAGGACCTTGTCTTTTGTATTATTGATGACACGCTCAGTATGCAAATAAACAGTAGCTGATCAGCTACTGCTGCCTTCCTGTTAAGATTCTTATAAGATATTCCTAAGCAAGAAACCAATGACCTGGCTTAATGCAATCAATGTGCAGGGCGTGATTTGATGAAGCGGAGTTACACAAGGTTAAATACTGATTGTATTAATACCTTCAGTATTCAACCATCATCTGCGATTGTCTCAAAAGACACCATTTGCAAAAACACATTTGCATTCAATTCCTACCTAATCCATATCCTTTACCAATTTAAAAATGCTGACATTGTAGAGAAGGAAAAGGTGACCATATCATTTGAAAGACCGCATTTTACATTTGAGAGACATTAGCCAGAGTCTCATCACCCCTTTTAAAAAAAATTTTTTTACATCATCCTTTTTTAGAATGCTGTTGTGTTTCTAAATTTTTCCTATGGGAAAGAACTGTTAAGAATCCATGAGCAGAGTATTCAAAAGATGTACATGGAAATTCCTAATGCAAATGCGTTTAAAACATTTTACCCTACTCTCATCTTTGACAATTCTGGCCATCAAAAACACTTTTAAGATTTGTTAGAACATTTGTCTCAAGGTTTTTATTGCCAGAAATGCTACTACACTGGATAATCCACAGAGAGCTGAGACCCATTTCGCCATCTGGCCTAGCTGATGATAAAAGTACCCTAACCAAGTGGTTAATTTGAGTGGTAGCTAAATGTGTGGGCCTGGGGTAGAAGACATTTGTAAGCAGAAGGGTTAAGAGAAGAAGGCAGGAGCAAGAGAGAAAAAACTGTTTCTGATGCTATTCTAAAGTTAAATTTAAATCCTACTTTGTAATGGAAATAGATGTTATATATAATGTATTAGTTTTGTCATCTAAATGCTGAAAGATGTTTTACTATTTCTCTTAGGTTAAGTAGGTCAATCATTAAAAGCATTTAATAATAAACAGCAAATAGAAGGTAAAAAAAAATAAAAAAAAGTAAATCCTACTTTGTTTAGGGGCACCTGGGTGGCTCAGTCATTAGTGTCTGCCTTTGGCTCAGGTCATGATCACAGGGTCCTGGGATCGAGCCCCACATAGTGCTCCCTGCTCAGGGGGAAACTTGCTTCTCCCACTCCCTCTGCTTGTGTTTCCTCTCTCACTGTCTCTCTCTCTCTCTCTCTCTCTCTGTCAGATAAATAAATAAAATATTAAAAAAAAAATCCTACTTTGTTTAAAGAATGACTATAAGGTATCCTATCACACACAAAAAATATTCTCTTAGAGGGCAAGAACAAGTTAAAACTTTTTTTGATTATACCCTTTATTTGACTTGAGATTTTTTTCAATGTTACATCAATCATTTGTTCTTTTAAAATGAATTCTCTAGGATATGATATTAAATAAAAACAAAGGGAAGCACAGAGGTTCTCAGGTCCAGAATTTGGTAAAAACAGGACGAATAAAAGGAAAGTGGAACCCCAGTGACTAACCAGGGAAAGGGGATTATGCACATTTAGGAATATTAATGCAGCAGACACATCTGAACTGTCACCTGCTCTCTACAGTGGAAAGAAAAGAGGAACTAAAAGTAGTTTGTCATGGCTAGAATGTACCTGGGAGAATTAAATTTTAGGCAGTAAGCTGTTTACATTTGTTGTATCTTTTAATCCAACTACACATTGAAATAAGTATCATCTCTGTTTTTCAGCTGGAGATACTGAAACTTAGAGTTTAAGCATCTTGTTCCAGATCACACAGCTAGCATGTGGAAGGGCCCAAATATGAACCCATGTCAATGTGACACCAAGACCAGCCCTTTTTGCATGCAGCTAACAGAAGACAAAATGCACTAGGCATATGGTGACCAGATGACAAAATATAATTCTATGATTTTTAGATACATAATGTAGGCCAAAAATGTGAGCTGTATAAATAATCTTAAACTTCCTAGTAGCCATATTTAAAAAAAGTTAAAAACAGGTGAAATCAATTTTCATTTTTAAGTAAATGTTTAACTCAATATATAGAAAAATATTTATTTTTTTAAAGTCTTTTTATCAGATTAAGTCTCAGAAATACAGCATGTTTTTATTTTAGCACATTTTACTTAGACTAGCTACATTTCAAGTGCTCATTATCTATATGTGGCTAGTGGCTACCGTATTGGGAAACAGCTATAAGAAATAGAAAGTGACTTGATTAGACTTTCATTTCATTTATTTATTTATTTATTTATTTATTTATTTATTTATTTAAAGATTTTATTTATTTATTTGAGAGACAGAGAAAGTGAGAGAGAGCATGAGAGGAGAGAAGGTCAGAGGAAGAAGCAAACTTCTCGTGGAGCTGGGAGCCCGATGCGGGACTCAATTCTGGAACTCAAGGATCATGACCTAAGCTGAGGGCAGTTGCTTAACCAACTGTGCCACCCAGGCGCCCTAGACTTTCATTTTAGAAAGACTTGTTGGACAGCACTGTGGAGAATGACTCAGAGTATGGTGTAACAGAAGGCGGAAAAATGGTTAGGAGTATAGTGGAATTGTCTAAGAGATAAAGAAGTGAACTAAAAGGATAAAAGAATGAATGGAGAGGGTAGATACTTTGAAGGTCTTAATATAGTTAATAAGACCTGGCTGAGGGGGTGAGATGAAGGGTGAGGGAAGGAGTCTAGATAACCAGGTATAAGCAGGTATGAGAAAATATGATTATTTTTTTGAGGAATATTTAAGTAGAGATATCCAGTAAGCAGTTAGAAATACGAGTCTGGAACCCAGGACTGAAGTCTGGGTTGAAGATAAAGATTTGAGTACTACTGGAAGATGGGTGAGATCACCCAGATATACTACATGAGAAGAGAAGACATTATAGGATGCAAATCGTGAGGACTCCAATTTTTATTTTATTTTTTTAAAGATTTTATTTATTTACTTGAGAGAGTGAGAGAGAGAGAAAGAGAGATCATGAGCAGGGGGGAGGGGCAGAGGGAGAAGCAGACTCCCTACTGAGCAGGGAGCCAGATGTGAGACCCTGTGAGACCCAGGGAGCCAGATGTGAGACCCTAGGACCCTGGGATCATGACCTGAGCTGAAGGAAGATGTTTAACCGACTAAACCACCCAGGCACCCTGAGGATCCAAATTTTTAATAGGCAGTCAGGAGAAGCAGAATTGCAAAGAAACATGAAAGGAATTTTTAGAGATATAGAAATACAACAAGAAGAGAACCACAGTATAACTGAATTTCATGCATCCTTATAAAAATAGTCATTATAAAGACTATGTAGAAAAATAAATATATGTATAAAAGTTAAAAAAGACTACAAAACAGTATGTATTCGTGATTTTACATAAATAATATGCAATTATTAAATTTTAAGACATTAAAAGTTTTAACAATGACATAAAAGTTTTAACAAAGCATCCATGTCATTGTTAAAACTTTTAATGTCTTAAAATTAAAGTCTTAAATGTCTTAAAAGTTAAAACTTTTAATGTCTTAAAATTCTTCAATGTAATTATACTGTGTGTGTACTAAAAATGGAATAAATATGATATAGAGAGGAATTAAAAAGAAATCCCTTTACTTAATTAATGGTTGCCATCTAAACACAGCACTTGTCAAAATATTATGCTAGATCACTTTTTCTAAACCACTTTTTTTCATTAGTTTCCCCCTCCCTCTGAGGATGCTTTTTAGATACTTTTTTCGTAATTGTCCTGCCATTAAAATTTAATACAATAGATGTACTGCATATTTGCTTATATACTGTGGCCTTTTGGAGGGCCATAAACAATTATAATATCTAAGATTTTTCTCTGCCCACCTCCCCAGAACCAATATTCATCCCCTTGGGGGTGATATTGTCCCTGTTGAGAAGGAATATGTTAGATAGTTCTATTAAAAATAAAAAAAGGCTAGGTCTGTATAAATATCACTGATGTATTAAAGGAAAGAAATATAGGTTTCAGTCCACTACTACTTTATCATTTGCTTCATAACTTTTCAAAGGAGTTGAGAGATTTACATGAAATACCTAACCTGAAGGAATGAAGGCTTTATAAATATATCTTAGAACAGTTTTATATTTCCGTTACTCTTCCTCAAATAAAATGGAAGCCAACATGATCATTTGAAAGATGTTATCCTTCATTTTAAATGAATTTTAGTGAACTTTGGTATGTGACTGAATTGTGCAAGACGGACAATTCACTTAGAATTTGCAAGTTCATAGAACCATTAATTCTTACTTAGATGTGATTTGTAATGTGTAGCTGTTTTTATTTTCTATTTTTTGGTCTCTGAGGTCAAACTCAGGAAAAAAATATCTTTTTTTCATTGAAAAGGAAAATAGTTTTATTGAATCACATAGCAAACTGTGTTTTCTTATATTTTACTCAGTGAAAGAGTATCAAGGAAAAAATTGGTAATGTTTTTAGTCCCTAAATGGTAATATATGGGCATGTCTGGGAAGTAAAAATTTAGAGGCAACTTTCTAACATTTCATCCTGAAATTAGATCAGAGACAATATTAAGGAGGTAAGCTGGTTACATGCAGTCCAGTGGGGCTCTGTGTGAACTACATATATTTGGGTAAAATGAAAGGTATGTGTTGTACATTCTATTTCATGTTTCCAATGGTGTTGGTCATTCCGTGGATACAGAATGTCTGCTGATCTCAATTTTTAACATCAACATTTACCTGTGTTGTGTTGACAATTTCCCCAGAAGAGTTTGGAGATGCCATAGGTTAAAATTAGCACTAGGTAAATTAACTATCTCTGGTACAACTTTGTGCAAGACTATTCCCTAGTGGTTGCACCAACTTATATAGAGGCAATTCTCTGTGGGTTTCTCACATTTCTGTGTACTTTGTGAGCACAAGCATTGATGACCTTTGCTCTGGACTATCTTTTCAAGACTGTTTTTATAGTCAACAGCTTTGAAAGACACTGTGTCTCCCTTCATAGCAGAGGGTAGGTGTGATGATAGATTATATTTCCCTACAGGGTATTCATTTCATTTCATTATAGAAGATTTGGGTTCCCTAAAACTTGGGTCCTCAGCAGTAACACAAACCCACTGTGTGCATAGCAACCACCTGAACTCACCTTGGTGCTGCTCTGTGGGAGTTGGAAGGTAAGGGAAAGCAGTATGGACATGAACTTCACACTGCTGGCTATACTGTGAATAATAAGAGTTCTTTGTCTCTGACCCAGGAGTCTTGTTATATAAGCATCCCTGAAACTATGGCAAGCTAACTTGTTAGCGTACAAGTAGGGTAAAATTTCTGACCCTTCAATTTTTGAAAATACTCTGAGATCTCCTTTCTTTTTATCAAACATTTTTAATTACAATATCCCTTATTCCTCTAAGAACCTAACACTTAGTGCCCTGGGCATTCCCATTAATAAGACCCAAATCCAGTTTATTACTTCTCAAAAACGACTAAAGCCAATACTACAGAAATTATTTCCTAAGATCCTAACAACCTGGGAATAATGGCTTTAATTCACTACTATAGGGGTGCCTGGGTGGCTCAGCCACTTAAACGTCTGCTGTTCGGCTCAGGTCATGATCCCAGGATCATGAGATCAAGCCCTGCATTGGGCTCCCTGCTCAGTGGGAAGCTTGCTTCTCCCTCTCTCACTCCCCCTGCTTGTGTTCTCCCTCTCTGTCTCTCTCTCTGTCTCTCTCTCTCTGTCAAATAAATAAAATCTTTAAAAAAATTTTAAAAAGTTGAGATGCTCAAAAGTTGAAGAAATTATCAAAACCAATCAGTTTAAAGTGACCCAAAAGAAGCAAAAGGTTTCTTACTGAAGGTAGGACCCTACCATGTGAAATAATACGTAGATTATATAATTTTTAAAAATAAATATATGGTCTCTGTGGGGTAGAAGAGTTGGGGAAGACTCATGGAAGAATTAGAACTTAAGTTCAGCCTCTAAAAACATTACATTGAAAAGGTTGCATAATGACTGGTTAGAGAACACTAAAATCTAGATTTATTAACTCTTAGCACATACATATGTACTCGTTTGCTTTCTTTGTGTGTATCTCAATTTACAAATACTGTAATGTATAGATCTTGGGCATATAATCTGATGAATTTTGACAAGTATCTATACCCATGTAAGTACTACCACAAGCAAGACACTGAAACTTTCCATCACCACCAGTAAGTTCCCTCTTGCCTCCACCACTCAGAGGCAATATTTGCTCTAATTTTTATCATCATATATTAGCTTTACCTGTTCATATCATATAATTTTAAGAGGGTAAAATATGTCAAGGTTGTTTTGAGTGAGTACAGCTACTTTAAATCAAATATGTACGGTCTGCATGATAAACCATGGGAAGAGAACATAGATGAAAGGTACAGGAGTTGTAGTTGGATAGATTAGATCAGAGCAAAGTTCTAAAGGGCTTTGGATATCAAAATAAGAAATCTGAACATGCTTCAGGGGACATTAAAGAAGCCAGCACAGGGGCGCCTGGGTGGCTCAGTTGGTTGGGCGACTACCTTTGGCTCAGGTCATGATCCCAGAGACCCAGGATCGAGTCCCGCATCAGGCTCCCGGCTCTGCAGGGAGTCTGCTTCTCCCTCTGATCTTCTTAACTCTCTTACTTTCTCTCTCTCTCAAATAAATAAATAAAATCTTAAAAAAAGGAAGCACAATAGTGACATGAGAAATATAACATTTAGGTCAGCCTCATAGTAGTATACAAAATGGACCAGCGTGGGCGATAAATCAGTTATACAAGAATACACTTTAATTTGCAGTAACAAATAATATTCTGCATATAACCCTGGGTAAAATTTTGGCATTCTTGGTGAAAGACTAAATAGAAAAGTAAAATTGGTTTTGTGAGCAAGCTCATGACCAGTAGTAAATGGAAGTTGGCAGTATAAGAAGGCAGTGGTAAGTAGAGTATAAGAAAAATCAGTGTTAGATTCAATCTTTTTCACACTACCTATTATGGTCCAGATTAAGACCATGCTGTAAGATGCATGGATTTGTAGATGGCACAAAGTTAGAAGACTGCTCACCTATCAAAAAAAGAGGGAAATTACATTTCTTCTCTGGGATCTTAAAAAACAGCTCTTACAATTCAACAAAGTAATAGGTAATAGACTAAGGCAAATACAATATGGTCAAAATAACACAGTGTGCTGCAATACCATTATATCTATCTGTAAGAGTAATACTAATACCATAAATGAGTCAGAAATAAAAAAAAAAAAACGAACCATTTGGCAAAGCACTGTATCAACAGATATGACAAAGCCTGGGCAACTTGTATTGCAGTCTACAAACATCTATAAAGCTTAGACCTGATGGGAGGTTTTTGTTAGTTTGTAGTTGGGAAGCTTTTGTTAGTTTACAATTTAATTGGAAGTGAGTGAAGAGTGGAGAAAATGGTGATTTGGAAAATCAACAGATGGTAACTGAGATAATAGTCTATGAAGTTATTTATGGCAATGGAAAGTATTTAAGAAAATTAAGGTGCCACTCCAAAGAGATTAAAAGTGGGCATACATAGAATGTACGAAGTTTTAAAGAAAATAATGAAGGCAGATGTTCCTGTTGAAAAGAAGAAAACTTTTATAAGGGAAAAAAGGACACAGGAGCTCAAAAGAAATTACCAGAAGGATGAACTAGGGGCAGTGTAGTAATTACATTACATGGCACTAGAAAATTTGTAAAACAAAACAGAAAAACGTTACGCTCCCAGGTAGAGGACTAGCACAGTGATACCTACCAAAAAGCAAAATTAATCTCAGAGCAATTCAAGTTAAAACTACAGGGAAAATGTTGGTTAGAGAGTTCATTCATTCTGTTATCTCATCTCCTTGCCAGAACAGGTAATTAACAGTTTCCTAGAGTGAGGTAAATCATCAGATCTTGGATAAACTTCATAGTGAATACTATTCTTCTTTAACAATTTTAAGGTTAATGTTTTAGTACATTTTGTCATGAAATAAATACTGTATTAGCAATCATAAAATAAATGGATATTCTGCTCTAAAGTGATGAATGGTGATGGATGAGGTAATTTGTCCCCAAGTATCTATATGGTAAGTGCTACCTAAGTTTGTCAGGGTAATGGAATTGGTAAGTTAACTTTCCCTGATGTATTTGTACCTTAAAGAGAGCTTGTTAACAGAAATGAATGGATTTCTAATGGTAGAGTTATAGTGAAGAAACTTTTTTGGCCAGGGGTGCATTTTTGGCAGTTTGCCTATGGTAAGACAGCTTGATAGTAAATGGTCGTTAAAGAATAATGTTTACGCATATTCATTTTTTTCTAGTTACCTGTATGCTAGAAGATTGGGAGAAGAAAATTGAACATCGTAAAAATAAACACCCAACAAACCTTAATGTTAGCGCTTACCAGAAAACTATTGTTGATGCCTCTAGTAAAATATCTCACATTCAGTATTTTAAATAATATTTCAAAGGAACCTTTGAAATACTGTGTGTATCTTATCAAAATCAATCACTTACTAAGGGCATGGAATACTTGTGAAGGGAAAATTATGCAAAAACAAACTTGGGAGAAGAATCAATTTAAGTCAATTCAAAACCATCCACCAAAGGAAATCTAATCTACTTTCTGAAAAGATAAAAGAAAGTTGTTTTTGGAAGTAGGACTATTAATAATATCTGTGATTTATTGAGAATCCCCCATATTTCAGGTCTGTCTTTTTTTTAAAAGATTTTTATTTATCTATTTGACAGAGAGAGAGAGAAATCACAAGTAGGCAGAGAGGCAGGCAGAGAGAGAGGAGGAAGCAGGCTCCCCGCTGAGCAGAGAGCCCAACGCGGGGCTCAAACCCAGGACCCCGAGACCATGACCTGAGCCAAAGGCAGAGGCCCCTAACCCACCGAGCCACCCAGGCGCCCCTGTCAGGTCTGTCTTAAGGGATTTAAGTTGAATCCCCATACCAACCTATTTTCCAGGTAAAGAAATTGAGGCATTTTTAGAAGTAACTCATTCAAGGTCACATAGTTGGGGGGTGAGAGAACCAGCATTAGAACCTGGAGAGTATGGGGGAAAAAAAAGAACCTGGAGAGTATGTTTCTGGAGAAGGCATTGGCAAACTATAGCCCTAGAGGGCAAGTCTAGTTTACCACCTGTTTTTGAACAGTCTACATGCCAACAGTGGTTTTCACATTTTAAAGCGTTTTTTAAAAAAACAAAAAAAGAGAATACTATTTGTGCTACATGAAATTTTCACAAAATACAAATTTCAGTCCATAACCTTCATTGGATGATAACCATGCTCTTTCATTATATATTGTCTACAGCTACTTTCCTGGTTACAAGGGCAGAGTTGAGTAGTTATGACAGACATTTTGGCCCATGAGGCCTAAAATACTATCTGGTCCTTTACAAAAAATATTCTTGACCCTTGCTCTAGAGTATTTATAGTCAATATCAACTTCATGCTGGTATAGACACCTGTGGAGATCACCATTAGCCTCTGAGATACTGAAGTACCTTGGCAACCTCCATATCAATAAAACAAAAGCTCATCATGGATGGAAGATAGGAAGGAACATAAGCAGTCAATGTCAGCCTTCTTAAAATTGAGATACCTTCATTTAGAGGGCCAAAGCCAAGAATGAGACAGGATAATGAAACAATAATTATATATATGCTTCTATGTGGATTTACATTTAAGAGTCCTTAAAGTATAGTTCCAAAAGAAAAGTTACAAAGAGAGAAGGTTTTTTCCTGAAGGTCAGTGGAAGACTTGCTTTCCAAGTGCTGACTTCCTGTATGACTGACATGGAGTAATTTTATCTTCTTTACAGAAGACCTCGTTCCTTATCTATAGACTTCAACCAGTTTGTCATATCAGAATATAGTACTGTACAATAAGCCTAACCATCTTCATAAGAAATATAAACACATGACAAGGGTAGAGGAGGGGGAGAGAAATAGTTTTAGCTTCCAGAGCACCATCATGAGGCCAAATGTATACTTGTATCTTCTTTAGTGCCTAGTACAGATACAAGGTAAGTGTGGGATGAAAGTGACTTTTCAAGAATAGTCCTCATGAGAGTGCAGTCAGGCAGTTTCGACAAGTGTCATACACCATAGTAATAGTGGCAGCCCACCACTGAGTATAAACATGTTGTATGGGCTGTTATATGCAACTGATGAAACACTAAATTCTACCTCTGCAGCTAATAAAAAAATGTTGTAAACGAGGGAGCAGATACTTTTAATCACTGATGCTGGGAATATATGAAACAAGTGGACAGTTCATCAGTTGCCAGCCCAATTTTCTAATCTGCTGTTCTCCTTCCTGTGTTATCTAGATTCTATAGATTAAACTCTCCATCCAGAAAGGCAGTAACAACCTTACTCCACTTTTTGCAGAGGAATTTAGCTGCTGCTTATCTATTTTTAAAGTACAAGGAGTTTTATCTTGTGTATTTGGGTGTATTTCTCTGACCACATATTTTTGAATGCTCAGAGAGTGCACGTTGTTGCAAACTAATTTGTTATTACAACTACCACCTTTCAAATTGGGGAGCATATCATATTGTTTTTTAACATGGTGATATTTTACACTTTTGCTTTTTTAAAAAATCAAAAGCAGTTTGTAAAAAGGCATGTATAACCAAATGGTTTATGTATAGTCTCAATTCAGTAAAGGTATATACATAAAATTGTTTTTTGTTTTTACCACCACTGCTCCTAGACATGCAATGTTCAATCTCCCTTTCATGTCTCTTAATGATATTTCGGCAAGATTCCATAATGGTCTGACGGTAGTTAAATATTAATCTTATATTTGCTTCATGGTGTTTCTGTCCCCCATTGCTGGTTAGTCTTTTGGACCCGGGTACCTGAAGAGGAGAATGGGTAGTATAATCTTTTCCCCCCCACATTCCCCACCTATTCCACTCTCATGGAGTAATTAGATCCACTAGTGGGGAGGAGCAAGGAGGAAGGAAAGGAAAAGGGAATTTATTTTATTTAACTGGCTACTGTTATAATCCTCTTGAAGCACATGTTAGATGGCTTTCAAGAAACAAAGGTGGGGGTTTAGTGTAAGAATGTATGCAGAAAGAGGAATAGAAAGCCTTTAGCAGCTACGTGGTCAGGCTGACTAACCCTCCAGCTACAATAGCCCTAGTCATCTGTTAACATTACTTTATTACCTTGATGTCCACTCACACTTACCTATGTGCATCTACTCTTATTTGTTTTTATTTTCTCTTCTGCCATTTGTGAACTAATTCTCTTTCTTTGTGTCTTTAAGTCCAAACTCCCCAAGAAAAAGAATCAAATTGATTCAACCAGTATAGAATAGACTTTTGGGAGTAGTATTTATGACAGGTCATCTCTTATGAAATAGACCAGCCCATAGACAGCTGTCCTTGAGTCAAAAATCAATTTCTGGACCAATCTGAAAGTAAGGGAGGAACACATGGCACAAAACATAGTTAGCAATGCTTAAGAGGCTGCCTATTGCCACTTGCCTCCAAAAAGGAGCTGAAGGTATGTACTTCTGATATGCATTATCCTAACTCAATAGTGTAATTTACATTGATGTTTCAAAATAGGAGAGAGAAGGATTTACCTTTAAGCCCTGATCTAAATCCCTCAATAAATTCTAAAAAGGAGTTCAATAACCTGAGCCAGGAGAAAGAGCTAGTCTGACTGGATACTTTCTGGATACTTTCTCAATTAACATTTGTCCACCCAGCAATCTCATTGCTGTCTCCTGATGGAATTAAAACAAATTGCTGAAAGATATTTAGAAAGCATACCGAAGTGTCACTGGACAGTCTGTGGCCTTTCTATCTTGGACAGTGGGAAATGATAAATTTCAAGGCTTTTAGTTCCTTTCTAGGATGGAGGTGCTTTAATTTGAATCCCTGCTATTAACTCTTATTTCCATTATAGGCCCAAATCATCAGCTACTTCCAAATAATGTTATTTACAAAATTTCCCATCACCTCGGACAACATATCTAAGATGGATGTAATCATCTGCAGATTTCCCCACCCAACCATATTCCTAGTGACTTCTCATCCCAATTTTCTCATTTCTGATCATTCTCCAGGCCAGTCAAACAGTGACTAAGCTGTCACTAAGCTGCCTTATTAATTATACCCAGACTTTTTCTTTGGCTCCTCCAATCATACCACCAGGCTACTTCTCTTTATCATTCTGTACATATCCTTAATGTTCACATCTGTATGTTTTCCCTCACGTACCTAATTTAAGAAACAAAAGATTAATGCAAATTCTAAAGAAAAAAGCAACAACAAAAAAAGATAAAGACAAAAAGATTTATACTTTCAAGTTTAAATGGATAGAGCTTTTAGATAGATTATTAATCTGGATATACTTTAGCTCACCAGATCTATTCAAGGGATCAAGTTCACAGTGAGTGCTATAGGAACAAATGACCTAAATTCAGGTAATTTAGACAATTTTTACAAATACATATTAACAATATCCTGCTCTATTAAATAATAAAATTTTAGATAGATCTTAATTATATGCTTTACTAAATTAAAGGAAGTTTGTCTCCAATAGAAAAAATTTAATTTCAAAATAAATAAATAACTTCCTAAGGCAGATATTCATAGTAAATTTAACATACTGCTACTACCATTTAATTGAATTTAACCTTTAAATTTAAAAAGAAGACTTATTAAAAGTAATATGGTAATTATATATTAAGTGGTATTGCCTTTTGGTGTTTCAAACAATCAAGGCAATACTGATTAACCTCTTCATTACTTTATAATGTTCATCTGGGGAAAAAAACAGCTCTTCCAAATTCAAATTTTCTAAAATTGAAACCCACAGAGCTCCTAAAAACACAGGGCAATAAAGCATAGGGTGCTTCATTAGAGGAAGTCTATAATTACAGATTACAGAGTAAATAATATGGATGCCATTGAATTACATAGGAGTCAATCAGAAGAAAATGGTATAGAATTACAAAATTAGCCACCAATATCCCAGAGATATAATTATGTCAATTTCTGAACATTATGTGGTTCTTTTAAAATAGTCATTATGGATGATAACTATGCTTAAATAACCTGCTAAAAGCCGGTAAAACTAGATAAAATACTGGCATTTAAAGAATGTCATTCCTTGGAGTTTAATTTCATAAGTGCTTTATTTGAAGTTGATGTGTCTACTTGAACCTCTGCATTTCTTTGAGTTTTCTTTTTAAATTCAAAAACCCCCATGGTTTGTATCATATACTGTTTTATGCAATAACTATGTTACTATCTAGCTATTGTTGTATAATTCCTGTTTGTAAATATTATTATATTTTTATTGAAATGGATAGATTGTGGTAGAGGCAGACTTGCAAATAGATACTTAAATTCTCGCTTGGGTTTAGGTAGAAAAGATTTACATTTTCACATTTGTTTCAACCATATCTCTTCTTGGGACAGGAGGCTCCAAAGTGGAAAGCAAGTAGGACTCAAGAACAATTCATCAGCAGTGCTAAAATCATACCCTCGACACACTCCTTATTTAATTTTTACTATTTCTTTCAAGCTTTCAACATGTAACTACTAGACTTACTCAGCAGATAGCACTGTGCAAAACAAACTATAAGGCATCCTCTTGAGATGCACTGCCACAAATAGGTAAATTGTATATTTCTTCTATGTAGTCTGATTTAAACGTTAAGAGTATTTTTTGCTAGTAAGGAATCTTGCCAAACTAAATAAAATGAAATACTCTCTAAAAATTGATACATAATATATCTGAAGAACAAAAAGGAAATTCTGTAGTTTTTTGGCGCTTAGAATAATAATTTAGTAAAACTACCTACTTTTTCAATTATGTTTCGAGAATGGCTCAAATGTTTGCAGAAGCCAGTTTCTATCATTTACAAAATCAAATTGTTTTTGTTTAGTCTATATACTGATAAATTTCCTCAGATAAGGATGTTATAAAGGGAACAACTGCTGATTTTATTAAATATAGGGTAATAAATGTATTATACTATGTATTGGATATATCCTATCCAATGTATTTTGCTTGTCCACTGAACAGAAATAACTTTTAATATTCTTAATTATTTTCCCTCTTTAGATAAGTAAAAAATATTCAAAAACAAATATCTGTTACTCTTCAAAAATGTGGCTAAACAGTGGTATCTACCAAAAGGAGGGAGAGTGAGGAGGCTACTAAACACTCCTTGGCAAAGATTTAGGACCAGGCAATATTTTGTTCTTTTTATGATTTGTTCACTTAAACTCAGCAGTAAAATCTGCATACAATCAGATTTCACTCGATTATTTTTTTCCTATTTATAGCCTAGATCAACAGGGGAAAATTGCAATCCATGAAGAAATGATGAGGACAATTTTTTACTTAGCACTTCTGAGCTGGTGATATTTAGTATAAGAGGAATTTATCCTTATCTTTTAGAAAGAATACACTGTTAATGCTTTACACTGATGATGTATGGAATCCTGGTTCTGCAACAGGACGAAGATTTCTATTTCAGGAAAAGGGAGAAAAAAGTTGTAATTTCTTAAAGCAATTACCTTTCTTGTGAGGTTTTTATATTTGTTTTAGTAACTAAGTACTCACATTAGCACTGTCTTCAACAAAGAAGGAAAAGTATTACTGAGAGAATTCTATTCATTGCTGAAATTTTTATATCTAGTCTAGAGAAAGTTATGTTAAGGTATACCCTGAACTGGGGAGTAAAGGAGGAAGAGGTCACTTCTACCTAAAAGTCAAACCTGGAGGAGTCAGCATGTGCTGGATGGATTGGTCATCCTCACTTAAGAGGTGATATGGAACCAGGTAGTTCAAGAAACCTTGTTAACATCCAGCTGTATCCAAGATACAACAATGTTTCTTTATCTCAATAGAATGACCAGGGCATATTTACTTGGAACAATAATAAAGAAAACGATAGATCAATCAACCATGCTACATTTTCTCTGAAGAAATACTATGCAAACATAAGGAATGCATCCATAGGGGACCAGGCTACTGATTAGGTGACTTCATTAAGGTCTGTCTCCCAGTGTGGCCTTGCATGAACAGGGAGTGGGTTCTAATATTTGAACTCTCCCTTTTAGTGTCAAATCTGCTAGAAAATTCTCTTCAATGTCAAACATAGCTAGTAAAGGATCAACTAAGATAGAGTATGAGTTTCATATACAATTAAAAGTGGTTAAGTAATAGTAGGATATTCTTTTCGTTTTGAGAATTATATAATTTTTATTAGATTGAACCATGTGAGACTGCCATTTCTATAGGCAAAAAAATGGCCAAATAGCAATAATTTCATACGGTTGAAAGGCATATAATGAAGCCATTTGAACTATTATCAATTCTCTAAGAAAATATTTTAAAATAGAAGAGGGATAGACAGAAGTGAAAGATGACACAATGTAAAAGTCTATAACAATGAAAATATGCATTTAAAAATATTTTCTAAAATGCATAATTTCAAAGACACAGTCTTTCTAATAGTTCCTACATTCCATAACTCCAGTCTCCATGTTTTAACTTTGAGTCATCAACACAAGATCAGGACAAACCAGTGCTCTACACGTAGTCAGTCCATCTATTCAGCTATTATTTTCATGATAGAGATGTTGCCAGTTTTTCACTGAAGTCAATAATTTCTGCTTCTTTCCCAAAAGCTTAGAAATGGTTGTATAAGATCTCCTAGAACTCTTTCCCTTGCCTCCACTCCAGCACAGGGATACAAGGCAGCTTATCTTGTCATTTTAATGAAACATCTTTGAGGTATGATTTCACTGGGGAGAGATTTAGAAATCAAAGCTTAAGTAGGGCTTGTGGAAGTAAGTTATGCAGTACTGAGCAAAACACAATCTCTAAAACTCATTTTTCCTCCCTCAGCAAGCATTAATGAATGTCAAGCCTTTATAGATTAGTTAATATAGTTAGAGATAGAGAATACATGTTTGTTTTTCCAAAACCTTGATAAAGCCAGACCTCACTGAGAACTGAATAAATAAATCCACTTATTTTAGTATTTTTCAGAAGAAAATTCAGCAATATTTGCAAAATAAAGTCAAATTAATTTTTTTCTATTGTGAGCACATGAAATAATGACAACTGCTTCAATATTACCTAGAATATCAATATATCTGCCACATTTATACTCTTATTAATTATAATTTTACTTTGCATTATAATTTATCAGATAGGGAAACAAATCAACCATCTTAGTTCAGTCAAATATCTAAATACATTTTTCAAGTTCTTGGTTATGTTAGTGAGTTTCTTCTTTTTTTTTTTCTTAAAGATTTTATTTATTTGAGAGAGAGAGAGAGAGAGTGCACAAGAGCATGAGAGGGGATAAGTTCAGAGGGAGAAGCAGACTCCCCACAGAGCTGGGAGCTGATGTGGGACTCGATCCTGGGACCCCAGGATCACGACCTGAGCCAAAGGCAGTTGCTTAACCAACTGAGCCACCCAGGCGCCCAGTGAGTTTCTTGTAAGAGAATGCCAGCATGACTTTTATTAATGTCAGAGAATGCATTTTCATAAAAGAAGGACCTTTCACATTCAAAATTCAGTTTTCTATCCTAACATGTCCAATATGACACAAACATATGGTAAATAAAATTATTTCAACAAATATGAGAGCCAATGGACCACTAAGGAAAACCCTGAGCATGTTGTGAATCCACTGAATACTAAAGAGCATCTGAGAGGTGCCTGGGTGGCTCAGTTGGTTGAGCATCTGACTCTTGGTTTTGGCTTAGGTCATAATCTCAGGGTTATGAGAGCAAGCCTCATGTTGGGCTCTGTGCTCAGCATGGAGTCTGCTTGAGATTCTCTCTCCCTCGCTCTCTGCACTCCCCCATGCTCTCTCTAAAATGAACAAATCTTAGAAAAATAAAGAACATCTGAAATATATAAATCATGGAAATTTTTTTTAAAGATTTTATTTATTTTTGTGAGAGAGAGAGCACAAATGGCGAGGGAGAGGAGCTGAGGGAGAAGCGGACTCCCCACTGAGCAGGGAGCTCCATGTGGAGCTCGATCCCAGGACTCCGGGATCATGACTGGAGCCAAAGGCAGACGCTTAACTGATTGAGTATCCAGGCGCCTAAATCATTCAACTTTTAAGAAAAACTGAATAATTCAATAGTTTTTCATTAAAAAAGAGAAACATATGCAATAATAATAGTTAGCCAAGATATACCTATATATCAGAAAGGGCTGACAATTGGACCAATGTGATTTCATGGTGGAATATACTGGTTTGAAAGTCTGCTTTCTATTTTCTCAATAAGAATATAATTAAGGTTAGGTTTAGAAATAAAATATTTTGTCTGAAGTAAAGGAATAAGACATGTCAAGTAACTTCTATAAAAATAAAGAACCATAATGGCATTCAAGAATAATGGAACTTGTGAGGAATATAAGTACAGTTGTGTTTCCCTGGACATCCCTCATTATATAAGGATTATTGGTGCTATTACACTTTCCTTCTCCTGGGACATTTAGAAATGCTGTCTAACCATTTGTCTTACAGAATTATATACAGGCATACCTTGAGGCAGGGAAATGGCCCAGATAATCTAAAGAACATCCTAATGTTTTATGGAAACCAAGTCACAGAAAACAAATTCAAAAGATTGATATTACTCTAAGTGAATTTAGTACCAAGTGCAAACAGACCCAGGAATAATGTTGCAGAATGAAATACTATAAGCCTTATTATATTGCTTACAGAGAACTTGGTATAAACTATCCGTAGATATGATACCTGAAGCCACTGGGGATTAAAAAAGAGAAATAGGAATCTCTTTGGTAAAACATGTGAGAAATGTAAAGATGTTTGCTCAGAGTATGTAAAGTATTCATCAGAGAAAAATGTTCAAACCTACTTTAAGAGAGATGAGAACTGTTTCTTAATATATCAGAAGAGGGCTGAAGAAGATTGTTTCTTGAAAGAAGTTCTCATGGGAAAAGCTCCCTTTTTTATTTGTTACAGAGATCATGCTGAAATTGATGAGAAAAGATAGATATTTTGAAATAAATAAAAAGAGGTCATTTGCAGGAAGATATATTTTTTAGACATAGATTCTTGCTAAAAGATTCTCACTTTTATTCAGGTTAAGATCTTCCTTTGTTCTATGAACAAAAGGGTGCAGATTTTGCTTCTTTTATTAACTGTATCACTTAGGCAAAACATAGGGACATGTTTACTTGCTGTCTGAAGCACATATGAGAACATCCATCAAGTGTAAACAAAAGGCCTTAAAGTACAACAAATAAGGTTAATTAAAGAACAAGTATACTAATACTTAATAACTAATATAAGATATTCTTGCTCTTCAATAGACCGTTCTTAAGAAGTTATATAATCCATTATCTATCCCCCTCCCCACAACCAAGGAATTCTATTTTAATGTAACAGGGACATTGGTACTTAAGAAATTCTTCGGCAGTTCATTTTACAAACCACACACATACACAATACAAAACACAAATGATCATTCTTTAGTAAATCAGTTGCTTGAGTTCATTTTGGTATGTTGTAGCTTGAAAAACATGATGATATCCATCCATCAAAACCACATTAGACAACACAAAGACTCCGCTGAGTTCCCAGTAAACTTTCAATGCCAAGGATATCCTCCTACCTTGTCAATGAAAACAACTTGATTCTGATTGATCCTGTCACTAACAGTAGTTTCAAAAACTACAGGAATGCAAAGCTTAGAAGATAAGACTCTCATTTTTTCACATATAATAATTTATCATGACTAAATTTAAATAATTAAAAACAACTTTAAGCACTAGCAATATGGAGTAGTATAGTTGAAAGAGCAGTGGGCTGAGGCAGGCTCTACTCCAGGCTCTCCTATTTACACTAAACTGGCTTTATGACCTTGAGTAAGTGCTGTTTATGTCTCAGGTGTCACAACTGTAAAATAAGATGAGTCTAGTCATTGGACTCTAGGGTTCTTAAATGTTAGTGTGTATCAGAATCACCTGCATAGTTTGTCATAACACGGATTGCTGTCCCCATGCAATTTCTTATTCAGTAGGTCTGGGTGAGGCCAGAAAATCTGCATTTCTAACAAATCCCAGATTACACTAAAGCCGCTGGCCCAGAGATTACACTTTGAGAACCACTTCCCTGGGAGAATGCCAAGAACATGGGAGTGCAAGAATCTGGCTGCCCGCTGTGGTATGGTTCTTGAGGTACCTGCCAAAGTGTCACAAGGATTCAAAAAAGAGCTGCAGTGTTCCTTCAAATGCAGAAACTCAAGCTGTATGATGCAGTACATTGGTATGCCAATTAGCAATAGGAATGGGGTTGGGGGGCAGAAGGGGTGGGAACTATATTTAAAAGGTATCTTTACTAATGAGTTCATCCAGTAAAACCATATCCCATATTTACTTGTTAGCATATTGAAGTAAAGCTTTATTGATCTCACATATTTCCACACCTATCAAAGCACACAAAATAGTCTACAAAACTAGGAATTAAGGTCAAGTTTTATACACTATTTCTTATCACTCTTCCTAGATAAACACTACTTTAATATCAGTAAAAATAAGGACATGCTATTCCAAGCATCTATATTCCTGAGATGTTCCTAGAAAATTAGTAGTTATCAGCTATTGCTGAATGGCACATTCTGGTGTGACAAAAACATACTGTAGGAGAAGTCTATTATAAAACATGAAATTTTACATTTCCAAGAAGGTTTTGAATCAACCAAATGTTTTTTAGAAATGAAATAAAAGCGAAAAGAGGCCCTCCTATTGTGCCTAATTGTGAAAACACAATGTAGAGGAAAATATAAGAAAACATAAAGACACTGCTTAATTCCTTTCAAATAGAAACTGAATTGCTGAGGTAGTTCTCACCACCTTATTTATATATCAGGTTGCTTGCAAATGATGATGTCACCCACCAGGAAGCAATGTGTCGGGAAGAGTGAGATAGTGCAACAATCCCAAAGAAGGGGAGAGGTGTAGCAGAACGATAAAAAGTCATTATTAACTTAAAAAATCCAGTTTTATAGATAAGTATATAAAAGCATTATATGAGAATCAGCAACTAGTTTCAGAAACTGCCTATGGGCAAGAAAGAGCAAGATGGAGATCAAGAGCAAGAGTGAGAGAGAAAGAGAGAGAGAGAGAGAAATGCTTGTAACAAAGGACTTACGTTTTGTGAACTGAAACTTGGTATTTCATATTTCTTGACTACCAGAGATTTAGAGATGCTGACTTCCACATAAGGGTTTCTCTTGCCTACCATATTTGTGAGACAAGCTCCTTATCCCCTGCCTCTCAAACAAGCAAACAATACATAATGCTGACATATGGGCCCATTTTCCATTTCAATAATACATTGTTTTGCTTTAAGACATACTATTGTCTGAGTAAATGTGATGACACTTCCAGAATACAAATTTGTGCTTTTACTTTGGTATGTAAGCTACAGTTAGTCCCTAGTTACTTTGTCTTTAAAGGACCACATTCTTCAGAAGAAGTGTTAACTACTGAAGTCCAGGGCAAATGAAATTTTCTCCCAAGGTTATAATTATCTGTGGTTTCAAAAGGAAGAACGCAGGCATTTCCTTATAAAGATGTTTACTTTGTTCCTCTGCAGTCTTAAAATGAGAGAGGGGATGAGGGAGGATAGGCTAGAAACCCTTCACCACCATCCCCTTATCTATCTGTGAGGAGAGAGGTACTTTTGGGGGGTTTCATTTACTTCTCAGGATTAGTTAGGTGAAAATGGATAGTTTTCAACTTGCTTGAGCCACAGGAGCTTATACTAGATTACTTAAACACACACACACACACACACACACACACACACACACACACAAGGCTGCATGTACTGTGGGTGATGAAACATAGTTACACTTAAAGCTTAATGTAGCCATCATCCACCTCTATAATCCGATCTCCATTTCCTCTCAAAATATGATGAGATAGCCCTTAGAACAAAACAGCACTGACTATTTGAGTGAAGAAAAAGAGATGCAAAGAATAGTATCACAAGAGCTAACAACATAATGGATTCCAGTTACCCCAGATAGAGCTCTAAGTCAGAGCCAGCTGCTTCAAACAAGAAAAGCAGTTTTTAAAACACTGAGTGGGGGGGGGGGAGAAAAAGAATACTGGGGAGGACACAGGGGATGCAGTTTCATATACCATACTGAAGTTCAATAGAGCAAGGTCAGTTAAGCACTCTGTCCCGAGACACACATCTTTCATTTTCAATTGTTTTCAAATAAAAAGAGAGAAATCCCCTTTTCAAGTTGGATTGTTTAAATGCACCTACAGCTACTCCTGTCTAGCAAAGGCTAGGCAAGTTTTCTCTACTGATGCTTTTCAAAAAAAGGTTCAATTGGCAAAAGAAAGCAAGTGCAAAGGGTTTCTGACAAAGGAGGACTACAAGGAACACATTTTCCTTTCATAGAAATACTGTTCCAGAAAATCAGAGGAGGTTAGCAACTCAAATCAGGAATGTGTAGATATTAGTGAGATAAACAGGGGATTTTAAAAAGTTCTTCTACAAACACTCAACTGCATAAAATTATTAGCTTAAAAATTGGGATGGGGGTTATGTTAGAAAAATGAGAGACTAAACACCCAACTAAAACACTGTATTATGACTTTTGTATTACAGCATAGCCTAACCCAGCAGACTCTGAAAATATGATTCTTCTACGACAGAACCATACAAGTTTGAGAAGAACCCCTGAGACCCTGTCCCTCCATGAGCAAGGCTGTGCCTCCAGCTCCCTAGACTTATATGCATCCATCCTGTTTATTAATACTCCAAGTAATTCCTAGGCAGCCCTATCTAGGGCTTGGCAAATAGAAAAAGCTAAATCAAATTCAGAAGTTCTGAAATAGCTCCTCTGCTAAAGAGAGGTATTTTTTTTAACATAACACGCATTTAAAGTAGATTCCAATGCTGATTCAAACAAAAGTATTATGTTATCCACAGCAAACTGCACATTTACAAGGATAATCATCTTTTGCTTCCCAAGTGAAGCATACCAGCATCTTCTGAGCTACTACGAAATAGCTGATTTAGATGACAATCAGGTATTCTAAGTTTAGGTTATGACATTTTTCTAATATCATTATATAACAAAGGCATAAATACTTTCTTAAACTAATATGTGGTTGTTTTCCACGAATTAGTCAAGATATCATATACTTATTGTTCATGTGTGGAGGGGGTGATTGAGGACAGAGGACTGATCAGACATAAAGAAGAAAATAATAGAAGTGTTCCTATATAAAAATATGTGAAAAAATGAAATATATTTTATATGCTACACATGGTCCTATGTGTGTGGATACATACACACACACATACATAAATATGCACCAAGAGACATTATTTCTTACAGGAGAGGCACACACACAGAAGGAAAAAGGTTGACAGTAACCCCATAAGTGGGTTAATGGTTCTGAGTTATCAGACAACAATACTATGATTAGTGTGTCACTCCCACTCAGCTTGCTGTGGGCACTCAATAAATACTTGTAGCATTAAATTAAAAACCACTGAAAGATTTTCATCCATAATGATCCTTTCATACATGTAGTGTGACAATAGATTCTGTCCTGAGTTTGAAGCAGCCCAGGGCCCCAGGGATTCAATGTGGGTGGAACAAATACAATTAAAAAAAAAATCGTTAGAGACTCAGCTGGGTTCAGTGTAGTCTGTTGGTTCTATGAATCTGTTAGGTGCAATTACTTACATGAATCTAAATTCATTTGACTGCGAACGGAGCCAAATTAATTACATTGTTGGTGTATAACAGCTCTTATTTATTCCACACTATATTAAGAAACAGAATATTAAAATATGGAGCCAAAGTGTGTTTCTAATAAATGATTAGGCTACCTACAATATGTTTTGGTCATTCCTTATGTAATTGATTGTTTTCACCCACTTTTATGCATGGCAACAAGCACATACTGTAAAGATAGCCAAATTTGTAACTGCCAACATTGCTCATCTTCTACATAAGAACTGATGACATCTTGTTAAATGTTCAACATACTGAATACAGCTCTTATGGTTTTTGCAAATCTGAGGTTCTACATTTAGAATGTAAGAACATTTAATGATATCTAAAGTATATTACCTATCTTTTTTTCACATATTTATTTTTATCTCCTATTTAAAAGATTATTTTTAGTGGATGTGGAAATTTCTTTTACTGATAAGGCACAAAGAATGAGAGTTTAACACTTATTTCCAGTGGACTGATGTCAAAAATGTAATTTTTTTAGTATGAGGTCAGAAAAAAATTACTAGTGAAAAGTCGCTAAAATAAGCTATAGGAAAAAATAACTAGAACTTCGTTTAATCTAAAGTGTGTTTTGGATTTATTACAAAGCCCACTCTCTGACGCCAGTGCCCATACTCACTGATGATCTGACTAATGGCCCAGAGACAACAATAGAGTCCTAAATGTCTATCGGAAACCTATATTCTGTATGCAGGTTATAGGTACAAAATTATATATAAAAACTACATTCTACAATTTTCACTTGTGTAAAACGTAAAACCAAAAATAGGGGGGAAGTGAGGTGGTTGAATGGATGAGAAGAGAGTTGTGGATTAACAGAGTTTAGAAAGATTACAAATGATAAAAACTGATCTATAAATGGCTTTCTATATAATTAGAAAATCAGATCAATCAAAACACCTCTTTCCCTAGGCATTCTAGACAACCAAGATTTTATTGCAGTGATTATTGCCATTAATAGTTTAATATGTTCACTAAAATAACCATTACTATGAATGGAATAAAAACATCTAATCCTTATTAAGTGCTAACCATGTGTCAAGCAAGCGCTAAGAGATTTACTACTCTTTTTCCTGTTTTATAGACAAGGAAGCTGAGGACCAGAGGTTAGGTGAATTGCCAAAGTTACACTATTTGCGGGGCAGAGTAAGAATCTGAACGCAGGTTTGTCTGGCTCCAGAGGAAAAAAGGTTGGACTTATTTCATTTGCAGGCTAACCCAATGAAAGATCTGCCTCAGATAACATGTCATTGGAGGTCAGCTGACTTACACAGGAGGATGCAATTTCTCACTGATGGCTACTACTATGGGAGTTCCTCTAGCACCTCAATCACTTTACCCAGTACCTAAACTTACAAATTTAAGAAGCACTTATTGAATGAATGGCAGCAGTAGGGCATAATGTTGCCTAAGTTGGACCTAAAGATGTTTCATTAAAATAACCAAGTTGCGGGGTGACTGGGTGGCTCAGTGGGTTAAAGCCTCTCTGTCTTTGGCTCAGGTCATGATCTCAGGGTCCTGGGATCGAGCCCCGCATCTGGCTCTCTGCTCAGCAGGGAGCCTGCTTCCCCTTCTCTCTCTGCCTGCTTGTGATCTCTCTCTCTCTCTCTGTCAAATAAATAAATAAAATTAAAAAAAATAACCAAGTTCCAAATCCATACTAAATAACTTAGTTTGCTAAAAGCTCTAAGACCTGGGCAAACCTTTACTAAACAGTTTTATTTGGGAAAAAGTCCCACAAATTCCACTGAGAAAACAACCTACAGGACAAAGGAACAAGTTCTGATTTTGAATAAACATAGATTTCTTGAAATGTTTGCTACATTAGAAAGCACCACAATCTAAATAAACAGAATATCAATCAGATACCTTTTTTAAGGCTTTATTAGGTCAATGATTCTTTTCTAAGTCCACCAAGTATACCCACTTCTTTAGCTTTGCATTATCATTTATGAGCTGTTCATTAACACTTGTAGAATATAACAGAATGGTGGTACCTATATTTTCTTGGTAATTTATATTATTGGGAGTACTTTAATATTATGGGGGTCAACCTTGTTATTTATGGGTATCTTAATCCATAATTTTGGTTACTGTAATTTAACATCTGGGGTATGACATTAGGAAACACAGCTTTTATCTATTCAGATCAAAATAACATAAGGTGCAATGAATTCATTTACTTATAAGATAATTATTTTAAAACTTGGAACACAGAAAACTAAAACTGCTAGCCACCACTTATAATAGAATTTAAATGTTTAGGCTTATTGGCTAAATTTTGCTAATTCACTCTCAGAAGAATGAGTTTTCATCAAATCTGACGAAGGTACCTCATTCTTTATCATTGTACTAGAAGTAAATAGGCAATTCTAATTTCCATATAATCTTATATAAGGAGGAGCAAAACAGTTCCTGATTAAATAATATTTACATAAGAAACACACTTGGAGTTTCCAATTTCAAAACACCCTTTTAAAATGCATTTCCTTTTATCACTTCCTCTAAATCTTTGCAATTCATTTCCAGACTTTCATAAACATGAAAAGGAGATTTATTCACAAATATTACAAATATTTGGTAAGCTTTCTTGCTCTACTTACAGAATTATTTAATTTTTAGTTAAGGCGGCTGGGGACGCCACTTTCCCAGCCCGCCACAGGCCTCCCAGTCCGCGCTTGGGAGCCGCAGAAAGGCGGCTGGGGTCGCGCGCCACCTCAAACAGGCTGTGCTGTGAGCAGAAATTTCACGGAGGTGAGTGTGTGTTCTGAAACACAGAAGGGAGCAGAGACTTGGGCTTCCTGCAACTCGGAGGTCTGAGTGCTTCTGGGCAGATTCATTGCTTGGACTCTCTGAAAAGGTGAAAAGGTTACAAAAGGCCAAAAACCTTCAGAGAGCGAAAGACTGAGAAACCGGTTTCCACAGGGGCAGGGTGATTCAACCCAAGCAAGACTGACTGGAAAACAACGCTGCAGGCCCCCCCCCCCCCAGAAGACCAGCCAAAGGACAAAAGGACTATAACCACAGGGTCCCCATAAAATTTTAAATACCCAACGCCAAGGGTAATCAATATATTAAGTTCCTGGTAATACCCTCAAACATGTATATTTTATAGATACAAGTTTGTTTTTGTTTTTGTTTTCTCTTTCTTATTCTCTCTTTTTTAATTTTATTTTAGTATTCACTTGCTTTCACATTTCTTTTTTCTTTTATCTTTTTTTTAACTACTTAACATTACAACGAGAGGTTTAATACAACTATAAACCCAGGAGGACCTGAAATAACCTTCCTCGCCTGCGAGGAGTTATAACCACCCTCCCATCTTATCCCTCTGTCAGTGTTTCCACATATCTGCTTTTGTTCTGGTATTACATAAATCTTATTCTTGGGGTTCATTCTGCTAGGTTCTTTTACTTCTCGTCATTTATTCGTGTTGCTCTATATGTTTGTTCGTGCTTGTTTGCATACCTCATAAACCTTAGTTTTGGGACCCATTCTGGCTGGGATTTCCTCTTTTTCTCCTTCTCTCTATCTTTTTTTTTATCCTTATTCTTTTTTTTTTTTAAAGATTTTATTTATTTATTTGACAGAGAGAGAGAGAGATCACAAGTAGGCAGAGAGGCAGGCAGAGAGAGGGGGAAGGCAGGCTCCCTGCTAAGTAGAGAGCCCGATGCGGGGCTCGATCCCAGGACCCTGAGATTGTGACCTGAGCCGAAGGCAGGGGCTTTAACCCACTGAGCCACCCAGGGGCCCCTCCTTATTCTTTCTTTTTGGTGGTAAATCCCAATTGCTCCAAAACCCTCCAGAGTACACTCTGCCTGGATCTGGGGCGGTATATCCAGCTACACATCCTCTCATTCATTTCTCATCAAAATGACTAGGAGGAGGAACACCCAACAGAAGAATAACCCAGAGAATACACCCTCTCCTTCAGAACTATTGGACATGGACATCAACAGTATGTCAGAAAGGGAATTCAGGG
>CM052801.1:59665871-59685391 GCA_028533885.1 Nasua narica | reverse complement strand
ATATATACCACTTCTTATTTATCCATTCATCTGTTGATGGACATCTAAGTTCTTTCCATAGTTTGGCTATTGTGGACATTGCTGCTATAAACATTCAGGCGCACATGCCCCTTCAGATCACTACATTTGTATCTTTAGGGTAAATACCCAGTAGTGCAATTGCTGGGTCGTAGGGTAGCTCTATTTTCAACTTTTTGAGGAACCTCCATACAGTTTTCCAGAGTGGCTGCATCAGCTTGCATTCCCACCAACAGTGTAGGAGGGTTCCCCTTTCTCTCATCCTCGCCAACATCTGCCGTTTCCTGACTTGTTAATTTTAGCCATTCTGATGGGTGTGAGGTGGTATCTCACTGTGGTTTTGATTTGTATTTCTCTGATGCTGAGTGACGTTGAGTACTTTTTCACTTGTCTGTTGGCCATTTGGATGTCTTCTTTGCCGAAATGTCTGTTCATGTCTTCTGCCCACTTCTTGATTGCATTATTTGTTCTTTGGGTGTTGAGTTTGAGAAGTTCTTTATAGATTTTGGATACTAGCCCTTTATCTGATATGTCATTTGCAAATATCATCTCCCATTCTGTCGGTTGTCTTTTGGTTTTGTTGACTGTTTCCTTTGCTGTACAAAAGCTCTTTATCTTGATGAAGTCTCAACAGTTCACTTTTGCCCTTGCTTCCCTTGCCTTTGGCAATGTTTCTAGGAAGAAGTTGCTGCAGCTGAGGTTGAAGAGATTGCTGACTGTGTTCTCAAGGATTTTGATGGATTCCTCTCTCACATTCAGGTCTTTCATCCATTTTGAGTCTATTTTTGTGTGTGGTGTAAGGAAATGGTCTAGTTTCATTCTTCTGCATGTGGCTGTCCAATTTTCCCAACAACGTTTTATGAAGAGACTGTCTTTTTTCCATTGGACATTCTTTCCTGCTTTGTCAAAGATGAGTTGACCATAGAGTTGAGGGTCCATTTCTGGGCTCTCTATTCTGTTCCATTGATCTATGTGTAAGACAGACCTTCTTGAAAAATAATTGGAAATAACTCAGGCTTTATTTTTTTAGATTTTTACTTAAATTCCAATTAATTAACATATAGTGTAATATTAATTTTAGGCATGCAATAAAATGATTCAACACTTGCTTCAACACCCCATGTTCATCTCAGCAAGTGCACGCCTTGCACTTGTCCCCATCACTGTTTTAACCCATTCCCCCCACCATCCCTCCCAAAACCCTCAGATTGTTCTCTATAGTTATGAATCTATTTCCTGGTTTGCCTCACTCTCTTTTTTTTCCCCCTTCCTTCATTTGTTTCACTTTTTAAATTCTACATATGAGTGAAATCATATGGTATTTGTCTTTCTCTGACTGACTTAGTTTGCTTCACATAATATTCTCTAGTTTCATCCATGTCATTGCAAATGGCAAGATTTCATTCTTTTTGATGGCTAATATTCTATCGTGTCTGTGTGTGTATGTATGTATGTGTGTATATATATATACATATATATGTATATATATATAAACACTTCTTCTTTATCCATTCATTAATGGACACTTGAGTTGTTTCCATAATTTGGCTATTGTAGATAATGCTGCCATAAACATAGGTGAGCATGTATACCTTTGAATTAGTATCTTTTTATTCTTTGGGTAAATACCTTATAGTGCAATTGTTGCATCATAGGGTAGTTAGTTCTATTTTTACTTTTCTTAGGAACTTCCATTTTGTTTTCCACAGTGGCTGTAGCAGTTTGCATTTCTACCATCAGTGTAAGAGGGTTTCACTTTCTCCACATCCTCCCCAATACCTGTTGCTTCCTGCACTGTTGATTTTAGCCATTCTGACAGGTGTGAGGTGATATCTCATTATAGTTTTGATTTGTATTTCCCTGATGATGAGTGATGTTGGGCATCTTTTCATGTGTCTGTTGGCCATCTGGATGTCTTTTGAAAAAATGTCTATTCATGTCTTCTGCCCATTTTTAATCGTATTATTCAATTCTAAGGCACTGAATTTTATAAGTTCTTTTTATATTTTGCATACTAACCCTTTATCAGATAAATCATTTGCAAATATCTTCTCCCATTCCATAGGTTGCCTTTTAGTTTTGTTGATTGTTTTTTTCACTGTGAAGAAGCTTTTTACTTTGATAAAGTCCAAATAGTTTATTTTTGCTTTTGTTTTCCTTGTCTCAGGAGACATATCTAGAAAGAAGTTGCTACTGATGTCACAGAGGTTACTGCCTGTGTTCTCCTCTAGGGTTTTGATGGTTTCCTGGTCATATTTAGGTCTTTCATCCATTTTGAATTTATTTTTGTGTATGGTCTAAGAAAGTGGTTCAGTTTCATTCTTTTGCATGTAGCTGTCCAGTTTTCCCAACATCATTTGTTGAAAACACTGTCTTTCCCACTGGATATTCTTTCCTGTTTTGTCACAGATTAATTAGCCATATAATTGTGGGTTCCTTTCTGGGTTTTCTATTCTGTTCCATTGATCTGTGTGTCTGTTTTTGTGTCATTACGTACCATAACGTTTTGAAGACTACTGCTTTGTAATACAACTTGAAATACAGAATTGTAATGCCTCTAGGCTTGCTTTTCTTCTTCAAGGTTGTTTTGGCTATTCAGGGTCTTTTGTGGTTTTATACAAATTTTAGGATTGTTTGTTCTAGCTCTGTAAAAAATGCTAGTGGCATTTTGACTGGGATTACATTAAATGCATAGATTGCTTTGGATAGTACAGAGATTTTAACAATATTTGTTCTTCCAGTCCCTGACATGGAATGTTGTTCCATCTCTTTGTGTTTTCTTCAATTTCTTTCAACTGTGTTTCATAGTTTTCAGAGTACAGGCGTTTCACCTCTTTGGTTAGATTTATTCCTAGGTATATTATTGTTCGGGGTATAACCATAAATGGAATTGATTCATTAGTTTCTCTTTCTGTTGTTTCATTATTGATGTATAGAAATGCAACAGATTTCTGTACATTGATTTTGTATTCTGTGACTTTACTGAATTAGTTTATTGGTTTTAGCAATTTTTGGTGGAGTCTTTCTGGGTTTCTACATAGAGTATCATATTATTTGCAAATAACAAAAGTTTGGCTTCTTCCTTGCCGATTTGGATGCCTTGTATTTCTTTTTTGTTGTCTGAATGAATGCTGAAGCTAGGACTTCCAGTACTATGTGAAATAACAGTGGTTAAAGTGGATATCCATGTCTTGTTCCTAACCATAGAGGAAAAGCTCTCAGTTTTTCTCCACTGAGGATGATATTAGCTGTGGTTTTTCCATATATAGCCTTTATGATGTTGAGGTATGTTCCTACTAAACCTATTTTTTGAGGGTTTTTATCATGAATGGATGCTGTACTTTGTTAACTGCTTTTTCTGCATCTTTTGAAAGGATCATATAGTTCTTACCGTTTATCTTTTTTTTAATTTTTAAAAGAGTATTTTATTTATTATTTGTCAGAGAGAGAGAGCACAAGCAGGGGGAGCAGCAGGCAGAGGGAGATTCACAAGGCGCCCAACGCAGGACTCAATCCGAGGCCCCGGATATAGTACTCAATCCCAGGACCCCGGGATCATGACCTGAAGACTTAATAACAAGAATACATCTACAAGGCTTTTTTTAGTGGTATCTATATTAAAAATTGTTTTCTTCATAATAAAAGACACAATACTTTTTAAAAGTCCCGAAAACATTACCAAAAAAAATCTCCTGACTTGCAAGAATTATTGATACCTCCCCTTCTTTAATCCCCATCAGGCTAGTACCTCTAGTATAAGGTTAAGAGCACAAAACGATCTGGCTCCGACAGAGAAAATCAAAGACTACTACTTAAAATAAACTGGAATAACAGAATCTTAATTTTAGAGTAGTGTTTCTCAACCTCAGTACTATTGTCGTTTTTGGCTGGTGTCTTTCTTTGCTGTGGGAGCCATCTCGTGCATTGTTATATGTTTAGCAGCACCCCTGACCTCTACTCACTAGATGCCAGTAGCACCCCTTCCTGGTTTTGACAACCAAAAATGTCTCCAGAGATTGGCAAATGTTGGGCACGTGGAGAAATACTAACCTAGGGGGCTTCACAGAGATAATTTATTCATGAAAAATTACAAACTATCTGTTTTGATGAATCCAGCTTCTTTTAAACAAGTGGAAACTCAATTCCAAATGAGTTTAAATAATGGCTTAAGGTCACACATTTATGTAATTGAATATTTGGGAATAGAAGTCATGTCTCTTTACTCCTGCTTTAATATTTGTTTTATTCTTCAACAAAGAAAAGACAATGTGGATATGACACTAGAAGTACAAGCAACCAAAGAAAAAAATAGATTAATAAGACTTGACTGAATCTAAAAACTTTTTATCCATCAAAGGACCCTGTCCAGAAAGTGAAGAAATAACCCACAGAATGGGAGAAAATATTTGTAAATCATATATCTGATAAGAATATACAAAAGGTCTTCTAACTCAACAATAAAAAGACAAATAACCCAATTAAGAATGGGCAAAGGATTTGAATATTTACTTATTCAAAGATATTATATATATATGTATATATATATATCTCCAATAAAAACACAAAAGATGTTAGGCATTGTTAATCCTTAGTGAACTGAAAATCAAAAGCACAGTGAGGTACCACTTCATGCCCTCTAGGACTGTTACAATTTTTAAAAAAAGGAAGGAAAAGAAAAACCCAGATAATAACAAGTGAGGACTGGAGAAACTGGAACTCTTTGCATTGCTAGCATGAATGTAAAATGGTGAGTGAGTCATTTTGGAAAATAGTTTGGCTGTTCATTAAAATGCTACACATACAGTTACAATATGACCCAGCAATTATACTCCTAGATATAGATCCAAGAGAAAAGAGAACACATGTTCATACAAAAGGTTGCAGAAGAATGTTCATAGCAGCATTACTCCTAATAGCCGATAAAGAGAAATAACCCAAATGTCCTTCAACTGATAAATAGATAAACAAAATGTGGTATATATCCATATAATAAAATGCATTCAACCATAAAAAGAATGAAGTACTGATATATGCTGCAACATGGATGAACCTTAAAATATTCTGCTAAGTGAAAGAAATCAGACACAAAAGTCCACATATGGTATGATTTCATTTATATATACCATCCAGAATAGGAAATCTCATACAGACAGAAAGTAGAGTAATGATTGCTGGCAGATAGAAGAGGGGAGAATGGGGAGTACCTGTTGATGAGTATGAGGATTCTTTTTGAGGGTGATGAAAATGTTCTGGAAGTAGATAGTGGTGATGGTTGAATGACCTTATGAATATATTAAAAATACTAAATTATATGCTTCAAAATTATAAATTTTATATATAAACATATGTAAATTATATCTCAAAAAAATAAAATTTTAAAAAGATGTTTGAGAAAGACAGGATTTCAATAAAATTACAACCTAGAAAAAAGTGTGAAAAGGCAACATATATTCAGGCTATAATATAAGAAGTTGTATGATCTTTGGTAAATAACATAAGAGGAGGTAAATAGTAGGGGACAGAAAGAAGGTTAATGCTTATGTATATTTTATTACTGGTCAAATCTCTGAGCTGGAAAATAGTTACCTATACATTTGTGTGGACTCTTCTATTATCAATCTAAAGGGTTGTCTAGTTGCTGAGTGCTGTCATTTATTATAAAGATGAAAAAAATGGTAACTTGCATTTGTAGTTTTTCCTTGCTCTAATAGCTATTCCTCAATGGAAATTTATTATGTGCCAGATGTTTTAAGTAAATAATTTTGAATCTTTATAGAAAATCTGCAAAGTAAGTATTATTTGTTCTTATTTTGGAGGTGATAAAATTTAGGCTCAGGTAGTTTAAGTGAGATGCCCAAGGCTAGCTACATAGCTATTAAGTAGCAGAACAACATAATCACTTATGCTATTCTGATGTCTTCCAAGTAGAGTTACCAGATAAAATACAAGATGTTCAATTAAATTTTAATTTTAATACCAGATACACCATATATAATTTTTAGTTTAAGTATATTCCTATTGTGTGGGATATACTTATACTAAAAAAAGTCATGTAATATTTGTGACACATTGATACTAAAAAATTATTCATGGTTTATAGGATATTCAGATTTAATTGGGCATCCAGTATTTTTATTTGTTAAAACTGGTAATCTTATTTCCAAGACTATTGATTTTTTATAAGTATCCTCTCAAGGAGTAAGATCATCTAATCAAAACAGAATGATTATAAAAACATAAAAGTAGCTGAAATTTAAGCCATATTTGAGAACAGAAATGTTGATACAGATCACTGATAGGCATTATATGGCTCATGGACTCGAATCATACTATTTCTGTAGCAATCTCCATATATTTCTTTCCTCTTCATTTCTTGAAAATAGAGTAAAACTTAAAAAGTTTATATAAAAATCTATACTGACACAATTGGGGGTAGAAGGAAATAAGTCAATAATTATTATTAAAAAATCACTAATGGAGAAATTTGGCATATATGAATAGGTTAAATTTCTATACAAAGGGGGCTTGCAATTGGCAGTACTAAGAAAACATGAATATAGATCTAGTAAATGATGAAACAGACCAAATAACAGCCCATCAGTTTATATCTTAAATGTTTCAGGAATAGATTTAACAACAAGACAACTGCACAATTTGAAATGGCATGTGTAATCCTAAAGAGGCAAAAACAAAAGAGGAAAATAATTTCTGTGGTTTGGTTTTAATGAAAATGAATGAAGCATCTACAAAGCTATGTATTTTTCAAGCAACACAGACTGTGGAGTAAGATTCTGGTCCTGGTATTACCATTTCTGTCTTCATGAAGAGGCCTCACATGCTGAAAATAAGATGCTATTCCTCTTGGGGTTTTTGTTCTTTGGCTCTGGCTTTAGGAAATTGGAGATGGGAAACACTCTCTCCTTAAGAAAAAAGAATTATTTTATTTTTTGTTTTAGAGATTTTATTTATTTATTTCAGAGAGAGAAAGAAAGAGAGGGAGTATGCATGAGTGGGGGGGAGGGGCAGGGGCAGATGGAGAAGCAGACTCCCTGCTAAGTGGGGATTCCCCACATGGGGGCTCCATCCTTGGACCCCGGAACCATGACCAAAGCCAAAGGCAGAAGCTCAACCAACTGAGCCACCGAGGTGCCCCAAGAAAAAAATTTTAAGAGAAAGGGAAATCTTAACTATGGTTTCATATCAACAATCTTTTTTTACTAGAGTGAAAGATAAGAAATTTCAAGACTTTAACTCTCCTAAAAATGTAAAAACTAATGAGAAGAAAACTCCTTTGAGGAATAGGATATATTCTTTTCTCCTAATTCTTAAAAAACAAAGCCCCAAATAATTAAAAGAATAAAAGCAACAGGAGTAAATTTAAACTCGGTTTAAAAAAATCCCTTAAATAATTGACTGTGATTAACAACACTTTATATTTGTCAAGCCTCACTAAACATTTTAAAACACTTAGTCATGAGTACTTAACCATCATTCTCAAGGAAGCATCAATCATTATTTCTTAGGGTTGGGAATGGCAACTGATTAGATTCTTTCAATGTACAGGACTGTGTTCTTTTAAAAGGATGCTAACTGAGACAGTGTTTTGGTGATAACTTCATACAAAATAAATGTTTACCGAAAAAAAGCCTCAGTTTTACTGGCATATTTATTTTTCAAGAGTCCGTAAAAAGTACAAGAGGAGCAAAATATAATAGAAAATGTCTCTAGGATTTACTGCAAAAAATATTCACCAACCTAATTTTAAATCTCTTACTGAAATCTCTATTGCCTTGTTGAAAAATATGAATAAATTAAAAATCCTATTTCCCTTTCTGTGCATAATTAGCAAATGAGACCTATGGGCTAAAAATGTCATATGGAAAAGAAGTTCATGTAAATGCTAAGACCTCCCATTTATTCCAATAAAGCTTTAAGAAATGGATGAAAATGGTTCAGAAAATTCCAAGGGGTTCAGATGCCTGCTTCATTCATGTCAGGTATCTATATGAAGCAAGCATCTTCCAACCTTGTTATGATACTTAAAGCAAAAACCACAACCACCAAAAACCATTCCTTCCTTCCTCAAAGGTTTACCTGTCCTCAAAGGTTTACCAACCCACTGCTGACTGCAGAAGCACTTTGCAAGCACTGTGATCTGAACGAAAGCTGAAGGTATATTTGAGGGATGGAGAAGTGGAACAAGTAGGAAAGGAAACGGATCTTGGGAGTGAGATAAACCTAGTTTCAAATCCAAGCTCCGGTCACGTATCCTCAAAGCTCCATGTCCTTTAACAAATTAGTTACTTCATCTCCTTGAGCTTTAGTTTCCACATCTATAGAATGGAGATACTACTACTCAAATTACTTGGTTGCTAAATAGATTAAGGGAAATAATGTTTATATAAAACACTGAAGACAATGGCTGGTATTGAAGAAATGCTCAATATATGGTAGCATTTGTTATTAATAGAAACATCTGAAAGTTTGAATAGTAACAATTTGGTCATTAAGACACAAATGACCACATGTGTTTGATCTATGACTAGAAACATAGCATATCTTGATAGTGCTCATAAACATACTGAACATTATTTTTTAACTGTACCATAATATTGGCATCTAAGGTAATTTTAAAAATCCATATATATCACTATCACTTGGGACTTATTAAAAAAACCAAAATTTATTCTTTTCTCCTTTAGGTTTTGGATCACCCTAGGTACCTGTGTGAATATACTTGGCAAAACTTGAAATTCATTATAGTATTGAAAGCTATATGATATTAGAGTCACATAACCTTAAAAAATGTAAATTGGAAATGTCCTGGTGAACAAATTGGTAATTCTGGTTGATGCCAGAGGCATATTGTGATCACACTGTTGAATATTTCTTCATTCATCAGGGATGTTAGAAAGATTCCCACATGATACTAAGTCAAATCATTTGGCAACAATATAAAGAAACTTGGTATGTATTATGTTGAAAATCTTTTCATACACTAAACATGAGTCACCAAGATATTATTTTTAATGAAAACTCAACTAAACAGGTGAAATTCTCTCCACATTTTTATCCTGAACTGTCCTACCACCTGATTCTCTCTTGGCTTCATTCAAACAGTACTTTTCTTTCATTTTGTTTCCTGTTAATCACTTCAGAATTTGAAATTGTTTCTCTTAATTATCTCTTTTTAAAATAACACCGAGCACTTAAAATTTAAATTAATGAATCACTGACATGGATACTGCAAATTTCTATCTTTTCTAGATAAATACGATCATTCTAAGACTTCATTTTTTTATGCGTCTTACTGATAATATTTCTAAAAATTCTTGATATGTAATTTTATTCCCAGGATAAAAATAACGAGAAAGAAGCCTATTTATTTTGTTTTTCTGAAATCAGGAACCATAATTCAAACATTCCAAGTAGAATAACATACCCCTGTAAACAGGGGAGGATCTTCAGGAGCTGAGAAATCTGGTTTAAATCCTAGCTAATGACCATCATGCTTTATCCCCTAGGGCCATTTACTCAAATGCACTAAGTTCCCTTTCCTGATCTTTGAAATACCTGTACTTCATAGTGTTGGTTTGCAATTTAATGAGAAATTGCCTATGAAGTCATTAAGTACAGTGCCTAGCACATAGAAAGTGTTCAATGAATAGAAGTGGTTATTATATTATTCCACAGTGGGCAATATCAATGTTCCATGCAATTCAGGATCTGTACTCCATTTCTCCAAACCCTGGAGCATGCCCACACTGGGGAGTGTGCACTGGGGAGAAGGAAGCATTCTTTTTAATATGGAAATCTTGCAATCTCAGTTAAAAATAGGAAGAAATGAAACACACATACCCACAAACTTTGAACAAACAGGATTTGCCTTCCTGAGCCATGAGAAAAAAAGATTTAGATAGAATGAACATGAAATTTTTGGGAAAAATTTTTGTGTTAATATACCATATTTGACAACTCTAAGAAATAAAAATATGAGAATATTTTGCTATGTGGACTAATAATGAAATGCACACATCATTTTAAGGTACAGCACACCTTAAGGAACTATGGCATAAACTGAGGAATAAAGTTTTCTAGAAGGCAATGGATTTTATTTTTTCTTTTCTTTCTTTTTTTTTGGTGTTATTGTTTTTTAACATCTGAACTTAGTTCTCACATCAATCTGAGAAAATGAAGCATGCATATACTCTAAGGAAAGCCCATTTAGCATCAAAATTAGAATTTGCTTTTATTTCTTTGTGAATATTTATCTCAGAATGTGGTATTCACTTGGTCTGCCTAAAGGTTTATGGAAAGGCCAGGAGAATTAGCTTACACTCAGTCCTGTACTGTAGACTTTGCTATGCTTTCTTATACTTTTACCATCTTTACCCATAAGAAGCTGCTAGTCCTGTTGAAAAATCATCTACTGGAGGATTTCAAATAGAAGATAAGATGAATGATATGACTCCTTTGCATTTGGGGGAGGGAGAGTGTCTCATTTAACTCCAGGCATAACAGGAGGCAAAATAGGTAGAGATGGAAAGGTTATGCAGACCAGTGAACCAGAGTTATGGCAGCAATACCCTTTCCCTGTCCAAGAGATGTCCTGGGCATGACAATGAAAAGGAAATACAATTCTACATATGACACCTTTTCATCACTGTACAAAAAACTTTCCCTAAAAAAATTCTCCTTCCTAAAATAAGATAAAAACAGAGAGGGAGGCAAACCATAACAGACTCTTAACTCTAGGAAACAAATTGAGGGTTGCTGGAGGGGAGGTGAGTGGAGAGATGGAGTAATTGAGTGATGGGAATTAAGGAGGGCGCTTGGTCACTGGGTGTTATATGCACTGATGAATCACTAAATTTACCCCTGAAACTAATAATACACTATATATTTAACTAAATTGAATTAAAAAAATTTAAAAATTTCTCCTTCCTTCCCTTCTACTCTGCTTCATATAGATAGATACCTAACACATTCTTTGCTTGAATTATTTTGGGTGCCAGTGATACTTTTGCAATTTGTTATGCTTGCTGCAACCAAGGATAAGAGTTATTGGGAAAAACAAACCCCAACGTGTGTTATTACTAACTGATGTGTAACCTGGGCCAAGGTCCCTATTTGCTAGCACAACTGGGTGAAAGTCTGAAAGAATACCAAAGGTAATAGTAAATCAAGACTGACATACTCTTCCAGATCTTTCTCATTTCCATTTTAGAATGATCATGTCAGGTTACAAGTGGGAAGATATAATGTAAGCCAAAATGAGATTTTCAGCATTGAACAAAGAACTGAACAGTTAGATTATTAGAGAAAAAACCCACAATAAGATAGCAGCAATGATTCATTAGATTTTTTTCAACTGCAACAAATTAAGGCTTTCCATTAAAGAAAAGAAAGAACCCTACTCATTAACATCAAACAACATTAGATATTCCTTTTATATAGTTTCACCATTTTTAAAGGGCATATTGGATTGAAGCAGTCATGAGGAATGCTCAGGGCAAAGAATTTTCAGCTACAGCAACTACAGTCTGAGCGTCAGTACCTCTGAAGAGTTTATCAGTACTACAATATGGATAAATATTTTCTTTTCCAGAGACTTCCACATATTATGGTACAATGACCTATAAAGTTTCTCTTATGCAAGATCTCAAGAATACTTTATCAAATAATCAATTATGATTGTAACTGAGAAGTATAACTTTCTTTTTCACTAAGGTAATTGAAAATTTGGTTAGCTTGCTCAAATATTTAGGGGTCTCAGTAACAGACACTGAACAAATGTATTGATACTGTAGCTAGATGGATGTTAAAATCATGCTTATTAACCTATATAAATATGGTATGAATTGTTGATGTATAGACCATAGGTAACCTGCTAAACCAAGTCAAATAAAATTGACATTTTCTGCCCTTTTAGATTCCTGAGATACTATGTTTCTTCTTTCCTATAGAACAGAGTGTTTTCTCTCAAACTCCTTTCTAGACCACACTTCTCTTTCCCAACCTTTGATTTTCCCTTTCTCCTAAAGCTCTACCCTTATCTCCTTCCCCCTTCTCCATTCCTCCTCCTTTCTGTCTGTCTGTCTGTCTGTCTGTCAGAGAATTCATCTATTCCTACTCAGAGGTGATGAAAAATAGCCCTTCCAATAGCCTGGAGGGTTTTATATGATTTGGCCCTCCTCTACCTCTCTGACCTCATCATCCATAGGTTATGGTTCACTGACCTCTACATTTATTTTCTTAAAAATGCCCATGCTTAGTGTTTCTGAAGTCTGGTATCTATGACATTTCTCACTCTGACAGCTCAAAACTCTGCAGTAAAAACTCATTTGTGTAGAGATTAGTATTTAGACAGAACCTCTGAAGTTAAAAGAAAAGATGTGCTCTAATTTTAAAAATGAGATCTTTGTTTTGAATGAGATATTTGCACAAACATTAGTAATATAGGCTACAGATATTAATAATACATAGGTTTTCCAGTAATCTTCCAGTTTAAGAGAAACCATCTTGGGTTCCATTGGAAGGCCTTATATGAAAAGTCTCTTGAGTTTATTTGTATAAATGACTTCATTTTGGCAGAGGGGAGACCGTAGAAGAAACTGATCTGCTGCCGGTGAGGGAGCCAGTTAAATGAATTCTAGTACATGTTCACTGAAGTAGCCCTCTTATATTCAGCATAACCAGCTTACTGTTCAGCCTCCTTAGGAAACAAATAAAAAATTAATGCATCTTTCCAATGCTGTATATATCTGGAATTTTGACAGACGAACAGATCTTTGCACACCAGTGCAGTTGTGAAGAGACTCTCATGGGTAAATTATTAAAAATGAGAAGAAAGAAAAAAAGACTGTTATGTGCAAATCTCCCTGGATATTAAACTTGCAGTTGGTTACAAAGCGGTCATGCACCAATAATGAAGGCTGGCTGTGATCCCCAAGGCCTTCTTTTTAAAATTTGCCTTCCAACTGCAAAAACATGTGATCTGAAGTTGGAGGAAAAAGTGCTTCTACTGTCACAGTCCATTACAATGCAGAAATCTGATTAGCTAGAAGTTAATCTACAATCTGTAGCATGGAAAAGGTTTTCAAATGCTGCAGGTTTCTGCAGACACATTGTTCTTGGTAGGTATCTGAGTCTTTCTCTTTCTATCTAGGAAAGAAAAACAATTGAATCGACATGCCTCTATGGAACTTAATTAAAATCTGCAAAGCACTTTAAGTAGCTATAGGAAGTTAATTTGTAACTTTTTAAAAATTTTATTTTGAACCAAATAACAAACTGAAATTCTAAAGTGACCAATAGAATATTTAATGGGAAACCATCTTGGGGAGGTACAGGTGTGGGGAAAGGACAAAACAAGTGGTATGTTATAGGTCTGAGGACTGATTTTACTGCCTTATTATGATTGCCATCTTAGAAAATGTAAGAGGCAGTAAGATCAATAAGGTTTTGTTAAGACCAATTTGGGTGGGTTAAAAGCACCTTGGAGACTTGGAAAGAATATAAAATTATTCTGACAAGTAGAAATATAAACGCAGTATAGGAAGGGCCCTTAAGAAATGCTTGCTGTAGTCTTCTGCTCATGAGTAAGTTTCCATGACTTCCAGCAGGAACTTGGGCTGATAAATCACTTCTAAAAGAAAATACTTCCTTATGTTGAACTAAAAGCTGTCAGTTTCTTAAGTCCTTATCTTGTCTATAGGCTGCTGAGAAATGGAAACCCGGTCAATATCCTTCTTAAAAAATTTTTCACGGAGCGGGTGCCTGGGAGGCTCACTTGGTTGAGCAGCAGACTCTTGTTTTCGGCTCAGGTCATGATCTGAGGGGTGTGAGGTGTAGCACCGTGTGGGGCTTCATGCTCAGCGGGAAGTCTACATGAGTCTCTCTCCTTCTCCCCCTTCCCCCAACCCCTGCTCACATGCTCTCTCTCTCTCTCTCTCTCAAATAAATAAATTTTTTAAAAAAATTCTTCACAGAGGTATAACCTTTCCCCAGGAACACTATGGTGCCTGAGTTCCATAAAGGTAAGGCTAATGTTCAAATGCAACACAGGCGACTTTTTCAGTTTGTAGGGTAAAGGTTGGGGGAGGGACAGGGCCAAAGAGTCCCTTAGGAAAATTTGTTTGGATTCCAAATTAGGCCATTCAATACCATTTTCTAGAATAACAACCCTCTCACAGAGTTCTTTCTACAAATTCAATAATGTTTAGGTTTTCCTATGAGTCTTAGTCTACTGGTTGGATATTATTTTTTAAATTATAGGCTTCTTCATCCTCATGTACCCTTACTAAAAAACAAAAAAAGACAAAACAAAACAAAACAGACAAAACTGGAAACAATAACCTAAGAGATAGGCTAACCAATAGGTAGTATAAGAATATTCCCAGTTTTCCATGCCTCAATATTCCCAACATAGAACATTTCTTTTATAACATTTTAAGGTGCAATTGTAAACTTGTAAGATTGGTTCCAATATATCTGTTGAAAACATACATCCTGTTCTTCAAAAAGCCACCTTGGGAAGCCATAAACTTTTTTTCGTGAGAGTCATCACATTGCAATGATAACTCCTCTTTCAGAATTGACCTCTGAATCAAAAGAAATCAGTCTCATTATTTTAGATTCACAATATCTTCGACCAGAGATTTTGTTATCCAATTCAATCATATATCTTCTTCATAAAACTTAGCTTAATATCACTTTTGGCTATTTTCAAATTAGCTTAACATCACTTTTGGTTATTTTCAAAATTCAAGCCCACCCTCAAATTGCAAAGTTTTAGTAACTCTGAAAAGATCTAAAGCATATGCTGTATAACCCTTAGGGAAAACAAAAAGTAGGCATTTCTGAAAATATTTAGAGCAATGTCATTATCTTTCAATTAAGGTAACAAGGAGAGTAAAATTACTTTGACTCTACACATTTCTGATTTGTCTTTAAAAAATAGTCACACCTCATATACCAATGATTTATGGTTAGTATTCTTCCACTAAGAATCAAAAATCTTTTTCTTTTTTTTTTTAGATTTATTTGATAGAGAGATCACAAGTAGGCGAGAGGCAGGCAGAGAGAGAAGGGGAAGCAGGTTCCCTGCTGAGCAGAGAGCTCGATGCGGGGCTCGATCCCAGGACCCTGAGATCATGACCCAAGCTGAAGGCAGAGGCTTTAACCTACTGAGCCACACTGGCGCCCCTCAAAATCTTTTTCTAACGAATTTGTGCATGTTCTTGTCTCTATGCTACCTGCATGATGCCCTTAATTATTTTATATTTTATTAATTCCTAACTGAACTGGATCCTATTTCCGAGGGATCATACACATCCAAAAAAATGTTATATACATAGTGCTCTTGGCACTTAGGGGTCATTCAGGAAAGCACTAGTTCTCTAGTGCTAATGTTAGTCCTTTTTTGGACAATTTCCCAGACTCACTCATCTGGAACACTATTCTACTGTCAGCTACAACAGTACTCTAAAATCTAGAGTTTAGATACTACTTTTTTCCCAGCCAAAAGTGAATGACTATCACTAGAGAGAGAATCAAAATCTTAGCAAATAAACAGAAATTTCTTTCTCTTGGACTGCAAGGCACAAATTCTTTCACAGAAATAAGTTAAAATGGTTTTGCTCAATTTGCTTTTCACAAAGCCATCTTGATTGCCAGTCAGAACTCTGTGCTCTTCTAAGTAGAAAGTGATTGTTTGATGAGCTGTTGTCCTACTTTCGAAAATATTGATGTTCTTCCTGTAATTATGGGGTAGCACCTTTCCCTGTATTGATGTTGTCTGAACAATCAGTGTAATTTTCATACATAGTGAAATATACATAACCCTAAACAACAAGTAGAATACAAGCACCACAAATAAAAAAGGGAGCACTGATGAGACATGGAAAAGAATGACAACATAGTCCGTAGAAGTTACAGCGATCCTGAAGTTAACCTGACACTTCCATGCTATATTATTGATAAAGGATATGTCATTTTCATTAGTTAGAAGAAAGACAGTATACCTTTGAACCTCTTCTCCTTCAGATTAAATTGGAAACCCCCAAACTGCTTTATTAACCATCACTACAAGAGGCACTCATCCTTTCTTGTATATAATGTTAATGCATACATGTACATTTGTATATAATGTTAGTGTATATTTATATTTAACGCACATTCAGATGTCCATATATTTTCTTTATGCATGTTTGTTTCAGTATTGGCTTAGTTTAATAGCGACTGAAAAAGCAAATAGTAAGTTGGTTTAGTTTGCTTAAGGTGTGGTATTGTATTTAGATAAGCACTCTTTAGTATAAGCCAAATATAGCCCATAATACAAAGGAGGCTTGCAATAACTATTTCTTAATTAATGAAGATAGTAATGGTTAATTTAGTATACATACTAGTTTAGCACATGTGATAACAATATTCTTACTGGAGTTTATTCTTTTTGACAGTTTGGCCTTTCTTAAAAGAGCTGTGCTTAATTTATGGGCAGAACAACTATAAGGGTGGAGACGGATTCACCATGAAGCTAACGAAGCAAAAGCATCAATACCCTTCCCTTGAATGGGAGGGGGGCTGGCAATGTGCTTACCTGGCCCTGTATTTTTGTAAACTTTGTAAAAGAAAGTTATTTCCATATTCTTTTTTTGAAATGATTGCTCCTAAATTGTATAAGCTCAAGCCTCATATACAAATCTGGATCTTCCTCTGTTTAAGGGAGATATAAAAAACTGAAAAGAAGTCTGATGAAGAATAAGGAAAGTGCTACAAGTTTGGGAAATTCCAAACCACAAACACAAGATAGACAAATAAGCTCAGGGAAAATAGGATTAAGAACAGAACTATATCCATTAACAATGAACTGGATCTTTACTGAAAGGACAAAGCTTGTCAGATATCTTCCACATTTCCAAAAGTCAGAATGATAGGATGTGAATTTGAATTCTAAGAAAAGAAACTCTGAGAATTAAAAAGAACTTTCCAGCAAAGATGGCAAAGCAGTAGAATCAAGTAAAGTTATAAAACTGCTTTCCCTAGAAGCTTATTTGAAAGATTAGCTAGTTAGCTGCTAAAGGGGATAGGTAAACGTGCCAGGAGCCTGAGTTATAAAATAAACTCACAGGGAATTCCTCAGCTTCTTCTAGGATATTTTGACTCTATAGGTATAACTGTCTGAGGCATTAGTTTATAAATAGGAAAATACAATGAATATATAGTGTCTCTCTTTGACACCATGAATCTAGGGATGGGATAGACAGAAAGAAATGATTTGTGAAAATATCTGAAAACAATATGTGTGGGGATCACTTCAAAATGGGGTCTGGATAGAATAGAGTTGGAACCAGATATTATTATTCAAGATCCTCTTTTCAAAACTAGAAATAATAAGGACATTGTTAATATAACGGTGATGGCTGTCTGGGAAACAAACCATTCTATGTGTACATGAGCACTGCAGTGACATTCTACAGTGTAAAACGTATCTCACTTGTGATTCTATTCTTGCTCATGACCTAGATTTAGTAAATATCACTACTTACTGATGAAAATATAATTTTCCTACCACGCTAATGATCTACTGACCTGTCCTTTATCTCATTCTCCCCTAGGTATCATGCCATTATTTATAGAGGAGTTTTCTGGCTTCATCATGAATCTTCTGCTTAAGTTGCCTTATTTATTGGTATAGAGGGATTTTGCCATTAGCATTGGCATGTTGGACAAACACCTTACTATGGGAATTAGGGAGTTTACAGACACACTGGATTTTACTTCCTGTACAAAACTTTGTAATAATATATGCCATGTTTTAGATTTGACTTCTTTCAATGTGAACTTCTATATGCCTTTTTGATTTACGGATACTTTAGTTCAATGAAATCTCAATGTTATTTTCTACACATTGTGAATGCTTATACTTTAGCTATAAGCATTTATGGCAACTATAATATAAGCAACATTATATATACAACATTATATACAACAAAAATATAAGCAACTTAACAAATTGAATAAGACTAGATTTTATCTTGTGAAATTTATAACTATTCCTCTTCCCTTAAAGTAAGCAACTCTCCAACAGAGAAAAATTGAAATTCTCTTCAAAGGATCTTTGAAGATGGCAGGACTGAGAGAAGGTAGAAAGACCAGGTATATGTTTGAAGAATATTCCTTGTCTAATGATTTCCATCATTAAAAAAAAGGCCTAGAAACATAAGCAGGGGAGTAGCTGGATATGGATGAATAGTGAAGATGTGAGAGGTCACAGTCAGTCATAAGTGAATAGTATCACGAAGTGATTCTGACAAATGAGGGGTTGAATACCAGAATGTACAAATAAAATGGATTAAACACAAGGTACTTCTTGTGCTTATTGATAGCACTAATCAAGAGTAATACATGGAAAATACAGTACAGTTTGGGATTTCACTCATTAGAGTGATGAGGTGAATGTAGATAAGTTTAAGTACTTTAGTAAAATATTTGCTGAATCAAACTTGAAGAGTCAAAGGAGCCATTAAAATGATAAAAGTTTGGGGTACCTGGATGGCTCAGTTGTTAAGCATCTGTGTTCAGCTCAGGTCATGATCCCAGGGTTCTGGGATCAAGAGCATTGGGCTCCCTGCTCCCCGCTCCCTGCTTGCCCAGGAGCCTGCTTCTCCTTCTCTCACTCTCCCTACTTGTGTTCCCTCTCTTACTCTCTCTATCAAACAAATAAATATTTTTTAAAAATGATGAAAGTTTTTTTTAAAGTAACAGAGATGGCAGGGAGAAGGGAAGGAGAGAGAGCTAGAGGGGTTTTTAAAACCCTTAATACAAAAGGCCATTTATTATTAGATCTCTAGAACAGGAGGAACATGATTATCAGTTACAAATACAGTTACTGATCAATATTTACCAGCTACTTTTATGTGCCACACACTCTGCTGTGTGATAAAAATTAAAAGACAATTGAGATACAGTTAGTCCAGAGGAATGGGCAGCATAAAGAAAAAGGCAGATCTGCATATCAGCAGCTATAATGAGTGGGGTGTTACAATACCACATTAACAATGTGATATGAGTATACAAAATAGGGAGGAGTTAATTTTCCTTGGACTTGGGGTAGAGATACTAAGAAAGATGTCATGGAGAAATAGCCATTGAATAGAGTCTTGAAAGATGAAAATTATTTTGCCAGTAGAAGGGATATTGTGAGCATTGCGAACAGAGGAAAAGGATAATGGTTGGAGGGATGCTAGTTTAGACTTTGCTGCCACCTATTAGAGGACATTAAAGATTTCTGAGAAGGTGGATGTCCCAATAAGACCTATGTTTTAGAAAGAAGTATCTGGCAGTGGTATAAAGACAGTTTGGAGGGGGGGCAAGATGGCGGAGAAGTAAGAGATCCTGCAGCAACCGGTCCCCAAAAGTGAGCTGGAAATCTACCAGAACACGCTGAACACCCATGAAATCACCCTGAGGAGAAAGATTTCTAACCCCGGGATCTCTCC